>JAOQMQ010000003.1:116794-161093 GCA_027563845.1 Erythroxylum subrotundum
TTAGAACCATTGAAATAAAGGGGAGGGACTGATTATGTCCTGTTTTCAGTAATATTTAGCAATTGCATGCATCTTTGATGTTGCTTTTGTGGTTATGCGTGTGTGCTTGTGTTTGTGCATGTGTATATGTGTGCATGCATATGGCAGAGGATTCCCACCATCTCAAGCCCTGTTACTTACATTCTAAGCTTTCAATGCAAGTAAATATTTTCATTGAAAAATGGGTGTGTGTGTGAGAGAGAAAGAGATCAAAGACTTTTCAAGTCAGATTTGTTTCAGTTGAGGAGATTAGTAATGCCATTCAGATACTCTTGTAAGATTACAAAACAATTGTCCACTTCCTTTTAAAGTAACAGTACTACCACAGACACAAGTCCCGATCTTTATTTTTATTTGCTGGCTGGATGATGCTTTCATGTCTTGTCTTTTGTGAAGAGACTGTGGATTCTCCTATGACTAGCTTTATATCATATCACAATGGAGAACCATGCATTTGTATGAGTCCTCATAAGATTGTTCAGTAGGCTCCTGTGCTTTCAAACTACAGACATAGGAGCTTTATGGCAAGTTATATCAAGGAAGAGACGTCCTACAAATGCATTTACAGCATGACAAAATAATACATTGAAGCCAACTCTTTTTCAAAATTGATATTAAATAGTTCAACATTATGATTTTCATAGCTATTTAAGATTTTGCAATATTTAACTTCCTATCTGTTACCATGCTCCTTCTGTATGATGAGTTTGAAATACAAGTTGCAATTTCTTTTGCAGTTCCTTTTTGAAGCAACCACAACCAACTGTGTTGAGCTCGCAACAGATCGACATGGGTGTTGTGTACTTCAGAAATGCCTTGGTCATTCTGATGGTGAGCAAAGATGTCGGTTAGTCTGTGAGATCATATCGAATGCCCTCATCCTTTCCCAAGATCCATTTGGGTATCCTTTTCTCATTCTTCTTTTCTTTTTTTGCAAGCCTAAGTGTATCAGAAAAAAGACTATTGTTACTTTTGTGGTAGAGATTTTGTCATGTGATAGGTTGATCAAACATCAAAATGATACAAACTTTTGAATGATGAACTGATGTGTTATGCAGTAGCAGTAATAATGATGCTTTGTTAGCTAACTTGCATCAGAGCCATACACTTGTAATTGTAGCTTTGATTCTTAAAGATCCTATGTTTTGAAAATGTCAAACCTTTATACTGGGAAGAAATGTAGACCATCGAAGTCCTATTTTCATGCCTGGAACTTATTTGATAGAATCATCTTTTTTCACCTTTACCACATTTTCTTTATGTATATGAAACTTTTTAGTAAAAGGTAATTTTCGTAAGTATCCTTTGACCAGTTGAAATACTTTCTGGTCTTCTTAAATTTGCAAGTCACTACTAATGCAAGTGAATACTCATGGAATTTTAATTCCAATATATGCAGGAACTATGTTGTGCAGTTTGTTTTAGAGCTCCAACTACCTTGGGCAACAGAGGATATTCTTCATCAGCTGGAAGGTAACTATGGGGACTTGTCGATGCAGAAATATAGCAGTAATGTGGTGGAGAAATGTCTGAAATATGCAGGTGATTTAAGCCGTGCTCGTATTATTGGGGAACTTATAAATAATCCTCGTTTGGATCAAGTTATGCAAGATCCTTATGGGAACTATGTAGTCCAAGCAGCATTGCAATTGTCGAAGGTTAGTCCTATCAATAGTTCAATCCCACATTCCTCTCTCGAAAGAATCTGTGTAGTAGCACTACAACACAGATTCAACTTAATTCGATATGATACAAAGGAAAATGAATTCATCAGTTATGAACCAAATTGGATACTTTGTTCATTTGTTAAGCAGGGACCCCTTCATGATGCATTGGTGGACACCATAAAGTCCCTTGTTCCTGTGCTTCGCACTAGTCCATATGGGAAGAAAGTCCTGTCTAGTAATAGTTTGAAGAAGTAATCTACAAGTATGATCATGTTGCTCTTTCTCGACCATTTTTCTTCTATCTTCTTCCCTTTGTGAATTTTCTTTTGCGCTGATTATTGCAGTTATGGCACTCTTATCACCATTAAAAGGCTATTGCAAAATTCTATAATAAATGGGTAAAGAAGAGCTTGGAGCTTGGCTTATTCATGGATTTTGAGGACTTGGGGAGCAAAGGAGCCTGAAAAAGAAGATGGTTTGGTCAATGATGCCTCTTAACAGCTTATCTGAATATAGCATAGAAAATGAGTTCATGAGGTTTTTTATCTCCTTTTTCATCTTCCTTATCTTCCAAGTTTTATTATATATCCTTATAGGAGAATATTATGGATGATTTTCCAATCAATGTGTCCCTTTTGCATAGAAAATAATAAGAATGTTACGATATAGAATTAATTGAGCTTTTATGGGTTACTGTACAACCGGTTTTGGAGGCTGGGGATGTACTTTGCAGGTTGCAAAGACTTGGTTGTTCTTTTCATGTCTTGGTCATCTTTTTGTAAGTGTACATCTGGTGTTCATAGACTTCAAAAGTGGCTAGTTTTAATATGTTTCTATACTTTTTTTCTTGTTTCTGCTACATCGATACGAGTTAGATATATTGATACCGGTTGTTGTTTTCTCGAGATAAAATTGATCAGATGCATTTATTGGAATGAGAACAGCACCGTCTGATATGGTTTCAGTCAATATGAGATGCATTTGTTGAAATGATGAAGCCATATTCTTATATGGTTTTGTTCAATATGAGATGCTTGAGAAAGTGTATTCATAATACTCACTAAAGAAGTTAAATGCATTAAAAGATTTGTAACACTAATACATTATGTTTTAACTTTTTTTTTTTGCCCAAAATCTTTAAGCGTGGTATTAACAGTACTGGATTATACATTAAATTATCTTCGAATTACTAAATAAATGAAAGAGAAGAAGAAAGCAAAAATACTCTACAAGAAAACCCCACATCTAATGAACCAATAAAAGTATAAAATCCTGTTTTTGAGTTTGCTTGTAATGCCCACCAAGTGACACGTGGCAAAGTATAACTGAAGCAAAAACCAAGAATCCCATGAGAGCCACTAGTAACGCACCTTCAATCCAAGCCTCTTCTTCTTTCCAACTTCAAAGCACTTCCTCTCTCTATCTTTCTCTCTTCTTCAGCCCTAACAAATGGGAATAAGAACTCTTCACTTGCACATACCAACTGTCATTACCTCAACCTATTAAGGTTACCTGCTGAAATTTCTATTTTCAGAAGGAGCTTAGCAACCAAAAATCATGTCTTTAGCTCCAAGTAGCCACCTTTCTCTCTACTCTTCTCCATCATTGCCAAGAACCATCAATTCTAAGCAAAGACCACTCTTTTATTTCCAAGCTAAACACTTTCTATTCCACAACTACTCTCTTTCAAATACCCATTTGCTTAAACCGGTGAATACCACTTGTATTGTTAAAGCTCAGGCATCGAAACCTGAAACAGAAACTGAAGGAGAAGGAGGGAACAAGTACGAGGAGTATGAGGTGGAGTTGGAGAAGCCTTATGGATTGAAGTTTGCAAAAGGCGGAGATGGTGGTACTTACATTGACTTTATTCTTCCAGGTGGAGCTGCTGATAAGACTGGAAAATTCACTGTTGGTGACAAAGTTATTGCTACCAGGTTTGGTTTCGTCTCTTTGACTCCTTTCCTTTCTTCTACAGTTTCTGTTCCGTGAGGCCGTTTCAATTCTATAGAACTTGGATCATTAGAAGCGAAAGTTGATGTTTCCAGACAGAATTTAATAAGGCTGTAGTCGAATCTTTTTGTTCTCCGGTTATTGCAGTAGATCGGTATAAATGAAAAGCATAGTCTTCTAGTTAATGATTTAGATTTAAATGAAATCAAAGGCAAGTTTTGTTGGTGAGACAAAAAAAATACATGCTGAATAGTTTAGTCTTGTGCATTTGAAGCTCCTGTATAGAGATTTGATTGATTCATTCTTATTTCATATTCAACCTAAGATGAAAAGTTGTGTTCTTTCTATATTTGAGATGACTGAATTTTCTAAGATTACAATTACATGATTATTTTGGAGTCCTGACAAGCATCTGTATATGAACAATGACTTGATGAATTCTGAGCCTTGGTGCAGTGCTGTATTCGGAACAGAGATGTGGCCCGCTGCCGAATATGGAAGGACAATGTATACCGTCCGCCAACGGATTGGTCCATTGTACATGAAAATGCTAAGAAGATTTGGTTAGTTCATCGCTGCTTGATGCATATTTGCTATTTGAACTTTATAATTGTGGGTTTATTCGATGAAAATCATACACCATATATAATAAAATGCTACTAGTTATGACTTGGAAATTTTACTTGTTTTCTTTTAGGGAATACGGATTATACGGGTGAAATTTCAGAGAAGGAGATCATCAGGGCTGAGAGGAACTCTGGTGTGGTTAGCGGCAGAGTGAGGGAAATTCAAGTGAGTAAAGCGGAAGCCCCTATTCATAGCATTTAATGCTAATGGTCGGTTCAATTTCATTTTCTGTTTTTGCTTACAGTAGTATGAACTCAATGTGGATGGTTTCAGATGGCTAATTACTTGAGGAAGAAGGAACAGAAAGAACAGAGGGAAAAGGAACTTCGGGAAGGGCTGCAACTATACAAGTAAGCTCTGGCACTAACCTGTTTTCTGATATTGTATACCTATAGGCATGAACTATGATTTTGCTATTGATGAAGGAGTAACAAGTATGAAGAAGCACGGGAGAAGTTCGAATCTGTATTGGGATCGAAACCAGAACTAGAGGAGGCTTCGGTGGCAAGTTACAATGTTGCTTGTTGTTATTCAAAGCTTAATCAGGTACTGGTCTCTCATGGAATCTTTTCTGTTTATCTGTGACATTATTTGTGCATGTGTGGAGTATGAGGAAAAGCTATCAGTATATTCTACTGAGTGCAGATTATTTTGACTCGACTACTTCTCCTAACGTACTCGAACTTCATGTTTCTAAGAACAGGTTCAAGCTGGGCTTTCTGCACTTGAAGATGCTTTGAAAGCTGGATTTGAAGACTTTAAGGTAATTGATTTTTTATAAGAAACCACCTGGATCATGGTATAACAGTTATGTGTCATTTCAAACTATTGATGTCGTTTACAGAGAATACGAACAGATCCTGATCTAGACAGCTTGAGAAAATCTGAGGAATTTGACAATCTTCTGAAAAGATATGATGAATCCTTTATCAATGAGAATGCCATCAATGCTATTAAATCTCTCTTTGGGTTCAACAAGAAATAGACAACTTGACTTTTAAGGTGGTGGTTCAAAGTGAACTTATACCAAGGCAGGATGGTGACCATCTCACTGCCTCAGATGATCAGTTTTCTCTTGTGTGGCTTTACAGTTTAGGGTGATTTTGGACAAGTTTGCATTATGATTCTTTTATAGAAATCTGTAATCATTTGATCAAGAGAATGAAGATGACCCTGTAATCATTTGATCAAGAGAATGAAGATGACCAAGTGGCCAAAGTAAATGCTTTACTTCTTCTCCTTGATTGTTTGTTTAGGTGCTTATTACATATATTGACACATTTCATGCGTCAGGATATGAACTTGTATAATATTCATATTCAGATGAAACAACACTTTGATTCATATCTCTCAACTACAAAGATTTCCCTTTTAACTGTGTTGATTTTTGATCAAGGCTGCGGCGCAACATCCCGAACGGGAATCTGGATATGATAAATTTCAATGCAGCTCCCTTTCTGTCCTGTGGAGGATTCAATAGACTGCGCCTTAGATCACAAAAATCTGTTCTTCCAAACTTCTTGGATGACTACAAGAACAAGAAAGATGGTTTCCTGAATGTCAAAGAATTGTACAAACACAACTTCTATTTCTCTGATCATCACTGTCAAGATCCTCTGCTTCGCTATAAAAGAGAGAAGAAAAGAATAAGCTGATATGTAACTAATACGCATAAAATGCACAAGAGAATATCTTTTATTATCAGTATCAAAAGATCATAGTTATGGTTCTAAAATTGCGGGTTTTATCTTTTTGTCGTTCTGGAAACCAAGAATCCTTCTGAAAATTGAGGGTAGCAAACAAAGGTAACTTAAAATACTGATCAAAAAGCCTCACCAATTCAATTATTTGAGTGTTCATTTCTCAGAACACTTCAGTCTGAAAATAAGGGACGGCAAAAAAGAGCAAGGCAAGCTTGAACTCAACAGAATCGATACAAGCGCAAACAGTATGATGCAGTAAACTGTATGCATACGTTTCTGTTTCACATTCTTAGAATCTAAATAAAGAATTCAAGCACCCAGCAGGCGATTACTCTATGGTACTTCCAGTTCTGGAGACAAAGAAAGGATCTTTTTGGTTTTGAAAATGACTGCAAAAGCAAATTGCTCATCCATTGAATAATTAGGGCAAAGTCTGCATAAGGTTATGCCATATTCCTTCCGAGTTCAATTACTCGAAGATGACACTCCACAATTTCAACTGAATTTTCCATGATTTAAGTTTCAACCTCCATAATGGGCAGACATGAAAATAAGCAAACAAAAACTGAAGACATGAACACTGAAAACAAAGTTTCATGTTGAGATGAAGAGTAAGAGCTCCCACCTGGGTTGGAATTCCCTGACCTCAATAAGCTCTTTCCCTAATAAATCCATCCACTGCACTCTTTTCTTATCAACTTCTTTCGAATCCAAGACTTCCCTTTTAAGACTACTCTTCAGAAAATTTTCTGTCTTTGTCTTGTTTCCATCTACATCTAAAATTTCTTCATTTGTGTCAGAGAATTTGACGGACACATGATTGCTAGAGGAGACATCAGCAACTGATATGGCTGGAGTTGAAGACGGATGAGGACTATTTTCCAACTTTAGTGGTCCTGGTGTGTATATGCCAGCAGAAGGCTTGCAAAAGCAAATGAATGAAGGACAATGGATCTTGCAAAACAAATGCCTCATGAACGAAAACTCTCTTCTTTTTCAAACAAAAAACTATGATCTTTGATTATTCCATTTCATAACTCCACTTCAGAAAGCATGAAATTTTAAGAACTTCATAATCATTGAGTTCCCATTTGCTTGAAAGCAAAAATTTTGAGAAGTAAATTCTTTGAAGATGGTTTTCAGTAGAACATAAGAGAGACTGATTATCCGTTGGGTTCGAGCTTGGAGATGAAAATAAAAAGGCACATGAAACACTTGGCAACTCGACCGATAAAACCCAGAAGGTACTCTGTAAATGATGATGAATAGTTACAGTATCCTTCAAATAAAACCTAAAATTTAGCCAGAAAGAGACCTCTTCAGCCTCTGTTTCAGAGAAATAAAAGGAACCTTTTGTTATCCACCAAGAGAGGAGACAAAACTATGTAGATAACAAGAAAAGATTATGATACCCTCTTCTAGTACTTCATCTGAATTGTCAATCAACCATGAATGAAGGAGCAAGAAATCTAGTCAGATAGGTGCGAACAAAAAGGGTGGAAACCTTAGCTGGAAACCTAGAGAGACAGAAGAAGGAGAGAGAGAGAGAGAGAGAGCAAGTGCTAGATTTCTTGTAGTGGGAACATTCTGTGCTCCCTCCAAGTATTAGGAAAACGTAACTGTAGCAGCAATAAATACTCACTGTGTTCTGCTACCTTCTTATGAAGATTAAGAATCTTTGGGAGGAAAAAAGGAAGAGCCTTTGCATATCCAAACATGAAATGAAAACTTCGTCCTTTCAGAAGTTGTGTTAATTATTATAATATTATTTCATAATCTGAAGTCGTTAGTACTTGTTTTTCAAGTAATGTCAACTTGAAGTCTTCTTGGTAAAAAACTTTTTATACCATCATAAAGAAAACAGGAAAACCTACCAAGAACATTGGTAGTTTCCTTGACCATTTCCATTTCATCAACTCATTTAAGATTTGGTATGAGTTGGTTAGCAAGCAATTTATTATCCTGTTAGAGGGTCAAGTTGATAAGATTTAAGGCCAAAGTAAACCAATTGATTAGCACAAACTCGAGGGTTTATTCGCTAAACCTCCTGCTAAACAACCCAACTTGTTACAAGACAGTTGCTGCCTCCTTAATAAGAGGGAATCTTGAGCTCCTTCCTGATGGGCACAAACTTTTTCTTTTCTACCTTTTCATGATTGAGAAGGAACATGCACAATCAATTACTCTGGATGACATGATACAACTTTCTAAAGGTTAACCTTTTTTTTTCTCTCTCCTTTTCTCTGATGTTGCTTTGCTTCTATTCTGTAAGAAAATGGGTTTAACATACCTTTATTACTGTCGTAGCATCAGAATCATTTGGTTATCTCTGCTTTGTTCCCATCATCACATGAAATCCACGTTTAGCTTTGGTTGATGGATACACTTTTTGTCTACTCTCTACTGTTTTCCTTTTCTTTTTAACTCTTTCAAGTATTTTTTTCCCCCTTTATCAAGACATGTGCTAGTCAATTTAGATAAGCATATGAACTTACCAGGATATAAATCTGAAGAACACTTCACTATACGCCATGGATGATAGTATAGTAGAGCATCTTAAACAAGTTTTGTCCAATGAGATTCTGTTTTTTTTTTAACACTTTTCATGCGTTAGGGACAGGCGCATGCCCAAGTGCATTTGGAAAGGGAAGCAAAGGCCCCTCAACTTTTGCTGCTTTTGTCTTGCGTGATAAATACATGGAAAAAGAACTATTATAATAGTGAATTGGGATTTGATATGTCACAAAACTGTTAGAAGTTCCCCAGAAAGAAAAAAAAAAGTTTTAGACACTGGGGAGTTAACGTTGCTAAACAGCGGTGAACTCAGAGGAACAATGGATCTTTCTTGGTAAAAGAAGGGTTGGCTTTCGATTGTGTGGGACTAGAACTGACCACGGCAAGAAACAGCTGTGTTTGATAAGAAGTAAAAGTTGGGTGAGCTGAATGTGGTAGGCAAGCTACCATGTCATGTGAGCCCCTTGCATTGCCAGTGCTCTGAGACGGATTTAGTTGACTCACTAAGATCATCAGTGAACAGCTTTGATGTTTGTTCATCCACATTATCTTTTTCAGTTAGTGTGAGGCTGGATCATTCTAGGAAACAGTTTCAAGGGGCTTGGGAAGTTCAGTAACCTCGCACTCAAAAAAAACTCCTGAGCTCCAATTGCAGCGCAGCCTGGAAGATTTAGAAGCACAAAGAGTTGCTCAAAAAGGTTGCATCTTTAATGATATGGTGCTCTGATCAAAGTAACCTTCTCAAAGCACAAAAAAGAAGAGGAAATTTGATCGAAAGGTTCCACCTTTTGAGTAAATGTCCATCTAATTATACAAATCAGAGGACTGAAAAACAAAAAGATCATCATTAAACTATTCCGGAAGCCACGTTACAGCTCTGAAAATTGGCAGCTGGGCAGCATTTTCTTCATCTATAAAGCCTTTAGGAAGCCCCAGCAATGGCAGAGAAAATGTTTCAATAAAATGAATACTTAATTATGTAAGAAAACGGATAAATGCCTCAGTTATCCGTCCACTGAATCTCCTCATCCTGATCTCCCATCCACCAGAAGAAAAAGGAAGAGGAAGAAAGGGGAAGCCAATGCACCAGATATCTATTGTTGAGTCTTGAGGACAGGAAATGCAATAACATCTCTTATACTTGCAGAATTTGTCAAAAGCATCACAAGCCTGTCGATTCCAAGTCCCTGAGCCATAAAAGGAAAGCTTGGTGATTTGCCTAAAAAAATTAAGGACCAACTCCTTCATTCAGAAGCATAAACTGAATAGCTTGAGCTTTCGTCTTCTAAGAATTCATACGACCATGAATAAAGAAAAAGATGCTTTATTGATTTTGAAAGCATTCCCAATTGAAATCTACCGATAAGGTTGAGGCTGGCTCCAAAATAAATGTCTGCATCTAGCATTCCTATTGGCTATAACTAACACATAAGGCAGATACTAAGCAAAAAGGAAATGTTAAAGAGTTGTCATCATTAAATATGGAGATCATTTACCATTCCTGATGCAGGAGGCATCCCGTATTCAAGAGCTGTGAGAAAGTCATCATCGAGTGTGACTTCATATGAATCATCAACATCCTTTCTTTTCTCTTCTGCCCCGTTTGCTTCTGAAACAGATGTTGCTCTCCTCCTGTTATGCTGCCTTACTTGCTCTTCCAAGCGCCTTCTCTGCCACCATATATAGGTAAGAATAAAATGTTCGAATAAAATGTTCTATTCCTTGTAAAAGGAACTGGACCTAACTCACTAGAGGTTTTAACCTGGTGGCTGGGGAGGTATAAAGAGTTTAAAATGAAAGAAAAATAACAGCAATGCTTACCTGATCCAGAGGATCCGTCAATTCAGAAAATGCATTGGCCATCTCACGACCACAGATAAAGAGTTCAAACCTCTCAGTCAAGCCTACCTGTCTGCTGAGGGAAGAAAGTAGGTTGTCGAAACAGGTAATCAAAAGAAAACTATATTCAAGTGCTTTCTATTTGCAGAAGTAGCTTATAAGTTGGTAAAAGAGGCAAACTAGATGTTAGTGTATAAACATCTAGTTAAAAAAAAGGGTATATACTTTTAGAGTTCAAAAACTAGTAAATTAGATCAGACATAAACAGGAGTTGTTGGAGAATGATTCAAAGTTGTTAAAAATATAGTCTTTGTTTAAAGATAAAATTTGGGAGTACTAAGAGTAGTAAAGATAGGATCTGTTACTTGTTAAAAGATAAAATTTTATCTATTAAGATAAAGTTATTATTTATTAGGATTTAAACTTTTAAATTTTTGATTTGTTTAGTTAATCTTTACTGAGATATTAGCTAAGTTTGTTATTTCATTGTCTATATATTTAGGCCTTCAACGTAAATGTAAAGTGCACCCATCAATAAATTATCTCTTGCATTACCTTTTTTCTACTCTATTTTTTTCAGTTAGTTTCAAAGATCTTGAGGGACATATGAGTGATTAATGCTTTACAAGCTCAAGAGAAAAGAAAGGCAATGAGAAACCAAGAAACTGAAAAGATGGTGGAGGGAGCCTATTTAACAAAGGTTTCGTCCTCAAATAAAAGGAAACATTCCTCAATGTAGCCATTGTAAGAAGTTTGGTCATGAAGAGAAAGATTGTTGGCATAAAGGGAAGTCTCGATGCTTTAGGTGTAAACGATTTGGACATTTGAAAAAGGATTGCAAGTTTAACAATGAAGAACAAGCAAATACAGTGCAAGTGATTGAAGAAGACAACCTCTTCTAATTGGTGAGAAGTGCACCAAGACGGACTATAGAGAGAAGCGCTCTATGGAGATAAGTAATGAGAGAAGTGCTCATGTTAAAGAATAGAGAGAAGTGCTCTACTGAGAAGATTGGAGGGAAGTGCTCCGAAGCAAAAAATTGCGGAGAGATGTGCTCCATTGAAGGGTGATGGGAAGTACATAATCAAATTCAAAAAATCTTACAACTTTGAATTAAAAGGGAGTAGGAAGAATGATTCAAAGTTGTTAAAAATGTAGTCTTTGTTTAAAGATTAAATTTGGAAGGTAGTAAAGATAAGATATGTTATTTGTTAAACGATAAAATTTTATCTATTAAGATAAAGTTATTATCTGTTAGGATTTAAACTTTTAAATTTTTTATTTGTTTGGTTAATCTTTACCGAGATATTAGCTAAGTTGGTTATTTCATTGCCTATATATTTAGGCTTTCAGCGTCAATGTAAAGTGCACCCATCAATAAATTGCCCCTTGCATTGCCTATTTTCTACTCTATTTTTTTAGTTAGTTTCTGGTTCTAAAATCCAACAAGAGCCATTTAGTCTGACAAGAGCCAAATCTTACGAGAGTAAAATTGTCGTTCTCTACCCTAGACTCCTAATGGATTGCCAAGTATTGGAGAAAATTAGGAGATTAAAAGACAAATAGAGATTAGACAACTCGAAGTTCATGCATGATGAGAAAAAGATAAATCAATAAACACATAACAAAATGTTACCCAATAGGTTGTACCATTTTGCTCAAAAGTTCATACCTTCTATGTGGTTTAGCTAAAGGAGATATTTCGATTGGGTAGTCCAAAACAAATGTTGGTTGCAGTAGCTTTGGCTCCACAACAATTTCAAACACCTGTCAAAATAAAATAATGAACAAACCTCCAAGCATATGCATCAAAGTCATCCAGCATTCACAAACAGATACTGATCGGTAGAAATTATTACAGAGGCATTTATCGAGATAGCAACCTGGAGCTTGGAGGTAGCAAAGAAATATTTATGCAAGTATTGCTACGAAAGCAGAAGCGGAGCTAATTACCTCATTAATTAGGTGACCAACTGAAGGGCATGCCTCAATTGCAGATTTGTCTTTACCTTCAAGTTCAGGTCCAAGGATTTTCAAAGTAGCATCTTTAACAACTTTAAGATCATCTCCAAGCTCACTGAAATTGATGCCAGTACTTTCTTTCACAAGATTATGCATTGTTTCTCTCCTCCAGGGACGCTCGAGAGAAATCTCTACTCCCTGAATTTATTTATAAGCTCATGAGCATTCAAAATATGCCTACGTACATCACTTGAGAACCGAGGAGTTCCAGTCAAGAGATATTTAACCACAGTAGACATTTAAAAAAAAACTACCTGATATTCAATTGTAAGCTTCCCACAAACAGCAAGAGCACATCGAGTAACAATTTCCTCTGCCATGATCATCATGCTTTGGTAGTCTGAATATGCTTCATACATCTAGAATCAAGCTAATACCAAAATTCATCAGAATTTCACTTAATGGAACTGAAAACTAGGAAGGGAGCGTAAAATTCTTGAAGTGTCAAACTAGGTTACTAAAAGGGGAATGTTATCACTGGAGGGATCATTCTATGACCACAAAAGGACACCTCGTGTAGTTTAACTTACCTAAACACCATTTCTCAAGTTCTATTGGCCCTCTTCAAAACCATGAGAATGTTTGGGCATAAGAAGCAATAGATGATTACCTCAATAGTGGTAAACTCAGGATTATGGCGGGGTGAAAGGCCCTCGTTTCTGAATATTCGACCAATCTCATATACCTTCTCAAAACCCCCAACCTGTCATTGCAAATATGATTTTCCTAGATGGACATAATAAAGGAGAAGAAAATGCATAGAAAGCAATATTCATTCAGAATAGAGGCCTAAAAGCAAGATTAATATGATCGGTATTGAGAACAGGCAAAGAGGGTAGGGATGGTTGGATATAATTTGTACATAATCGGGTAGATCCAGTCCAATGCACCATATTGATAGCACATCTTTTTGCACTTTTTTGACGTTACTAAATAAGTTTTAGAAATCTATAAAGGATTTAGAAGGGTCAAACCTCACCAACATTCTCTTCAAGTGAAGCTCAGTAGCAATTCTAAGATAAAGATCCCTTCCAAGTGAATTATGATATGTCACAAATGGCCTAGCTTCTGCTCCACCAGCTGCTCCCTAGACAATCAAATTAATTACAAACCAAGTTGCAGAAGCAGACTGTATTCGCAAAGGAAAAAAGAAGAAATACAATACTTCAGAAAATGAACAGGAAATTATATATTTAGATACACCATTGGAACTTTACAAAACAAATACAAATGAAAACGTTTTGAAAATATCAACTCTTGGAATTCAGCCCTTATCTTCACACCTTTCTACTAATCGTTGGCGCTTGATGAAAGTAAACAAACGATTTTAGCATCACAGCTAGGAATATCTCACAACAAAAAAAGGGTCACACCAATAGAAAACAACTTGATTATTTCTCAAAAACCCACAAAATTTTCTTGCATCCCAAAATAATTCAACCCAAGGTAAAATCAGAGATGTCTAGACCCAAAAGCACTTTGGCGATGATGACAAACCTGCAGAACTGGAGTTTCAACTTCCACAAAACCTGACGATTCCATGGTTTTGCGAATCTCTGAAATAATCTGCCAAATTTGAGTTAAAATTGATTTCATTATACATATAACAAAAATTGGAACTAAATTAGACATAGCATACCTTTGCTCGTTTACGAAAAACCTCAGCTATTTCATGATTTGAGATCATATCAACATACCTGAAAATTTGACAAGATCACCACAGAAACCGAAGCTCAAGAAATATCAGTGAGATGTACATAGGAAACGAGCAGAGAAGCACGTAGTGTCAAAGATTTTAAATGGCTATATCATTTAACTACATAACAATAAGAACGATTGAACATGTAATACTAAACTGTCTAACAGAACACCCTCCAATTTCATTCAATAGGAAAACTGTTCTGCACAGCCGAGTACTATGCATTTTAAAGTTCTGCACATACCATGCAATAAAATGAATAGTAGATGTAACTCCAAAAAAAAGAAAAGAAATGGCACAAGAGCTCACCGTTGACGATAACGCTTATCCACATCGGTTAGACCATGATACTTGTCCGGGAGTGGAAGTAGCGATTTTGTGAGTATTGAAAACGAATTCACGCAAACAGAAAGCTCACCTGAAGGGTATATGAAAAGTTAATATGTAGATCCACTAGAGTTTGCATATGAGCATAGTTATAAACAAAGATATAAGTAGCATTTGCAGATTCAAGAATAAATGCAAGAGCAAGAGATTCCTGCAATGCCACCTGCTCTCGAGCACAAAACATAACAGCATAGAGTTGGAAGATACTCTTTTCAGTGAGAGTTTGTCAAAAGATTCCAAAAGCTAAGTATAAGCTGAAAGTTTCACCTTTCTCTGTCCGCTTCATAGAGCCACTAGCACCCAATATATCACCAACATCAACAAGTGTCTTCAACTGCTCAAAGTGCTCATTAGATAGCTTTTCCTTCTCACAGTAAAGCTGAAAAATAAACAAGATAAAAAGAACAAGAAGAAATAAGTTAAGCCAGCTAGTGCTTTAAAACATACAAGAACATGGTAGAGACACTTGATATTTTAAATGATTAAGCCACACACAAGCCTCGAAAAAGGATTCAGGCACAAACAGTTACGCGAATAAACGACTTCCAAGTCTTAACTAAACATATCTTAATTCAGGAAATCAGAACTTTTCTTTTATTTCATATATGCATTAGTTAGTTATAACAAATGTAATTATAAACACTGAATGCATCCACGTAACCAAAAAAGAGCAAGAACAAAATGAAAAAAAGTGATGCTAAAGATTTCCACATCATCGAAAACCTCCTTCGTGTGCATTGCTTGAATGCTATTGCACAGCCAAACATCAAACAAGCTACTTTAACATGGTGGGACTCGTAGCAAGCATTAGGCAAACCTGAATTGTCCCAGAGTCATCTCTTAGAGTCAGAAAAGCAAGTTTCCCAAAAGTTCTGCGAGCAATAATTCTGCCTGCTATGGATACATTATCATTCTCAGCGTTTGACTCCTCGCCACTTGCAAGATACCTGTATATCTCTTGCAGGTCATTAGCAGTATGCGTCCTATCCCACCTGTACGCATAGGGCTCAAAGCCCTTGCTCCTCAGTTCTTCAATCTACAAAATCAACAATTTGATTCTTTATCAAAGATAACTGAGAACGCAAAAAGAGAAAGCACAAAATCCTTGAAAGTAATAAGCTCCCGGAGCACACTCGCAAAACTCGTAATCCCCATAAAAGTTTTCAAAAGGGGGGAAGCATATGATTTTTCAAGCATGAAAAAAGCATTCCACGACGTAAAGTTCAAATCTTTGCTCTAATGTGAACTAAAAAAATATCATTTTTGGAGGACCAAGACGAGCAGATAGCACAAATTTAATATTTTGAAGGAAATTAGAATGTTAAAAAACCTTTTTTAATCGAATAGCTCGAACAGCATCCCGATCGGATGTTGAGGAAGTAGAAGAGGACGAACGACGAATGCGGCCGGCGGGCCCGGTCGTAGTGGACGAAGCATAGGAGGAGGAGGAGAAGCAGCAGTTAATAACGAGAGCAGAAAAGGGTCGTTTAGTAGCAAAGTGAAGGAGATGCCTAAATGGCTTTGAAGTCAGTGTACATGTCTTCAACGCCTCCATTGCTTTTCTTCTTCTTCTTCTTTATCCACACTTGGGGCTTTCAGGGAGCCGCTTAAAACCACTTATGTGTTGGTTAGGATTTGGTGCGTTTAAGGTTTTTTCGTTAAACTAAGGAACGGATCTTAGGATATTACCTGGATTAAGCTTTTAGTGTCAGAAAGTGAACGTTTGGACTCACAAAGGCCAATAGCCTCATTCTATCCCAAACAACACAAGAACAACGCTGTTTCCTATTCTTTGAGGTTCTCATTATTGGGCTTTCCTTAACAAAAGATGAACGCAGGATGAAAATGGGCGGGTCCGGCTCCTCTAACTTGTAACCCATATCCGACTCAATATACACGGATCTGTCATTAAGTCCAATCGATTCAAATCTACCATCTCTAAATTACGTTAAAAAGAATAGGAAAACTTGCCTTTTTCACACCACTCCACTCGAGCAAGCTAAATTTTGATAAGAAACTAGTTAGATACGACTTGCCAACATCAAATTCTTTCTTATCCAATTCAAAGGGTGGTATAGCCACTAGCTAGTGATATCCTTCATCCAGCTTTTTAGATACAAGACAATACTAATAATGAAGACTAAAAGAAGAGAGAAAGGTGCAAAGGCTCCACCCATCTTTTGGTGACCAACATCAAAAGCTAATTCATGAATTGATCCCATCATGAAAAAACATGTCATGATGATGACAATGCTGGATCACTCACTTTCCAACTTTTCATTCGGTTCCAAAGTTTAGCTGTTATACATATATATAAGGATATGATAAGATTCCTTATAATGATGAGAAGGAAATGAAGAAGAACAAGGGGGAGAAAGGGTACTGTTAATTGGAGCAAATGCATAGTTAGTGGCGAGTTGGACCAATCAATGGATCGTCAAAAATATGATAGATTGGTCCTCAAATGTACTTAATGCTTAGTCCATACATATACGTGCCTGTGATGTCAAAATCATGGACAAAACAAAGCAGCTTACAAGCTTACTAAGCATTCGTTAAAGACGTGTGATTCGTCTTCCACGGATGACGTAGAGAAGGTTAACTTATGCTGTGCTTCAAAACCTACAGAGTATGACTATAAGACATAAAAGCCATGAACAAGTGGATCAAAATAGGTCCCGCTAAAGCGCAGGATGAGATTTTCTTCTTCGTCTTTTTTTTTTTCTTTTTCTTATACACAGCTAACCCGAAGAACAAGAAGATTAGAAGACAGAGAGGGTCAAGACAAATAAAATAAATGACGGGTGTCCATTTGTTCGTCCAAACCTCCATCACGGCATAACACAGCTAGGGATGATAATTGAATTCTGTCCCATCGCCTGAGCCAGTTGTGGGGTTGTCCGTCCACTTAGCTCACCGACGATCGAACCACCTTAAAACTCTCTCTGGTCATCATCCACTTGTTTTGCATGGGAATCTTGTGATGAATAATACATAGTCAGTGACTCTTGTAAATCTCAAGATCTCGACCTATATCTAGTTTCCACATAATTAGTAGTTAGAAACTTTGCATGTTCTTGAAAAAACCTGAAAGCTTTTGAGTAGTCGTTTAGCTTGTAAAAGCGTTCATTTTATTTCTTCAACTTGGACAAATTAATACAATACAAAATGTATTACGGTGTTTAAGTAATATAATGTTTAGCGCATTACTCACTATCTAAGATGGTCTTTATATTCAATAGCTGTATAATGTTTATATATATATATATATATATATATTCTGAATGGAATAACTTGAAGTTGTTTTAAACACGCAATAGGTAAATTTTTGAATTGACACAATAGTCTGTAAATTATGTTAATTGGGTATTTCGCACTAGGCAAATTCTGTATGATAGATTCAATCGAAAGAGCGTAAATAGGCGGAATCAAACACAAGACCTTTTGACCTCATACTCCTCCGCTTCGCCAATCCAATCATCTCTAAGGGCTGTAAAATGTTAAAATAATACAAATTCTACATTTTTAATGGTACGACTTCTATTAAATAGCACTAAATGTTACATATAAAATTAATCATGTTTAGTAAACTAATAAAAATTAAATATATAACATAATAATAATTTTAATCAAAGTTTAAGGAATTTGTAGAACCAAAAATAAGTAATTAAGAATTTATCAGTAATCTCTTCAAATTTCACCTTAAAATATATTTTAAATTTTAAGCAAAAAAAAATTGAAGAAAACAAAGTGCGGTGCAATTAATCTTCAATTGTATGATTGTAGTAGGAGTTGAAGAGGCCAACAGATAGCAACAATCATCACTAAATGTTGATGAAGATGGCTAACTATACGACTAAGACTCATCCCCTAACCCCCACTCAACCAAACCCAACATACATTACTGCATTAGCAAATCAGCCATCATTACAACTTCTACTAACACTACTATCAACTACTGCTAATAGTACGAACCTCTTAGATTGATTAAGTAAAATCTTGGTATTAGATTTGGGACACCCATTGGAAAAGATAGGTCTCTGTAGGGAAGATGATGATGTGATGTGGTGTGGTGTACTGTACTGCAGTGTAGGTAGGTATGGACACGAGCAAATGGACAGATAAGTCCTCGAATCACTGACACAAAAGTACCAAAGAGTCCACCTCGCCTCCACACTAACCCCTCCATGTGCATGCACATGCAAATGGAACGGAGCCTATAGATAGTCTATGATAATAAGTTATTGATTGGATTTACTGACCAAATTTCTACCATTAGATTCTCTTTTCATCAAATCAACTTTGTTTGGTTACACGTGTACGGTCGACGATGTAATCACACGAGTTACGGGTATGAACGAATCGCAGCTACATTGCTTACAGTTTGGCAATAACGAGGAGTCATTAGCGAGCTGAAGAAGTCCCGTTGGGACCAGGAGTTTCTGTTTCTTTCTTTTACTTTTGAACAATATGACCGTTGGTTGGTCCTGCTCTGTACTTGTTCCCTCCATTTTTGTAAAACTTAATCCGCCATTGAATTGAAACCTCGTCACTTCATCTTTGCAAACATTTTAACCATGTTCTGCAATGTAGATGAGATGATCCTGTTCCTGTTGTACATGAAGCAATGTAGTCAAACTTAATGAACACTCACTCACACATAAACATGGAAATGTGATTGAAAGAGGAGAGATTTCAAGAGGAGACATTTCCTTCCATCTGTGTTACAAACATGTTCTCTTCCTAGGCATGAAAAAAACATTACATCGGACCCTGAAATAGTTTCATTAAAGGATATCTGGAAATTTGAGCCATACCATCCTCTCTGAAACAGTAAGTCAAATAATTTGACCAGTGATTCGATTGGCATTTTTAGTGTAAATAAAATATGGGTTGTTTCCATAATTCCAATCCATTGACCTTATAATATACAAGAAGATCACACTCGTTACTGTTCTGCTAAACACAGACAATTAGAAAATTCATAATTTAGATCATGGCAGAAGAATCTTTGTCCAGAATAACACACAAACGTGGTGGAGGAATAGGATGAGATTCCAAGTTGTAAACCATTAATATTTAAAGGTCTCAATCTGCATTGGATGCCTTTTTATCATATTTTGTGATGTGGAAGAACAGAAGACCAAGCCATTAATGATTAATCAACCCATATTTTGTGATGTGGAAGAACAGAAGACCAAGCCATTAATGATTAATCAACCCATTTCAATAGTGGATACTTCTTGTCAACTGCTTAAGGCATGTTATTCAAGAGCAGTTGATCACCGTTTTAGTAACAGCTTATCTTAGAGCCTGGCACTTTATCTTGAGCAAACAGTGAGCTTTTCTTTACCAGTTTACCGAAAAGAAAAACTCAACTTTTATGGTAGTATTGAAAATGGAGGGAAGGGCAGGGGTGGTTGTCAAAGGTCGCATTGCCGTAAAAGAAGCAGCCTTTAAACGACAAACAGAGCTCATGTGCACGCTGTAGTTTTGCACAAGTGAAATTGACCACAAAACCATTTCACATCATTCATAGAGAGAATCTCATCTTTGGCTTCTTGGCTACCCCATTTCCTACCCTCCTCCTCCTGCAAAAATCTGACCCCGAAGAAAAACCAATTTAAAATCTTGAAAAGAGAGCTCTTTTGAGAAAAAGGAAATGGTGGAAATTCTTAGAAGTGAGAGAGAGAGAGTTGGGCTGCTGTTATTAATTAGAGAGGGAAAAGTTGCAATTGTTATCGTAAAAAGTGGAGGGAGAGAGAGAGAGTATGACAAAAAAGGACATTTTTTAAAGTTGCATTGCACGAGAGAGATAGGTTGTCTGTCTGTGTCTGATAGTGAAGAGGTGGGCAGAGTTTTCGTTGGAATTATTTCTAGAGGAAACAGAGCAGCTCCCACTTCAAAACTTTAGCTCAAGGCGGGGGTGCGTAGGATAAGCAGAGGAAGAGAAAAAACTTCTACCTCTGCTCTATTCTTCCCCTCTCTCTCTCTCTCTCTCTCCCTCTGTGTTCGCACGGTTATAATTCTTCCTCTCTGTTTAAGCTCTAATCTTCGTGGGGTGCGTAAAACTAATAGCTAACTGCTTGGATTCTTGCTGGGTTTTGGTAAAAATGGGTGGTGTTGCTCATTTTAGAAGGAGCCAGGTATTTGTAGTGTTTTTCTGCTTCTGGGGTCTGTTCTCGATTGCTTGGGCCACTAGGTTAAGTGTTTCAAGACAGAAACTTGAGGTACAAAAGCACTTGAAACGCTTAAACAAGCCTGCCGTCCAAAGCATTCAGGTGACTTTTCGATTTCCCTAGATACTTGGACCGTGTTTGGTAACCGGGAAAGTGAAGGAGCATGGACTCTGGTCTTGCTCTGTTATTTTCTTTTCTTTCGATGACCTACTGTATTTAGTTGAAGATTTGGATAGTTTTAGAAAAGTTAAGTCCTTGAATAATACAACATTGTTTTAGGAATCCTATCCTCTGCCCCTTTTTCGTTATGATATCTGTTCATTTGCTCAGTTGCTGCATTATTTGTGGTAACTTTTTTAAGGTCATCAATGAGAAAATTTCTCCTTTTCTCCCACCTTTTTATACATGAAAAATATTTCCACTCTTGTGGGATGTGGTCTTTTGAGTCAACAATGATGTTCTGATTATTTCTTGTCGTTCTAATGATTTCTCTTGGGGCAAAAAGTTTCAATGACACTGCAAATAAGTTTCTGTCACAATGTAGTTTATAAGCAACCAAAGAGGTAGCTGTTTAAATGTTGTTATTGAAACTTTTTGACGTTTAATTGTTGTCAATGAACTTTTTTATCTCCTCTTGTGTGTTTTGTCCAGAGATCTCTTTGGAAGCTTTCATTCTCTCCTGCTTGTTCTGATGATTATGTTTATCTGAGAAATTTCGTGTTTTAAGTAATGAATCGGTTATGTCTGATAACAGAGCTCAGATGGAGATATTATAGACTGCGTTCACATGTCTCATCAGCCAGCTTTTGATCACCCTTTCCTCAAAGATCACAAGATTCAGGTTCACTTCAGTTTTATCAAGTCTTGAGTTTGCTTAGATTGCTGTCACTGCTGTTATCTTATTGGGCTATTCTGGTTCTTGATTATTAGATGAGGCCTAGCTATCATCCAGAAGGGCTGTTTGATGATAACAAGGTCTCTACAACTGTGAAAGAACGAATAAACCCGATCACACAGCTGTGGCACGCCAACGGTAAATGCCCGGAGGGTACTATTCCCATAAGGAGAACAAAACAAGATGATGTATTGAGAGCTAGCTCAGTGAAAAGATACGGTAGGAAAGGTGCTCGACAAATTCCCAAGCCCAGGTCTGCGGATCCTGATCTTATTAATCAAAGTGGGCACCAGGTAAAGTATTCTGCTTTTCTTTCCCCTTTAGAGGGATAAAGTAGCTTTGCTCTTTTGCTTTGTTGATAATCTTCACTCGTCTTTTGGTTATTTATGTTTTGGGTTGATCAGCATGCAATAGCTTATGTGGAGGGGGACAAGTACTTTGGAGCAAAAGCAACCATTAATGTGTGGGAACCTAAGATACAGCAACCAAACGAGTTCAGCTTGTCCCAGTTATGGATTCTGGGAGGTTCTTTTGGTCAAGATCTTAACAGCATTGAAGCTGGTTGGCAGGTGTTACTACAGAAATAATCATTTCAGTAATGGAAACAAATGTCTGATCCAGCTTTCATACAATATCATCCCTTTGTTTTGAATATTGAACTTGGATTCCGTGTACAGGTCAGTCCGGATCTATATGGTGATAACAACACAAGGCTTTTCACTTACTGGACTGTAAGCTCCTAAATTATTATAATCCCTTGAGTTCTGCTGTTGGTACTTACTAGTTTCGAAAGGATTTTTCTCAAATTCAACATCTCTCTTGAAAAAAAACTTTGTAGAGTGATGCATACCAAGCTACTGGCTGCTATAATCTTCTTTGCTCAGGCTTTATTCAAATCAACAGTGAGATAGCAATGGGTGCAAGCATATCTCCTGTGTCTGCATACAGAAACTCTCAGTACGATATCAGTATACTTATCTGGAAGGTAAAATAGCCAACTTGCTCACTCTCTGCTCTAGGTTAAACGACAATATCCAAGTTTTTTAGTTCGTTCTAGCTAATACTGCCGAATTTGCATGTGAACCTTATCGTTGCTGTACTTGCTAAATTAGATTTGAAGTGGTAACTTGATGGTGCAGATACTGGGAATCTTCGATTATCTTCTGATCACTTCTTTGAATGTGTTTAAACTTTAATGATAAATACCAGTAACAATTGCGTTTCAACTGTAATCTATACTATTAAACTGTAACGATAATCTGTTGGATATGTAGGATCCAAAGGAGGGGCACTGGTGGATGCAATTTGGCAATGACTACGTATTGGGATATTGGCCTTCATTCCTTTTCTCATACTTAGCAGACAGTGCTTCCATGATTGAGTGGGGCGGTGAAGTGGTGAACTCAGAGCCAGGTGGTCGGCACACCTCTACGCAAATGGGAAGTGGACATTTTCCTGAAGAAGGGTTTGGAAAATCAAGTTACTTCAGGAATATTCAAGTCGTTGATGATTCCAACAACCTTAAAGCCCCTAAAGACCTTGGTACCTTCACTGAGCAGTCTAACTGCTATGATGTTCAAACTGGCAACAATGGGGATTGGGGTCATTACTTTTACTATGGGGGCCCTGGTAAAAGCCCTAATTGCCCTTGAAGATGAAAATGAAAGAAACTCTTCTATGTATCATATTCAATGTAGTAAAATGCCCTTTGGTGTATAACATCTTTTTCTTAATTTTTACTGTTAGGTTGTGTTAGTGACATGTGACCCTCCCTCTGTGTAGTGGGAAGTTTTGACTCTGTATTACGAAAAGATTCCCTCCCCACCCATCTAAGTGGTTGGAGATGTGGCCAAGTTTCTTAAAAGCTGAAAGAAACAGGCCTCCGTTACTTTCTCTTTGTAATGTAATCTAATTGCTTGTAACTGTAAACTCCCTTCTTGGAGTTGTACGCTGCAGTTACTTTCCCCTGTCCTAGTACTTGTACAAACCTTTGTGAATTTCTTACTGTTGTTCAATACCTATTCATTTATCGTTCTGCAATTTCCTCTGCTTTCCTTTTAATATATTGTGTTGCAGGAAAGGATGAGAACTCGGCTGACTAGTGTTTGATTGAATGCATATTTATTGTTTGAGAAGGATCTGTCAATGACAAGACGGTGCTTTGAGTGGATGACATTATTCTGTGCCAACAACCTTGGAATACATACCGTTAAACAAGTTGATATATATGTATAGGTGCATGTGACGCCACTTTTGGTCATTATGCATGTGACTCCATTTTTGGTCTTGCAGTCTGTCAAATGTCAATTGATACTATGCAATAGTATGAGATCAACAAACCAAAAGCGAAGTCCAGACTTGAGAGTGTGTTGGACAAAGATTTGGACATATCAGAAACAAGAAAAGTGCTTGATGAAACTTGGCCTTAGTCTTCTGAAAAAACATGTAAGCATTGTTCTGCCGAAGTTTTCGGGTTGAACACTGACTAAATGGGCATCATGAGGTTTGTGGTTTCAGGGAGGGGGCACCAAAAGAACTTCCTCCCTCAGATAACGCTCTTTTCTAAAGCTTTAACCTTAGCAAAAGGGACCATTTGGTTGGTCTCACTTGCCATTACCAAGAAGTTCATTAGAATTTTGAGCTGTTAATGTTGTCTTGATGTGGTTAATCATTTTCAATTAACTAACCACAATGGTTGTGCTTAGAATTCAAATCACGGCTTCTCTTTAAAAGCTTCACATGGCGATCATTGCTCCTGTTTTTATCTGTATTTTGATCTGAATATTGACTTAACAGTCCGTGTTAGAACAGTAAATCTGTACGTAACATTCAAAAGGTGATCTTGATAAGGAAATGGATTATCTTGAGGTCTACATAAACTGTAAACTGTCTTGAAACTTGAAGACATATTTTGAGTTGAAAGTCGATGCGTATCTTGTTCTCCTAACCCGTCTTGTTCTTCCAACATTTTATGTCTGGTTGCTGGTTGATCCATCGATCCCGGCAAGGACATGATTGCTTCTGTTTGTTCTTTTGCAGTAGTGAGTTTCTCAGATTTAAGTTTTCAAAGGAAGTACATATGTGACAGATTGAACCAACAAAAGATGTTCTCAGAAAAAACTGAAAGTCTCATCCCTTTTTTTTTTTTTCCCCAGTTTTTTAACTTCACTCTATCTCTCTCTTACAGTCTTTCTCATACTGTGGAGTGTGGAGCTCAGCAATTCTCGAACCGAATCGATGAAACACCGAACCGGACATGAGAGACCCTAAAGTAGTTAAACTTTTTTACTTCTTTCGTCTTCTTCCTTAGCTCCATTGGCTACAAAACCTTCAGCTCCTATCTGAAACTCAATTACTGGGTTTCAGGGACTTCAAACCCATTTCCTTGTTAACTCATGTGTACTCAGAATGGCTTCCTTGTACTGAAACCTTCAGCTCCTATCTATCTGAAACTCAATTACTGGGTTTCAGGACTTCAAACCCATTTCCTTGTTAACCCATGTGTACTCAGAATGGCTTCTTTGTACTGAATTCAGACCATCGTGTTAATGCTCGTCAAGCTCACTTCACTCAAGTAGGTAAAATTCATTTCCACTTCCCTCTGCATTGCTTTACCCAAGCTGGGTTTCAACTTTTTCTTGAAAAAGAAATCTTTTTTTTGGGTCATTGGAGAGGGGGTCAATTTATCTACTTTCTGAAAATTTCAGGCATCCTTTTAACTGTTGTGGGTTTGGCTTCTGTGGATATTGAATTGGAGGCCTTGGAGGATTTACAGGAACTTCTGCAAAGAAGGATGTTTAAATCGTGTCTTGTCTCATCTCTTACATTTAGTTGGAATTTCTGTTTTCAGTTGGATCTTCACCAGAAAATGGCTCCATATATGTTGGATGGGCCTTCTCAGCTGCATATACTTTGTCGTTTTCTCTCACCATTGGCTGCTTGTATTAGGCCACAACATTGTTGGTTTGACAGTTACAATGGCTTCTGCTGGCATCCTATTCACTCGTGCTTTGGTGGAGAACAAAATGGCAAAGTTCAAGTATGCATATGAATGGATTCCTTTGTCAATCAACAGTTTTTTACTCTATGCATCTGAATGATGAACTAGTTTTTCTTCGTCATAACCTGTTATTCAACTGCATAACTCTTAAACTAAAAAGATCAGATTTTGGCATACCTTTTGTTATTGGGATTTTTTGCAATCACTTGCATGCCCCTATCATGTTGGATAAAAGGGGGCATTAGTTATCCATGTACAAAACAAAAGAAACAACCTTTAACATTGATCTTGGACTGTTTGTCTCTTCTTCAGATACTTGTAAATGTCCTGGGACTAACCCGTGAATGCAATCGCTCAGAAGGACCAACCCGTGAATGCAAGTAAAAGAAAAGGCAAAGAATCACAAAGAGGCAAAAGAACAAGTTTCATGATGTTGAAAAGGATCTAATGAGAAATTATGTATAAAAGTTATATTCCAAAATCAAATGATATTCGGCAAAAAGACTATCGCATTGCTACAGAAAACTTTCTCAGTGTTTCTGCTCCCCTTCACAAGTCTAACCAGAAGGAATCAAACCACCTTTTTTGTCCCTCCTAACTATCAAAATTAAGATCTTCCTTTCATTCTGAATCACTTCCAGTACTTCCCATTGCCTTCAATCCTCTTGGTCTCTGCATTAATTAACCACCAAAATCAATAACAATACCTGTGAAGCAAAAAGAACCAAACCTGAACACTTTCTTTATCAACATTCATGCAGAATCATACACACTAAACAATCTTCATGACTGTATAATAATCCAAAGAGTGAATTTGGCACCTTCTTGGAGGTCTTTTTCTCCCTTACTTCATATCTCTCTTGACACAAATCTGATAACCATGCACCTGGACTAACCAACTGCAAGCATAAACCAATCCTAAGCAAACATTAATGTGTAAAAAAAGTTAAAACTTAATCAAAAACTTTCCTAAAGGACAATAAGGAGGACTTACAAGTATAGTCTTTTGGATCATTTTGGCTCTTTTTTTAGGTCTTTGAGGAGGCTTGCATCCTTTCATGGCCATGAAGTCCTCTTCCTTCTCTTTGTTAGACAATGTTATAAACAGTCTAGGCCAAACAAGTGTTTTATCTTCCTTCACATTTTCCATCAAAACCTTGCCACTATCATCCAATACCAGTGATCCCCTTGTTGTATAATATCGATCTTCCTTCTCCGGTGACAACACTGATGGCTTCCTATTGTTCATTGACAAATCGGAGTTCCTAAAATTCAAACAGAAAATTCTTTCCAACTTCATCTCAGATTTTGAGAAGCAATGAAGCTAGAGATAAGAATAAAGAAAATTTCTCATCTAAGAATCAGTACTTCAACCAGAAAATTCTCAACTTGCCGGGTTGATTTTCCTACATTGTTGCATCAATAGGACCAAGTTATAAAGCTTCCATTCTTACTTCCAAACAAAAATTAGACAATCATAATATTTCAGGTATCTGTCTAGTTCCAAAAAAGAAATTTCCTTGCCTGATGTCTTCGGTAGTTAGAAATGAACAATAAGAACTCCAAAAGGAAGACAACTTATGTTTAATCTTTTACCAGACACTCTCAAAACAAAAAGATTCCTGTTTGTGGAACAGGGTTTCAGCATTCTTACTTGGCGTGCCGAGAAGGAGATTCCTTATCAGCAGTAACAACCCGAGATGTGAGCCTCTTCTTCGGCAGTGAATTGGTTGGTTTGGATTTGTTGCCCAAGTTTTGATCTCTTTTCATCTTCACACATCTAAGCCTCTTTTTGGTACCCCATTGTAACACAAAATCAGTATCAGCACTTCTTTGATTCTTCTTATCCTTCTCCATTGTCTCTCCTTCTCTGCAAGTTTCTAAGCCAGGTTAAGCATAGATTTACTAGAAATTAAATGGAATGACTATCACTACAAACACGTCATTCTTACTGTACCGAAAGAGCAGGAAAAACTAAATGAAATTGGATTTATTTCCTTAGTACTTGGATATTCCAACTCTCAAAAAAGAACCCAAAAATATAACTTCATTTCCATTTCTTGAAGCAGAACATGAGTTGGAACTGAAGAGAAATTCAGTAAAGTGACAGGAAAAAGAGGGACATATTTGGATGTTTCCCAGGAAAATACACAGAAAAAGAGATTCTGAAAAAGATATTAACTCGACCCAAGATCTAGTGTGCATGCAAAAGAAGCTAAAACAATATCATCATTCATAATCCTGCACTTGGAAATTACAAGGTAAATGAATAAGTCAATCAATCACAAACAGAAAATAAACCTAATACACAGCCTTTTACAGAGTAAATAACAAAAGCAAGACAGGATTCAGTATCCTCCAAAATTCTATTCTCATGCAAGCCTGAAACAACCAAAAGATGGAAACACATTGGCAGAGATTACATGAGGAGATTTGAACACATTACACAGTTGAGCAAGTAGCAACAGCAACAGCAGCAGAAATTGGAAAGATTTGAGTGTTTTGTTTGGTTTGGAAGAAAATGATGAAAATTTCCAGGAAATGAGTGAGTGCAAAGATGATAGAATTGAGGGCCTGTTAGGATTTTTGAGTTAGGTGAGTAATAACTCAAAAATATCGGCCCTTTTACCTGTTGGCTGCAGTTATCTTCACCAGAACTCTCACTTCTCTCTTTATGTACTTTACCTAGCCTTGTTTCTCTTGAGCTTGACTTTTTAATTGGGATTTTCATTTTTAGTTATTTTAGGCATTTAATAATGGCCGTTTGATGTCAAACTGACGGCTTGATGAATTTCCCTCCAACCGGGTGTCTTGGTTGCTTCAAGATAGGATTAGTTCCTCTTAGACACGTGACATGAGCTTAAGGTACGGACTGTGTGTCTCATCATCTTCCTCTCCTCCCCAAGAAGAATTTGCTGCATGATATCTGCAAATCACAAAAGTTTGCTCCTTTATATCGGAAAAGAACACAAATTTGGATGCTTTGTGTTTGGATCGGATAGTACTATGGTGGTGTGTGGAATTTTATTAAAGTTCTCATCTTTAAGAACTGAATAGCAATTCTCTCTCTCTCTTTGTCTTCTGGTGGATTCCTTGTCTAAATTGGATTTGATTTGATGTGAGTTCTTCCTCCAATCTTTCTCAATTTCAAGGAACTTGAAACTTCTGGTTATGTTTTTACCCAATAATTTCATCTTCTAAATTAATTTATCCTTGAAAGTATTGACCTTTGTCGTTTATGTGAAGACGAGCACCTTCTGTCATTTTGTTCAGAATTCACAACAGAAGCAACTACTTTTTTCCTGGGAAGAGTTGGTTAACTAATGTTAACCGTCTTGAACACAGTTACTGTCTAAATGTTTTAAAACGGATGGTTTTGGAGCAATTTTGCCTAGTTAACCTTTTCTGACTCCAGCAAGGAACACAGAAGTCTGTGTTGTTGGGTGAGCTAACTACTAGATCTCGAGATGTCTCCAACCTCCATTATCATATCAAACGAACCACCTAAAAAGCAAGATAGACATACTCATCACCTTTCTTCATAGCCAAAAAGTCTCACCAAAGCCCTTCCTTTCTTGTGTAACCGTTGGTTCTAATCATCATCAATCCCTATCTTTTTGCCCGCTTGACTTGGTTCAAATTTCCCCAACGATCAGGTTGTTCTAACAAAGGCAGTGCACACCGTTGGTTTAAAATTTTTTGATATTCCATATGCATGTATTGGCCCACTTCTTCTTGTTTCATTAACAAGGGGTCAGGAGTAATAATTTGTTCCGAGCATACTTTTTAAATTATTGAGTTGGCAGCTCCATGTTTTTGTTCTACCTTTGATGTGTACTTGTCCTAGTTGTTGATTTTCTTGAACATTTTTGTGGGCTCAAGTCAGGCTGGTTCATTCTCTTGTTTGGATTCAAATTCAGGCTTTATTCATTCACACTCAATTCTGTCCAACCTTAATGTGAATGCTTTGGAATGCTTTGATGACAACTTTTACAGCTACCCTTCTTCAACCTTTGACATGACTTAACCTCGAACTTACTAACCACTTGAATGCAACCCCTAATTTGCAATGAAAATGAAGCAAAGACACTAACTACATGGTAAATTTCATTTGATGTAGACCACACAACAACGTGTTAGGCAAAGTTATACTCCTGTTTAACCTACTTGTTTGGTAAGCCAAGTTGACATTAACTCGAATCCTTAATTGGGTTATTCGAGTAAGCACTTCCTGTTAAACTCGAAAAGAAGATGATTGGATTGAATGTACTTCCGCATAAAATTCCCAAGAAACTGTTCCTTTCAGAGTTACATCACTACTATAATTCTTTATTGGGAATGCATTATGCAGCAGCTAATAAGACTCTTTCTTTTGCTGCTGCTAAAAGTCAGGCTTCCATGTATGTGATATCAGTAACCTTTGGCTCATCCAAAACATTCTAGTTTTATCAGTAATAATATCCTATTGCCTAGTCTTTGAATGCATTTTCTCAATGGTTTTTATCAGTAAGACTAAGCCTTGTTTTGTTCTGATGTTATTAAGTGACTCTTCGTTAATGCAATGGACTCGTGTTCATGAAATTGCTCTGTGGTTCCAGAGACTAGAGAGAGACCAATAAAATAAAGATATTTATGGCAGTACATAGTTCAAAAGTCCTAACAGTGCATGTGTACCCAGCACATGTTAGGTTAGCCTTGGGAATCCTCAATCAACACAACCTTAGAAACTGTCACTCGTTACATCACAGAACATAACACAACAGCTCATTTCTCTCAAACCTTTTGCAGCTTTATGAGTCATTAATTTAGCTGATATTATGTTGTAATTAAGTATATCAAATATTGGTATAATCTTTAAAATAATTGGTTAAAGATGTGATTTTTATTTTAATATTTTAAATAAAATTATATTTATATTTATTATTATTGATTCATTCATATTTCATACTTAATTTTTTCATTTGCAACAAATATAGGAAAAAGTACACACTTCCAAAAACAGCAGATGAGACAGGCAGACAGCAAAAGGTGGTGGCCCACAAAAGACAGACCTTGTTGCCAGCTGTATCTTATGGTTCACCATTGTCCTTGCCACCCTGTCTTAACTCCACGCCCTCTACTTTCTCTCTCTAAAAAGACTCCATTTTAAGCTTTCTTTTTTTTTGGGTTTTCTCGCTTCCCTTCCTTTATATATACCCACCACCCGTTAAACCTTAAACCATTCCCTACTCTAATTGCTTCTCTGCCTTTCCGCTCTCATCACATAAAGAACTCATCTCTGAGAGGGATTGTAATTGCAGAGCACCATTTCTTCCTTTCAAAAGCTCGTGCCTTTTTCTTGAAAGATTAAGAAGAGAAATGGAGGCAATGAAGATGAATCTTTTCGTTGTGTTGATGGTTGTGTTGATGGCTTTCGCCACCATGCAGAAGGCGGCAGCGGCTGAAGCACCGGCTCCGAGCCCAACGTCAGATGCCTCTGTCTTTGTTCCCACATTTGTTGCATCATTTGCTGCTATTGCTTTTGGCTTCTTCTTTTGAGTCAATTCTCATTATGTAATATGGTTTTTTCATTTCCCCCCGTTACCCATTTCTTCTCTCTTTAGGATCACTGTCTGTGGTCTTTTTTCTCCCTTTCAATCTCTCCTTTTTGCTTAGGTTCTTTCAGGGACTTGTGAGCGATATACTAGTAAGAGAGAGGATATGGGTTCGGGCTTTTTTCTTTTTCTCCTCTTTTTGTTGCTAATTTTAATTTTTATTGATGTATTGGAGTGTGATTTATGTGTTTGATGGCTTCTGTATTCTATTTATGATGACCCATATTTGTATAGTTCTTGCTTCATTTTTTAATCGGATGTGGGTTTGGATCATATGTCTAATAAGGGGAGGGATGGATTATCTATTGATGTATCGTATCTGGGTTTGAGCTTCTCTTACATGTACTTGTGATTTATTGTAGTAATAAATCTTGTTCTTTTTAGTTAATCTTCTATTCCCTCTTCACAAATTTGTCCTCTTCATTACATGAATGAATGAATTCTAAAGGTTAAAGCTTTGTTATTATTGTGGGGATGTAGTTAAACATTGTGAAGTAGAAAGTTCTAAACATGGTGGTTGCTGGAAGGGCCTACCATGAGAATGATAGATATGTAGTCTCATACCATGAGAATGATAGATATGTAGTCTCATACACATATCAGAAAAAAGGTAGAATTGAAAACAGAAGATGCATTAGAATTTGAGTTAAATGGTGAATCTGTAGATAAATCCAGGAACGGGATTCGTATGCAGAGAAAGGGTCTGCAGAGTTACAATTGGCATTAGCTTTTCCTGATTCAAGTGCCAGAGTTTCAGGCAAATGGATGCCATAACCAAAGAGTATATCATTAGGATTTGGTTGGCTTTTCATCAGGAATGATGAACGTCTTGTTGCAATGATCTATTCATTGATTCCAAGGAACTAGTACACTATCTGAGACGCCCTACATTGACACCCCATCTCAATCCTGCCGACTCTTACTCACTTTCTCATTTTCTGGGCATAGGGTGGCTGTTCTCTCGTGCCACCTTTTGTTTCTCTCTATCCATCCGTTCATTAAATATTAATTGATGGATGAATGGATAGGAGGCATAAGATGGCACACGAAAATGGCACAGGTGATCCCTCGTTTTCTTAGAAGAAGAAGAGAAGCTGCCAGATTCTTAAGGAATATGACCATTTTGAACTTGAAAGACAAGACTGGTAATGAATTTGGCCTGATATTGACGGTTCCAAGATTGACAGAATTTCTCTGTTAAATCAACATGTGTCTCTGTTCTCTTAATGGTTTCAAATCATGTGATTGAGGGTATCATCTCCAGTTGCCAGGAAAAAGAAACTATATTTCATTATGCATTTCGCCTAACATTTTACTTCTACCAACAATTAAGGAACAGGACAAGCTGATATGTTTGATTTTAGCTCTAAACCTCCTATTTATTCAAAAGGTTTACCCAACACCAAATGATTGAGAGGATATTAGAAATCTTAGAGAATCAAGAGCAGGTGGGATGTGAACTTGTTAACAAATGGCATATGCTTAATGGGGCCAAGAATGTGATGCTCATCCTTTTAAAGCTGTTCCTTAAATACTGAGCTTTCTAAACCTCACTAATTGTAATGAGCACTGAATTTGGCACTAACTCATTGATTAATGTGGCAAATGAATGATTCATTAAACAAAGAACATCCATAATGTTTTAGACACGTAGAATCAACTAAGAAAAAGTTTATAGAACATAATAATTTGGCTTGGACAACATCGTATGCGTTGCACATTGGAATCTTTCAAAGGTATTATTATTAAGTGGTTTGGTCGTGGCCTAAAGCTTTGTTTATACGTCAACAACTGGAAAAGGCAAAATAGCAGCAAGAGCAGCACATGACTTTCTTTTTCACTTTGTTCCCTGAGGTGATATATAGTGGGGTTAGTGAATCAGCGGTGACCCCCAAGTCGTCTTCTTGTGCAGAGTGTGGCTTTAGGCAATCTGGTCATTGATGGTGTTTAGTTGCAATACTCCAAACTTCATTATGTTTTGGAATACTCACCGAATATCACGTGAAGTCACTGTATGCCTCTCGTAATTGAATGACCTAGGTTTTGGCAACTGGCAAGTCGCTGCTCCTTCTTCAATTTCAAGAACTAAAGTTTCTATTTTTTCTTAGAGCTTTCCACATTTGTGCCTATGTTGTGCCTTGTTGAACCAGATGCGTTCTCGAGATAACTTTACACTATGAAAAGTCATTTTCTATAAAGAAAACAAAACTCATGTTTGGAGCATTTTACTGAAAACAATGTCTGCTGTAACATTGTCTGATATGGCTTACATATTCAAGACAAAGTGGACCACCAGAAGTGCAGAGAATTCCTGACAAGTGTCAGCTCATGCTTGACATTGCAAAGTTATATGTAATACCCAAATATCAAACAGAGGTGTTCAAGACGAGATTGATTTCATACTAATTGATACTCATGTACAAGCTAGTAAGGCCAAAACAATGTATCCAAATAGAAAATCCATAGAGCACATACATACATCCCCTTGCAAACAACAGCATTACAGGGAAAAAGGTCCTGAGATAGTTCATTTAAAAGACTAGTATACAGTAATAAGAAGATGAGAAAAAGACTACAAAACTGAAATGCTACGAAAACTGGTGGTTAATCTACCAGGGTTCATGTTGTCTCACCTGAATATAATCTACACCTCATGCCTCTCTACACCAATCTGTCGGCTGTCCTATTCATTTACATTTTCGCACCTGCTGCGGTCATAACTGTATCAGTTAGATCAGACTGTTTCTTCGGGCATTGTCTCAGTTTTTTCCTGCAGTTTCTAAAGGAATCGTAGATAATCTGGGAGCTAGAATAATCTACATAAATTGGAACTTATGCTTTATGGTACACTAATAAATGAAGCAGACTTGACTGGGCAGTTAATGCGGTTCCTCTGATAATTGTCTACCCTTGGATGGAAAAAGAACAAGCCATTCACTGCTGTCTTACACCTTTGACTTGTCAGGATGAGAAGATAGTTGTTTGTCAGCAAAATGAAGCAGTCTTCTGAGTCTCAAAACCATATCACAGTGAAAAGGCAATGCAGTTCGTCGCTCCATATATGCTGGGCTCACAGTCATCCATGACAAGGCATGAAGCTCTGCTGCAACAGACTCGAGAATCAAGTGTGTCTCAATCTCAAAATCTTTAGCATCTGAACTTAAAGATTGTCCTTGCTTCACAGTCCCCCTAAAAGATCTTTCCTGAGAAATGTTGTTACCTCCATAATAATCAATGAGACTCACTGAAAGAACTGAAGGCCACTCTTCTCCCAAATTGTTCCTACAGTCTTTTCTCATGGATGGTACAGCTTTGGAAACTACAAAACCAGTTGACAGGGGAAGTGCCGCGCCCTTACTGTGAAGGAGATGTGCAAGTGGTGGGGACTCTGCAGTGAGGCATGTTGGTAACTGGAGAGGTGTCGGAGGGAGAAAGCGCATGCTGGGTGATGGAATTAAAACGTAAGATGCAGAAGTTGATCCAAGAGATTTTACAGGGGTGAAGCCTTCCAGATACCCTGATGCACTGATGCCATTGCCACTTTGGGTTCCTACTGCACAGCATTCATAATTCATTAGTTGTGTAGTTACAATTTCTAGGTCCAATACAAGTAACTGGAGGCAACAATCTTTCAAAAAATATCGTAGTACACCTACAAACTAGAATAATCATCTTAGATGCCTGTGACCAACAACTCTATGAAACATCATCACAAATATTTAATGCATACAACCAACTAAAAGAAACGTGTTTACCACCATGACTTTGCAAGTACTTGGTAGAAAACCTAGTCCAATAGTTCTAGCACAATAATGACCCAGTAGAAGAACACCTAAGACTAGCTATTCCACTTCAAATTGTTTCAAATATAGCAAGATCTTTGCTAGTCACATAATGATTGATAAATCATGATGCCAATGGCGACAAGGACAATTAGTTCATAAGTCAATCCAAACTATATGACATCCAATTCAGGTCAAAAAATGCTAAAATCACAAGGGAAACTGAATAAGAACAACTTAAATGAGGATGAACAGGAAAATGATAGTTTACCAGGCGATGGTGAATCTGCTTGAAACACAAGATGCAAAGAATGGTCAATTGAAATCGAAACAAAAGTTATGCTTTGCACCCACTGAAGCATCCCCCTAGAATTGTCAACTGCAGTGTGACCACCCATCAGCTGCTTTCTTCCAGAAGGTTGTCCCAACCCACCCTTCATAAAACTAGAAGATTTTGAATGAGGACTGTAGAGTGGATTTGGTGAAGAGGGTAAAGCTCTCTCTGGAATTAAACTCATTTCCTGCTGCTGCAAGGTAGCCCCATTACCAGTTGCAGGCATCCCTTCAGGCATAGATCTTCGAAGTTGTAAAGGCCATTTTTTCACCTCAGAACCCCCAACTGAGTAAATGGCTTTCTGCCATTCTGTTAACCACATAGCCAGGGATAAGCATAAATAAAGTTAATTTTTAACTGTCCCAGCTTGCAATGCATTCGGTTTAAAAGAAGTTGCCAACTGTACTACAAAAGTTGAAAGCTAACTTTCTATTAAGTTATTGAAATCAAATAAACAAAGATTAAAACAAAGGTAGTCAACGCACCTAGGTACTCGAGCTCAAAGAAACTTCCAATGCGTGTAATTACAAAATCTCTAGGCTTCACCCCACCAACATCAGGTGATGAGGATGCCTGAAGTATTTGACAGCCTTGCTGCAGAACTTGTACAAGAAGACATTGCAAACCCTTTGTGTCCTGCCGACTGCTAATTCCACCAAAAGGGAATATATGGCTGTCAAGCAATTCTCCCCTTGCATCTGTCCATATGCATACTAGCCAACGCCAATCCTCAGTCCATCCATAGCAACAGTGCAGGCTAGGAAGAGACTTTAGGCAGCTAGATCCAAAGCCATCTGAGTCAGCTCCATCAAGCTGAGAGCCTGATCCAGTATCTGCACTCCCTGCTGAGCTTGCACTTTGCATATATCCTCCACTACTTTCATCAGACATCTTCAAAGGCTCTGATGCTAAATTACCAAAAGCAGTTGGTGAAACTGCATGTTCCAAGGAACCAGGTTCGGACAGAATAAAAAGTGGTTCAAACATGTAGCGAGTTTCTTCTTGAAGGAAAAAATCACCATTTCTGTTTGGATCACAGTTTAACCCTGCAGTCCTTGTTGTCTGCCAGGAATTATCCCAAGTACCAGACCTCAAACTAGCATCAATTTCACCCTCCCTTGGAAGGGAGGGTCCTCCAATTCGTGGACCAACACAGTCCTTCCACATTGCTGGAATTGGGGCCATCTGTGTCAATGCGGACTGTGATCTAGAAGATATTAAAGATGAATTGGCATCATTTGAAGATCTCTTTGACATACGCCGAGCCTTGTTGTAGACAGTGAAGGCAGTCTCTTTGAGAATGACGAGTTCATTAAGAGCTGGACTAGTAACTCTAAAAATGGCATCAACAGTCACAATTTGCAATACCACTTTTGGGACACTAAACCCTGAGAGTACCAGAACATTTGATGTTGATGCTTCATCCACTGCAGCTGAGCAGTTTAATGCCTTTCCAACCTGACTTTGGGACATAACTTTCCGTTCTCTGTCGGAGTGTGAAACAATTGATCCAATAGCAATAGAGCATCCAATGACGGTTTGCAGAACAGCAGTAGGTTCAGGGAATGGGCAAACAACATAGATAACCTAAATACAAAACACCAACAGCATAAACGAGTAGAAATCGGCTAGCTAAAAGAACCCTTCTCAATTACCAAAAAGCACCACTTGATAAGAAAAAGCCATAATAACAAACATTGTTCTGATAAAAAAAACCATCAACACCTGCAATGCTAAATTATGTAAGGACAAGACATTTTCTTATTCTTGTAGTTATTATCTGATTTTGCATAACTAAAAAAATCAGAATAACTAGGAAACATATCTTAAGTAGTAAAAATAAAAATACGAGGTCTCACATACCGTACAAGGACCTCCATTCCCTTCTTTTGGACCAGTTGATAGGCATGGTCCAAATTTTAAAGATTTTATAGCCTTCGAAAGAGACTTAAGATAGCTTGTCAGATCCCAGCCATTGGAGAGTGAGAGAAAGTAGTCACTTATTGACCCTACAAGAGATGCATTGCTGCTTTCTATCTTCATTGATTGAGGGCAATCAAGTAGCACAAAACCAGCAGATGATGATTTTCCTGTGTCTATTTCCATTTGGTTTCCAGCATTTTGGGGTGAATGAGTTCCTAGTTTACATGTCTCGTAAACTGGATAAAAACCCACAATAAGATTCAGCTTCCTTGAAACATAATGATTTTGGACAAGAAAGAGATATAAAAAGAACAAAAATCTTGTGTATCACATAATAACAAAGCTTCTTCTGTCATAACTATCAGCTTAAACTTTAAATCTACGAGTGCACAGCACAATTATGTGAAGCATGGGTCAAAATGTTATCTGTTGTGCATATAACTTCAGTTGATAGCATCCACACCCAAAAAGAATACACAAGTCAGACTACAAAATGATGTGCAGCTATCCTCCCCTTGAATTCAGAAGGCCAAAATCCAAATAGAAATAGAGCCTATTTTTTAGACATATAAATACAACTCAAGCGTACAAAAACACTCACCAGTTCCAAGTTGTTGGAAAAAATCACCAGCAGCTGAAGTAAGAGGATCAATGTCTGGACATATTACATAGTAACTGATCTGCAATTATCAACGACCAATAGATTTACAGCACTGTCAATGAGGGAACCGAACTCTAAAACTCATAAAGCAGTGGTAAATAAAGGATGAATCAGTTAGAATATCAACATTTATGAATGACATTGATTCAAGAATCTTACAGGTTTTGGCAAAGCATATGGTTCAAAAGGAGCCTTCTCCCATAGTTGTAAAGAACTTGCCGATGTCTTAAGCCAGTCATCCTGGTACCTATATTATATGCAATAAGTTGGAACAGGAGAATCCAATTAGTAAAGATAAATGCCAAAAGACTAACATTTACACCTGGGTCGAACTAAAATTAAAATGGATTGTATGCTGCAGCCAAAACAAGGATAGGAATTCTAGGCAGTGAAGATAATACGCCAGTGATTAAATTTGTCTATAGATGAATTGTTAGTAATCTAAGAAAATAGAGACGCATAACCAGAAAAATAAGAAATTGAAAAGCAGAATTTTAGGTTGTACTATAATATATGAACAAAAAGATTACTTCCAACAAGGCATGATGTGAAAATTGCACTAGTTTAGACGCATACCCAACAAGTAGAGCAGGGGATGGAAGGACAAGAAGTGTTGGCCTCAAGTTGGAGGACAATAGCTGCTCCAAGTCCATATCTTGGTTTGATCTTTTATGACCTGTCTCATCTGTTTTGATTTCAGCCGCGCAGAAGGACAGTTCAAAGGTCACAAAAAAAACCACAGAGTTGAAACTTTCAAGAATCCAACATACATCAAGTAGACGTATTACCATACCTTTAAGGCAAGATGATCCGGCAGCAGAAGATGGGGCTGGGCTCATTGGTTCAATCACAGAATATGTTCCAGTGCTTGACAAATCTTTGCATTCACTTAGAGTAGACTCAGAAAAAGATCCATCACATATGCTTGCTCCATCACCTGACTGACCCCGACCGCGGCACCAATCAATTACAGTTAATGGACCATCCAAGATCGCAAAAGCAGATTTCAAAGCTGTTTTGATCTCAGATTGCAGCAAACTAAGCACAGAGGAAGCGAGAATCTGTGAAGCAGAACAACATGGACTATGGTCATTACAATATGAGATGCAAAACATCATCATCTATTTGGAAATCATTAAGAATCAACGCAAAAGAAAGTGTATCTTACTTCAGCAGAAAGTGGATCTGCTAATTCTGCCCCAGATATGTCCAGGCAATGACAAGATGCTAAAGTACCTCCGCATCCCGCATGCACTGTGGATGGTCCACAACAGAACTCACGCCTCCAATGCTCTTGTAATGCTAGCCAACCATAAGGACCATCACACCGCTCTGCATCCAGAGCTACGTCAACAAACGAAGTAGCTTGCTGGACAAGAAATGGTAAGGCATCAAGTAGCTCCTGCAGTGGCCGTCTTTGCCCATAGGAAAGGATTCCTTCATCATTGAATGAATGATAAGGCAGGGATGTGCTAACATCAATACTTGGTGTAGCAGGCTTTGTAATTTTCGGAGCTGCAACAGAGCGCCAAACACCTGCAGGAGCATTCAGGGGCCCGTCTAGTAGTGCCCCATCAATATCGCCAGCTATTCTGACTGGTATTGTCTCTTTCTTCTTCACCTCATACCTGTTAGATAAATTGTCTGTCATAGTACTTGCATCACCTGGCAGCTGATTCCAAACAGTGTTTCCAGCTAACCTACTCAAACTCATGGGAGCAGTTTTGTTGGATGACAATAGTACATGTCGTGCCTTGCACATAGTAGCTTGGAACATAATGCATTCAACCTCAGTAGAAAGTGAAGTTCTCATAGGACGTAGGATGTTTTCTACTCCTTGTATGCCCTCATTTATTTTCTTCTCAACAGTTTTAACAGCGTATGAAGAGTTTAAAGTAGGGAATGCAGATAGCATTGTGCCTTCACTCTTAACATGGTACTCATTATGTGCTGACAACTTCCTATCATGTTGTTCCCTACCACATTCCACATGAGTGTAATATTTCTTTTTATCATGCCTTCCAGGACCTGTTTTTGGATTTAGCAGCATGCTAGTCTTTTCATCAGATGTATCAAAGCAAGGGGAAGACGGCAGTGTTGCACCATAAGTATAACTGTTTTGGCTTGAATTTGAGCTCTCCACTTTGCGAGACTTTGGGCAATATGGGCTTCTGAAAATCGATGATGAGAATTCAGTTGGAGAAGTTTCAACCGCTCCATATTCTGGAGCAAATGTCATCAGAGCTTCAGCTTTGATTAAATGATCAAACTCGCCATTATACAGTGGTGGAGCATAACTTAATGGAGCTGATGTCAGACTACCATGTACAGTATCTTGATTTTTGCTGACACAATCATCCACGGATGCAGTGGGAGGTGGGTTAAAGCTCTCAAAAGATGGGAAATCCATAGGCAAAAGCATCTGATCTGCTACATCCATCACCCCTACTGGACTGCTTGCAACTTCTCCACAATCAGCAGTAGAAAACGTAAGAGCCTGTGACTCTGCTGTTCCTGGGGGCTTCAAAAAGACAAAAAGCCATTTTATTCAGGCAAGCTTTTCATAATGCCTACCATTTTCTACGTTGATCAGAAAATCTCATTCTCGTATTTATACATTTCTGTATCTATCTTTCTTAATTCTTATCTTTCTCCCCAAAAGAGCAGAAGAAAAGGAACTCTCATGTTCACAGACCAAAAGACTAACAAACTCAAAGGATTACATTTGAAGTTTGGTATTCCATAACTTGATTTAAAGGCCATTCATTAGTTTCTATCAGTTACACCATAACTACTTTTGAATTTCTTCAGTTTACTTCTCCTAAGTTAATATGAAGAAATTACCTCTCCAAAGGGCAACACATCATTCTCAAAAAAGTCGCCGAAGTCTCCAAATTCAGATAGAAGAGCTTGGATATCCATGGCCATGCCTCTGTCATCATCATCCCAGTCCCAATGAGATCCAATCTGGTCATTTCCAACTCCTGTAATGGCTGAATTATTAACTTCCATAGAACCAAAATCGCTTTTGAAAGCATCGTGTGTAGCATTTTTTGTTGTACCCACTTGACCAAATGATTCTGCCATATCTGTTCGAGAACGTTTAGAACCCTGCATAAGAGTGAAAGTTTATGTTATTTTTCTGTATCCTGTGAATTCTCACATAAGCATGAATTAAAATGTTGCACATTTATATGAGAAAACCAAACTGTCGTAAAGCATTGAATCATATCCAACTATATATTCAGAGAGAGAACATTCAAGAAACGATTTGTGATACCATATTAATAAAATTGACATACATCTTTACAACATGCATCACTAACATTTGTATAGAAATAGCTGCTTTATCCTAATATGTTCTTTTACTCTACAAATGAATCCTAACCAAGATTTGAAGCCAGTAATCATTGACATATTCAAGTGTGATTTTGAGGGCATTCCATACAAAAACATACAACGCACCCCAATAAAATACAAAATATAGTTCAAACCACGTAGGTAAGGCAATGTAGAAAATATTTACATTTGAATGCCTCTTAACAAAGGAAATTTTTTTTCCATATAACAGTGGCAGGTGCAATGCCAAAATTCTATATTCCAGTTTTCAACACTCTCTATTCTGTTTAGATATATAAATGCAGGCATCAAAACAAATACAAGTCCCAAAAATATGACTTCAAATACAAGCAAATACAATTCGCAAGTACTCATACTTAGAGAATCTTTTATCCAAACCAGAATCTTCATTTGGGTCTATATATCATGCACAAATTCAAAGTTGATTGGAAGCAATAATACTGATAATGGCAAACCCAAAAGTATCCCCTGACGTTTTGAACCCAGTAAACAATTATCCACATCATACTTCCTATTAGTCATAAAGGTTACTTCCAGGACTTGAACCTGTGAGCCCAAAGTCATGAAAACATAACATTTAACCATAAATCAATATAAACATAAAGAATAACTACACAACCCATATAGAATGCAATACCAGCTTGGTGCTTTCTTTTTCCATCTGATCACTAGTCGATAAGCCAGACTGTCTACATAACAATGAATCTGCATCTGCATCAAGGTCACCTGCTTCAGTGGTCATTCTATCACTAGAGCTGCTACTTATGGAGCTGATACTGCTAGTATTGCTATTGCCACTACTGTTATCATGTTGGGTACGCATTCCATTAGAATCAATCCAAGATCCTTCCATATTATCTGCGTCACCACCACTAAAGAAAGAAAAACAACATTAGAGACTACGATGAGTCAAGCCCTGTACAAAATGACAAGATATATTCAATCAGCAAGAAAACAGGAAAGATTTGGTGCAGCATTCTTCAACATCTTGAATTTATCATTAGGTCCCAGAAAGATACCCAACTTCTTCAAATATAGAATAAAACAATACCTCACCGCCAAGATAGCGCCTGAAATCAAGTCAACAAAGCACTGAATTGCCAATTTAACTTATAGAATTGATGAAGTCTAACTGTTGACTTTTAGTGGATTAGTTACATTTAAGGATTCCAGAAACAATTCTCAATGAGCATATAAGCTTAAACATGTTACTTTATCGTTCCAAGGAAAAGACAAAGCAACTTGCAGTTTGTTTAGACAGGATAATTAAGTTTAAAGCTTCCATAACCCCAACATATGTTTCCATAAGTAGACCAAAAAAGACCAATTCCACTCGGTTATCCATATAAAATATCAGATGTACCGATTACCTTCAGAAAACAAAACACTGGAAGTTGTGAAATCTATTCAAGTCAATCAGGCAACTATTAATTTCAACTATTTTCTTTCCCCAAAAGTATGAATGCAAAAAACTAAAGAAAGAAGATTCACCAACCACTGCATATAAAAAGATGATCCGTGTAATGATGGTCCAATCCAATTCTGCAGCCAAAATCTGCAAGTGAACGACTAGTCAGTTCATGATTCAAAGCCATATATAATGGAAAAACCAAAAAGGATCGTAAGTAATGCACAAACAAATCTAGAACCTTAAAGAGAAACAGCAACAATAATGGAATTATTGTGTTAAGGTTGCTACATGTAATGCATGTACTTGCAACAAGTAAAAGAAGGAACTTGAGGTGTTATGCCAGTAAGGAAAGATCTTTGAAATAATCACCTTCTCCTTCAAAGTTCCTAACCACACTTCAAACTCATGCAATGCATAAAACAAGCTTTCAATTATGAATTAGTTCCACAAACATCTGTGCCAAACTGAAGCACAATCATAATTAGAATTCAAATATACCGTTTCAGAGAAGATCTAGCAAGTGAAGTTTGCAGGACTGGAACAACGACTGCCTCAACTGGATAAATAAATATTTTCTCATGTGATGCCACGTGATCTGATGATAGTTTGAGATCACTTCTCCCAATTGCAGAAGATTCCACAACATGATTCTTGGGCATATTTACAGTGGAATTTGAGTTTGATTGCAATGCCTTGTCACTATCAGATTGTGGGCAACCAAGAGTGATTTCGACATAGCAGCTTTGACCACGAAGTTGGCAACCCAATCCTTGGGAAACATTATTTGATAGGCCAACAAATCCATTTGAGGTCCTAAACTTGCCAGAACTGTTTTAAAAAGATTGCAACAGGAGAAGAATCTATTAGGCCAGACACTCCTTTATTATCATATGTACACATCCGAAAAGAGAAAATGTCAACAAACATGCAAAATTAGTTACCCAAAATAAACTTGCTCGACAAGATCATTTGGACAATATCCGGTGAGCCAACCACGCATTCCATGAGGGGATACAATAACTGCAAGACATGGCAGAAAAAGAAGTATAATTGGCTATAAAGCACCAAAGGTTGCATAATCCAACTTATTTCTCATGTTCAAAAGTACAACATTGCATATCTTGTTAGGTCAATCAAAATTTCAGCCCACCTACTAATAATGTTTTCCTAATACGGTCCTTTTTAACTTTTTTCAATTTATTCCTAGTACTATTTCAAAGAAATTAATCAAGTCCTTTCCACTAACCCATTTAGAAGATTGAAGTGAATATTGATTTCTTCACTCCTACTACTTGCCATAATTTTATATTATTGTTATCTTGCCTTGATTTCCTTTTTATTGAAGTTCTCTAACAGTAAATAATATACAAGTCACTGTTTTTCGAGGGTCAAAATGAACAAAGTTACCAAAGGACCAAAATAGGAGAACATGACTAGTAAACTAATCAAAAGTTCAGCTCTCCCCTTTTGAACCTTTTGATGTAATCCTCTTTTTTTTGGAAATTATATTTTTCCCTCTACCCATCAATCTAATACTTGTGCATGTATGCCTAGTAGGTTGGTTTGATTGTCCAATATATGAATCGACATATGGACGAAACACTAGTCCAGAAGCCTCACTACCTCTACTAGTTGATTTGATCATCACTAGAACCTCTAATGAAAACTAGCACCATAAGGAAGGTCGAGTATGTAAGGGATAACAACTGT
>JAOQMQ010000003.1:164562-178307 GCA_027563845.1 Erythroxylum subrotundum
TTCGTGATTACTGCACAAATTGATTGGGCACTGTTAATGGGCCGGTTACTCAACCGGATAATGACCCACCCACTTTTCATACTATTTATTTTATTTTCTTGTGATTAATGAGTTGGAGGATAAGTTAATTACTATAAGTTTCCTTTTTATTGAATAATTAATGTAAATTTCTTATCTTGATTAATTATTTTCTATAAAATTTTTAAAATGTAACTATTTTTTATAGTTTTAGTCTAATAATTCATTGTTTCAACAATTTTTATACTTTATCTTCTCTTAATTTGTACCTAGTTTTGTATTAAAAGCCTTTCATATAATTGCATTAATAATTTTGATTTAAATAATTGACTTCAACCAAAAATTATAAATTATTTGATTTATAGAAAATCTCCTTCCTTTAAATATACTCTTGAGTAAAGATGAAAACTTTTTTATTTGTGCACTTAAAAAGTAATGAAAGATTAATTTTTTTTTATTTATACACGCAAAAAATATCAAATTTATTCATTAACACGTCAAAAAATTTAAAAAAAATGTTAAAAATGGCATAAGATACATGTAACTTTTAAGATCTATCACTCTTCATATTTTTCCAGTATTGTAGTGATGGATTCAGTAGCAAAATGAGAACATATGAAGTTTTCTTAAGCACTTGTTAGACCCAAAAAGACATAAGATGGCTCAAAGCTTAAAAGAAAATGATAATCGTAGAAAGAACCAAAAAACAGAGGGTAAAAGATTCATGACAACCCTGTTTGGGTTATCAAGTACAAAACTTTTTATTTCGCCTCCTCAACAATCTCTTTCTCGACAATTTTTTTAACAGTTCTTGTCAATGGGATGCTTTATAAGTCCAAATTCTAGTCACCCCTAAAAATGTTCATATACCTACTTCAATCGAATTCTTAAAAGCTCAAACTAATCAGTTTCACTTCAAAAGTTTATAACAATGCAGCCAAAGTATTGTAATTATTCATATCCAAGTGAAAGGTATTTCTGATTACTGGGTTGAACTACAATCCTGCAGATTTTTCCAACTTCTGGATCTGGTTCAGGAATATCCAGGTCAACTGCACAAGCAAAAATATTCACAAGTCAGATCTTTCATAGGAACTTAAACAGGTGATTGGTGCAAACAACAGCAGACGTGAGCGTAAGCGGATACCATGACATGAGGAGCAATTCTAACACAATATACAGGGAATCCGGTGTAGAATTTAAATGGTCCTCCTGACTTGAGAGTCTTCATGGCACAGTCCAAGGAACCAGTATAAGGATACTTTCCCTGAGCATCAGGTTGCATTTTCTGAATTTGAGTCTTGACATAATCGAAAGGAAGACTGCAAGCTGAGGCAAAAAAGCCTGAAACAGCACTTGCCCCTGAAGATAAGGAGAAAAAGCTGTAATTCACGCTCTATTGACAGAAAGGAAGACAAACGGCACGGAAATGAGCTCATAAATAAAAGCAGAAAAGTATACCAAAAAGCAAAGTAAGCATCAGTAAAAGATTCACAAAACAATCAACCCAGTATAATGCAACCAACCTTCATAGTTTGCCCATACATTCACAATCAACATAGTCCATTTAACAATTTAGTTTCTACATGTACACTGTCTAGAGATTATTTCATATATCGAAGCTTGTACAGCCAGATACCCTTTCTTCTGAAAAAAAAGGTCTCAACACACTTCAAAATCAGAAGTATTCACTAAAAATATCAGAAATAGATTTTGCAACTGTTGGAGAGAGTTCCAACCGGTAATCATACAGGAAGCCAACCTTTGACAACTTGGCCAAATCTTTACCAGTCTAATAGATATTCACATCCAACTGTTGTTAAAGCAACATAATCCAAGTGTTACAAAAAATAAGGAATTTGCATACTTCTACCAAATAGAAAGAGGATGACTTTAAGATAAAAAGAAAAGCCGAGAATAATAGTTAGAAGACAACAATAAGGATAAATATAACCCTTAGACAAATGTCAAAATTATTTAGGTCTATATTTTTAATCTCAAAATACACTCTTACCTATAACTGTGGCGCCTTCACCAAAACCAACAGAATCCCTGAAGAACTCAACTGTTTGATCATAAGAAGCAAGCATGCCCATATTCAATGCCATTGCTCTGACAACAGTTGGCCCAGCACCTTTCCAAAGAGCAAAAACCCCTTCATCTGCAACAATTCGATAGAGTGCATGGAAGGCATTTGTGTAGTTACGCCGCTGAGCAGCAGGCAAAGTGGCATCAGCCTGCATACGAATAAGTGCTAAATCAGCTGGACTGCCAACACTAGCTCCAATAGCTCCAGCAGTTAGCCCACATAAAGCCTTTTGATATAGAGGTAAAGGTTTCCCGTCATTGGCTTCAATCGCTTTAGCAGTCAAAATCCTAGAAAGAAACCCAAGATGTTATTTGGGATAGTAACATAAACTTCGAAAGTAGTGAATGAGAAACTATTGCCACAGTTAGAAAGAATTGCAGCAATCACGACATATACAGTTATAGAAGGACATGAAGTATGGACAGCAATGCTCTAACTTGACAACAATATGTCAGGTACTCACTTAAATGATCCAAGTCGAGCAGTGGTATAGGTAGCTTGCCTCAGCAGTCCAGCTGAAAGCCCCTGGTCAAATTAATGCAAGTTAGATAGGATATAGCACAGCTGAAATCTACATTACAAGCTCCGAGGTTAACATAAAAATAGAATTTTAAAATTTATAAATAAAACAGAATCTCTTGGCCTCGGTCGAATCATTTTCTCCTGATGGATAACATAACCAGCAGTTTTTACTTTTTAGCTTTGATAGTAACGTTCAAACATATAATGGTGAAAAGGGATCCAAACTGATCAAACATTTCAATAGCGAACTTAAACCTTACACTTTGAACTCGCATACCAAACGATCATAAAGACACATGCTTTAACACAAATCTGAGACTATATGATCTAACTCAATGCTTAAAGCAGACCAGAAGCGGATAGAATAGAATAATGGAAAGTTAAATCAGATAAGTGGAGCAAACCTTGTAAAAGGCCCCAAGTCCCTCGTCCTTCAGCATGGTCTTGGTGACATAAGCAGCTGATCCCTGACCCAACTGAATCCTCACCTACACCAGTCCAAAAACAACAAAAACCCTTTTCATTCATTGCATAACCCATCAAACCCCGGATCTAAACCCAAAAACCACACTGTATCAGTCCCAAAGACACAAACTTTAATTCATCACAACAAAGACACCATCTATCACAAGCTTACGTAACATTCATTTGCAGCACAGGAACACATAAAAGGGCATACCTTGACCATATCAATGGGCTGGACGACACATGTGGCAAGCATGCCAGAGGCACCACCATTAACAAAAGGCTTAACAGTAGGCCACACACCTAGAGACTGAGACTTCTTCTCCTCTCCCATTTTCTTTGTTGCCCTTTTCTTTACTTAGACACAGAGAAAAGGAGTGGCAGAGAAGGAGGAAAGAAAGGAGTTAGGTGTGTAATGGAAGGAGGAGAAACAAAAGAGGAGGCAATTTAAATTACATACAATTATAAATTACACTGTTTTAAGATATGAATCAGAAAACCTAAATTTTCAAATATTGTTATTACAACTAATTATATTTTTGTGTATGACATAAGATTTGTTGTGTATGAGTCAGATCCTATGGTTTCCAAGGAGTGAATGTACTATGTTACCCTCTTCATAGTTCTCTTTTTACATCACATGCAATTTTATTTTTTATCAATTAAACCTATATATTATTTAAATTGTTAAACATATATATTAAGTATTTAAAATAAAATAATTAATAAATTATTAGTTTAAAAGGAAATATTTTCCTTAAATCTTATTTTTTCTTGATTTTTTTCACATTTTCTTCAAATTAACGAGGCTTCCTAATTAGTTCTTCAATATTTCAAGAGATTAGTAAATAGGGGTATTTAGGGAACATTAATGTTGCTCGATTCCGAGGGCCCAACCATTCAATGTCAACAGATTCTAAGGAAATAGGCCCATTGACGATTTTGTCCTTTAACCCATTATGAATTTGCAAAACATGGCATCATGTCCCTCTTGAAATTGTCACAAGACATTGTGATTGTGGGAAAACAAATTGGATTTTATGTAATAAAAACATATTATAAACAACAAAATCACTAAACCAACTCAACAAGAGATGTAGATACATAGGAAGTTGCCTCCAAACTCCAATGGGAGGGATACATTCAATCCTATTAACAATCTAACATGTATTTGTATTGTTTGGTGTCATATATAGCCTACTAAAATAAATGGAATTAAGAAAAAAATCATTAGAGGGTTAAAATAAGACAAATGACAAATTTTCGAGTAGAAATTTTTAATTTCTCGGTAAAATGATCGAAACTCTTAATACAGTAATTAATAATTACGTAAATAATTTTTTAATATTAGTTTTTAAAAGATAATAAGTCTTTCTTTTTTTCATTATATTCCAATTTTAAAGAATTATGTGTTTATGAAATAAATAAGCACAAGTTACTATATTAAGGTTTAAGTCCAAAAATTCTTTTATTTTTTTATATTGAGTTCCTTTCAAATTTTGTTTGTTAATTATCATCCCTAACATATATAAATGTATAATTAATGAATTTGAGCTATATTTGTTAAGTGGGCTCTATCTCAAGGCCTTATCTATCTATTGGTTCACTCACACCACCCTTTATTTGTATCTTTGGTTTGGGTTTTGGATATAGAAAACCATACAATAAATAAGGTGATAACGACCCTTGTGATGAATATAAGGGAAGAAATGGATCCATCCATTTCATTTCAAGTGTCTTTAACATGAAAGAAAATGCACTTAAATTCACCAAGCAAGAATAGGATTTTATGCACCAAAGTTGAAATCAATGCCAAGTTGGTCTTATTCATAATATGTAATGTAGTGCATATGGTATTTATTGTTCATTTCATTCCCACTTGAGGTTGTTATAGTTAAGCAACTCTACTTGTGTGTATTTGATAGAAGGAAAGGAATGGCCTTTGACTGAGCTCTGTTCTGTTCTGTTACACAAAGGCATCTCATGTGCTGCTCTACTTATTGAAAGTGAAATGAACAGCCAAGTTCTGATATACTTAATAAAAAGCAAGAAAGGGGATTTAAAATGAATGCCTCTTCTTCTTCTTCTTCCTCTTCAGCAGATATACGTGTGTCTCTTGCCAAGTATGACGATACTAAACACAGTAGGTGACTGAGTCTTATCCTCACTGGAGAAGAATATAGACATGTGAGACCAACTAACAAAGCTCACAAACAATCAACTTTTATCGGTCCAACATGCAGTGGGTGTTGTTTGTTTATGACCTTCCCAATAATTCACTGAACAAAAGATAATATCTTTACAAGCTAAATTTAGCTCTTTCCCTTTTTGTGAATTTGTGGAAGGTGGAGAAGATATTATTTATAACCAAAATCAGTTGATATACCTATCATATCCCTCCGTTTCTTTAACTGTTATGAAGAGGGCAGGGTCACTATAGTCAATGGCAGAAAAGCAGTGAAGGACCCAAAAAAGGCTGGCACCAATTTTTATCGGATGATCCCATCCTCCCATCTCAATTTCACTCAGTTCCTGACCCAGTTATTCTTGGATCCTTCCGCTTCCATTGAGGCTAACAAAATCAGAAGAACAGAAAGAGAAAGTGAAAAAGATTGAAGCTTTAGGAAAGAAAGAGAGATGAGAGAAATAATAAGCATACATATAGGGCAGGCAGGAATTCAGGTTGGGAACTCCTGCTGGGAGCTGTATTGCCTTGAACATGGCATCAATCCAGATGGGATGATGCCCAGGTAACTTATCTTTTTCTTCTTTGATCCAAAAGCTTTCTCCTTTTATCTCTTCGTATATGGATTATCAACTGCCTGTAACCCCTGTACTTGTGCGTGAATTATTGGTTATCGTGCTTTTTCTTTTCTTCTTTATCAAAAGAGGTTTCAAATTTGGTTCTTTTAACGACAATGAGGCTCTGTTACTCCGTCTTCCTCATGCTGCTTGGTTGATCTGGGTGTGTTTTTTTGTTGCTCTGAGACTTGTGCCTTTACTGGTTTAGAAACGGTTAATCCAGTTCGGATTTTGCATTGCACATGCCTTCCTTTCGTTAATGGTGCTTCAGTTCTCGCATAACTATCTGTATGCAATTGGTGGCTCTTCCTTCTTCTCTTTTCCTTTTTTGTGTGGAAATTGCATGGATGTTTGATCTGAATCAATTGTTTTGAGTGATCCATCTGTTTCTTTTTCTGGTTTATGAGTTTGTGTAGGGGTTTGTTTTGGGCTTGTGGATCTCCTAAATCTGGTGCCTATAACTGTTAATCTGGATTCCTTGCAGTGACACTTCAGTAGGTGTTGCACATGATGCTTTCAACACCTTCTTCAGTGAGACTGGTTCAGGCAAGCATGTGCCTAGAGCTGTTTTTGTTGACTTGGAACCAACTGTTATTGATGAGGTGAGGGCTGGATCTTACCGGCAACTTTTCCACCCCGAACAACTCATTTCCGGGAAGGAGGATGCTGCTAATAATTTCGCCCGGGGGCACTATACAAGTAAGAGAATTATTCGTATCATATCAAAATCTTCTTTTCGCATAACTTATAGTTGGGGATTAAGTTGATATAATCATGGCCTGTAGTTGGAAAAGAAATCGTGGATCTCTGCCTTGATCGAGTGAGAAAACTAGCCGATAATTGCACTGGCTTGCAAGGGTTTTTGGTTTTCAGTGCTGTTGGTGGCGGAACTGGTTCCGGTCTTGGGTCGTTGCTGTTGGAACGCTTATCTGTAGAATACGGAAAAAAGTCTAAGCTTGGTTTTACCATATATCCTTCTCCTCAGGTACATAACAGTTATCCTTGTTGGTTTCTAGCAAAATATATTTCTCTCTACATGCATAACGTTAACTTATTCACATTACCGACTACTGTACAACCATTTGACACATGTTCAAACGAATTCAGGTGCTATTATTCTGTTTGAACAGTCTGTAGGTATTTTTTCTAGTGAAAGCTACTTTATGAGTTTAACTTAAATTAGTGATATAGACCTTTTGTTTCTGCTTTTCTTTTTCTTAGTAGTCTAGCAGACTGAAAATTTCAACCGTGAAAGAAAATTTTGAACTCGGTAATATTTTAATCTTGAATTACAGGTCTCAACAGCAGTAGTGGAGCCCTATAACAGTGTCCTTTCTACACATTCTCTTCTTGAGCACACAGATGTTGCAGTGCTCATAGACAATGAAGCTATATATGACATCTGCCGAAGATCTCTAGATATTGAGAGGCCAACTTACACCAACTTGAACCGATTGATATCACAAATCATATCATCATTGACAACTTCATTAAGGTTTGATGGAGCCATTAACGTGGACATCACGGAATTCCAGACCAACCTTGTACCATATCCCCGCATTCACTTTATGCTTTCTTCATATGCCCCTGTTATCTCAGCAGAAAAAGCATATCACGAGCAGTTGTCAGTTCCTGAGATTACAAATGCTGTTTTTGAGCCAGCAAGCATGATGGCCAAGTGTGATCCTCGTCATGGGAAGTACATGGCCTGCTGTTTGATGTACCGAGGAGATGTTGTTCCAAAGGATGTTAATGCTGCTGTTGCCACTATTAAAACCAAAAGGACTGTTCAATTTGTTGACTGGTAAGATACAAGTATCAATGTCTACATGATCATTGATGGATGAATAGTTCATTCATCTTACTTGAGGGAGTATTTCTTGTGTTTGCTAACTATACTGCACATCCTTCAAGAAACAATTTTGTTCTGATCTGGGTTTGGTATGTAGACACCACCTGAAGTGTCAACCCTTAACAGTTTTATGGTCTCATTTCTCTTATGCGATGTATAATCTGAAATATATCTAAAGAAGTTTTCTTACTTGAATTGAATAGGTGTCCTACTGGCTTCAAATGTGGCATCAACTATCAGCCTCCAACAGTTGTTCCTGGCGGTGATCTTGCCAAGGTGCAACGTGCTGTCTGCATGATAAGCAACAACACTGCAGTGGCTGAGGTTTTCTCCCGCATTGACCACAAATTTGATCTCATGTATGCCAAGAGGGCATTTGTTCATTGGTATGTTGGTGAAGGCATGGAAGAAGGTGAATTTTCAGAAGCTCGTGAAGATCTGGCTGCCCTCGAAAAAGATTATGAAGAAGTTGGTGCTGAAGGTGTAGAAGATGAAGATGAGGGTGAAGATTATTGATAAGAAGTTCATGACTCGATGCCTGGATATTGGTTGCTATGGTTTGGGGATTGCCTTCCTCAATCATATCATCTTTCAATTGTTTTTAAGTTTATGATGTCTGGCACCATTGTGGTGCCACATGCTTGTTAAATTCTCAAATTTCCCTGTTTGCTACTGAATGTATTTTGTTGGTGTCAACCAAGATTATGTTTCAAATCTTTCTTTCCTCCAAAAATATTCTGGCTTCTCCTTCCAACTCGTCGAGTTTTATTCTTTCCAGCCACTTTCACGAGTCGCAACAAAATGAAATTTGCAATAGCTGTTCCTCGCAAATCATTTATGCCGGAGCAGCTGAAAAAATGCATCAAAGAGTTGGTTCAACATGACATTTTAGCTTATTTCGGTATGTTTCTGTAGAAACACCAAAGAATCATATTGCATGAGATTTTAGCTTCATCGCCTGTCACTGAAATTCACCTACCATTGTTCAAAACCTCATCTAAACCACCATAACATCATATGCAGTAGGTTTTGTCACCGATAAGGTCACAGTGAAACTTGTTTGTTCTTGATACCTTAATTCCAAGGAGGTGGCAGGAATTCTTGTTTCAAAGGCTTAAAATAACAATATTAGACAATTTTTTCATCAGTTCTTGATGTTTGGAATTTGTGTAAGAACATGAAACACTCTCTTGAACTAAAAAAACCTATCAAGTTTTCATTAATCATCTCGAAGGAACATGATAATTTTCCTAAGGAGTATTGCATCCATCCAATACATCTGCATCTATCTATCTCTACCTTTCATATCGTCAACTTCAACAAATTCATTGTCATAGGCGTGCACACTTAACTACTACTGCAAAACATTTGGGCAATAGAAGGAAAATCCCAGAGAGCATCATTTGTCTCGTAAGCATTCTCCAGGAATTCAGTCACTCCACACATTGCATACAATGATGCTGCTGATATCTGCCTTTCTACCTTCATGTGTTCATTTTCCAGTAATGCAGATGTTTCAGACAAGAAGCTCACATTCTTCGACAGGTCCACACCTTCCTGATTCAATGGAAGCGGATCAATCCCATTCTGAAATGGCCATGAAGGATAGAACTGAGATATCCCCAGTTCAAGCCCCCCAATGCAGCCACTCAAGTCAGGTCGATATGGATCAAAAAGCATCTGGTTTTCTTGTTTGCTGCCATTGCCCGAAGAATCTATCTTGGTAATACTGGATAGATCATTCCCACTATTGGAAAGAAAACTCAAACAGTTGTTGACTTCACTCTTATTTCCAACAACAGTAGTCGCTTTGGCTTCAGATTTTGAGGTAGCAATTGAGGAAGATCTATTCTTCAAACTCATTTTATGATTGAGGAGATTCCTGATCTTCATTGAGATATGAGAATTAGTAGAGACATGAGTGGTGAAGTTGGTTCTAGTATTGGAACCTCGAAGAAGGCAAGCAGCTTCATCGTACGCATGAGCAGCTTCCTCAGCTGTGTCGAAAGTGCCAAGCCACATTCTTATCTTCTGTGTGGTGTCTTTGATCTCTGCCACCCATTTCCCTGAAGGCCTTTGTCTCACCCCAACAAACTTGGTCTTGCTGCTTTTTCCTGCTGATGATCTCTGCTTCACCTTCACCTTCACCTCTTTTGGATTGGAACAAAACTGATGCTTCTCCATTCTGCAAATTAATGGAAGCTAGAGAAGTGAGTGGCAAGAACAGAAGAAGAAGGCAAACACATATATATAGACAGAAAGATGAAAGACAAGACAGACTGATATGTTAGTGGGAGTCTCGTCTTATTATTCTTGCCACCATGTTCTTATGGATTTGTTGTTTTCTGGTGCTGACTGATATCTCAAAGTCATATATATACAAAGACATCTCTTACATGGAAGCCATAAATGGATTGTATAAAAACAAACAAGAGTCAAAAGGGTAGACATGAGTTGAAACGTGTACATAATATAACAAAGAATGAAGAGCAGGCCAGAATGCTAAAGTAAACTCCATTTTGGTGGTGGGAGGCACGGAGACAGGACACTTGGACTCCTCGCCTGCAAGGAAGACCAGGATTGGGCCATTTTCTATTTATAAAAATGTTTTAAGAACTTGATACTAACCATTAACTGTTTTTTTATGGGAATCTGAGTTTGTTGGAATCTGCCATGACATTATCTTACAAACACATATTCACTAAAGACGTGACTTATCAACAAGTTTTAGCTCATTTGGGAAAATAAAATGTAGATAAAAACCTGACTGTTACAGCAGAAAACTACTAAAATAGCCGGCAATGGCAAGGGATAGTATCGGACCAGATCCCTAAATACTTGAGCCGATGAAAATAATTTCTGTTCAAGACTTGAGCCTCGATCAAAATTATTTTGGGGGCCAGTTGGATTTCCTATTGTTGATCAGGTCGGAAAACCTGTCAAGTTTAAACTCAAATCAAATTAAACTTACTCTTATAACTTTAAATTGAGCCCTGAATCGAATACCTGAATCCAACCCGACAAAACCAAATTTAACCCGTTAATTACAAATCGGGCTAAACTAAACCAGTCCAATGTCTTTTTGCCATGCTTGCCCCAGTAGCCTGTCGACTGATTCAGTTGCTGGACGAAGCCTGAATACCAAGCATGAGACTTGCTTTTATATAGAGCTAGAAGGGACATCAAACTCAAATTGGAAAAGAGGAGACTGAAATAAACTGCAAAATTCTCAACTCAATTGTATGGCTCCCCATTGGTAAATAATTTTCTTCCAAGGGAAAATTGCAAATATAATGAAAGAATCACCATTCAAAATTTGGGTTCATACATAAATCACAATCAAGATGTTTTCACTTGAAACAAAACATGATGCAACAACCAAAACTGTGACGAGAATTGCCTCCCTGACAATCCCCAGAGCTCATGCACCAACAAAAAAAATTAAAAACAAAAAACAAAAAGGCCCCAAAACCACGGCATGGACACCTTCACTTTCTTTTTCTCATACTTGACTCATAACTATAGAATCGACACTTGTAATAATATACACATTCTACAAAGAAAGGAATTCAGTCTCAATTCCAAAGACCTTTCACACTCAATCCAACCGACCCAGAGAGGTTGTAACATGCAGAAAACCAATGGATGTAGACCATCTGATGCAAAGAATGGGCAATCAATACACACCCAACACTTCGATATTGTAATTTCCACCAGTCAAAATGCTATGATGATAGGATTGACTGCAACGCCATCTGCTGTTGTGGGTGCAACATCGACCAAGTTGAGGCCAAGGTTGCAGGTGGCAAGGTCCGTTGAAGGCGCCTCAGCAGACTAACCATTCGACTTGCAGTTTTTTCTGTTGCTAGATCTTTACCACACAGAACCTGCATGATCATTAACTTTCTCTTAGCATGAGAAAAAAAAGAATTTTAACGGTATGATCGCAATTGCCTCACCTCCCTGTATTAACAATTATTTTGAAAAACACGAAAAGAAAATCATAGTGTGTACAATGACCACATAATTCATAAAGCAAGGAAATTGATAATCAATCAATATATAGCCTTAAAATCAATGACAGTCATTGAAGCTAAATAGTTGGGTATTAATATATACATACAACTCAAATGCCATCTTATGCCATTCATAATAAATGATATAACATGTTGTGGTTCCTAAATATATTTGGAAGTCAAAAACAGCTCTTCCAAAGGATTATGAGTCCATATTACCAATAATGTTAGATGAAGACCTAACATCACTGGCTACATTTATAGGGAAAACAGAATGCCAATAACATAAAAAAGAAATCTTGAGTTCCAAATAGTCTGTTCATAATGTCTTAAAACTTATAATTAGCAGGTAATCCATACAGGTACAAAAGAGCAACTAACCTCAGCAAAAACAGAGACTATTTTTGGAAGATACTGATTGTTGGGACCCAAAATTTCAACATCTGACCTGTAGATTGATAACGAACAAATTGGTCAGAACAGTTGATTATGATGTACAGGTAAATTTTCAAAGAAAAGGATGCATGTACTATTCCCTTACCTCTCCACCATCGAACATAGTTGTTCATGAACAACTTTTGCCTCAATTAAATCACCTGTTATAGGCAAACAGTTCAACCATGCAGGAACAACCTGGCAATTGCGAACACTATTATAAATACAGATACCAAATAACTAGGCAGTGGATACCATGTATTTTCACACTGCAAAAAGATAAAAGGTAGTGTGCTGCTACTTATGTGCATATATGGGGAAGTACAAGATAGTAGCTCAACTTTCCTGGTAAACATATAAAAGTACCTGTGCTGAATCAATACTGTCCCGATGAAACTGGCAAATTTTCCCCAAAGCAGAAACAGCATTATCATATGCCATGACATTTTCAGAATGCTTGGCATTAGGATGTCCAATAACAATATTCAGTCTTGAAAGAGCCTCTGTGCAAAACCACGAATAAAAGTTATTCAAATGGAAAAAAATAAATATAACTCTACTCTGCAATAAAAGATTCCCAAGAAATGTAGGCAAAAATACCTCCAACAAGGGGTTTAAACACAGACCCGCCAAACTCAGCACAAACACCAAGTCCGTATACAGCTGCCTGTAAAAAAATTTTCCGTCTAGCTTGAGTACATGGCTGAATTTGAATCAGGTAAGTAGAAAAATCAGAGTAATTACCTGTCGAACATCTGGGTTTTCATCGTTGCAAGCCTCCAACAAGAAAGGAAGATATGTATCATAGTATCTGTCCCAAAATTGGATCAAATACACTTCTAAGTTAAAATGCTCAAAAATGACATTCAAAAAGAGTACTTACTTAAGGGCTGCCTCCCGACATTGCTCCGCAACATCATCAAAAATGCAAATTGCAATCCTTCTCTCCTCAGCTGTCTTATCTTTGCCCTAGATGCATGATAACATATCGAGTCAAGACCACAAAAATAACGGTATAAGACATAATCAGAGCACATCTCAGATTAATGAGTTACAGTAAATTGCTCTTATATAGTACCTACCCACATAGGAGTTAGATAAGATGATAGCTCATCAAAGAAAGGCAAGAATGAGCCTTTAAAGGTCTTGATTAAGGTTCCCAAGATTTCACCCACCTGAAAGAAGTGATAATTTGAATGAGCAACATCACATATTACGGATAATTCTAAGATTGATGATAATGTGGCATCTACTAACTTGGTCGAAAACCTCCTCCTCTTGCTCATTTTCTTCTCTAATCAATTCTCCCTCCTCTGCATCAAAATCTTCAGCCTTGGCTCTCTCTGCTCTCTCTCTCTTTCTACTTGAGCTAGCTGTGATCACCTGCTTTATCTCTTCAACTATGGATCGTACCTGTCCTTCTTCAACGAGAGGTCCAGATATCTGAAAGAAAATAGGGAAATTGATGTTGTTAGAATATGTGACTTTGAAACAGTCAAAGATTTTATCAGAATATTTTCTTTAAGTTTAGATTTTATTTTATGCT
>JAOQMQ010000003.1:187623-215667 GCA_027563845.1 Erythroxylum subrotundum
TGTTCTTGAATGTTGTTGTTTGTTCATTGTGATTGCGTACTGTGACTTTGTTCAAGTTATGGACTTTGTGAAGTGACTTTTTTTTTTCTTCCTATAATCGGTATTAGTTTTAAAACCTCTGACTAAAGGGACCTAATTTAAAACCCTAAGTACTGCATGTGGTGCTTCACTGGGGACTATTTAGCGTCTTAATTGCATATTCCAAAACGAAACCCTTCTGCCGAAGTAGATTTCCGTAGACAGAGTTTTGACATTAGTCCTGCATGAGTTTTGTTCTAATTAGCTGGAAATCTTGTATGTTGCATAGTTTTGTTCTAACTGATTTGGTGATTTTGGTCTGCAGTTCATTAATTGACATGTTTCTAACCAAACATCAGGACAGCAATATCTCATGATCTTGTCTCCCTCATAACAAGTTCATACCTCGCCAAAGCTGCCACTACCTCCATTTCAATTCTAAGTAAGTTCCTTTCTTTCACTCTCTCTGTCTTTCATTTCTTGCTTGTGTCAATGGTTCGTTCTTGTTGGAGCACATATTGGATTTTGAGAGAATGTTATGAATGAATTTGCTGAAACTAAAGTTGGGTTCTTTTCATTTTCTTGATATATTTTGATATTTGTTTAAGTTTTGGAATATGGGATTTTCAATCTTTAAGAAACCCTGTGAAGGAGACACATCCAACTACTGACCCAATTGGGCAAATTCCTGTAGATCTTACGTGCAATCATTGTTATCTGGAAACGGTAATGACAGTTGATGAATCTAACTCACACACCACTACAGTTTTGAGAAATTGAGAAGAAACAGTCTTTAAATCCAACTCTTTGTTATCTGGAAGCAGCTTGAACATGCTAAATAATGGGAAATTAGCAGTAGTTTAGTCTTTTTGTCCCTCTTCATTTCTTTGTACTCTGATGGTCAAGGAAGAGTTGTTTGGGTAAGCAAATAGGAGGAGTTGGGGCATTAAGGAATATGCTTAAGAGAGTTCACAGCCGTTGCTTCTGCAGTGCTGCTGCAAAACCATGGCTTTTCGTGGGCCTGGGAAATCCTGGCGAAAAGTATAAAGGAACTCGACACAATGTATGCCACCAGATTTGTACACATAAAATGCGTCTGTTTTGGCTTCTTATTTTTTCTTGAATTCTTAAATGTTGCTTGTGTGTCTCAGGTAGGATTTCAGATGATTGATGCATTTGCTGAATCACAACAGATTCTAGTAAATAGAGCTCATTGCAAAGCCTTCTTTGGAGAAGGCCAGTGATCTATTTTCTTCTCAACTTCCATGCACAATAGCTAACATGCACAAAAGCATACTGCAACTCCTGCTGACACGAAGCTCATGAAGGTTTTACCATTTGTGGCAGGTTTTGTTGGTGATACACCTGTTCTTCTTGCAAAGCCTCAAACATATATGAATCTGAGTGGTGAATCAGTAAGTGATTCTGGCAATTCTTTCATCATTGTGTAAAATATCAATTAATGTTCTTCAATTTGTGAACACGTGCTTTTATTAAATGTTTTAGTGGTCAATCTCCGATTACTCATCTAATTAGAACATGATAAACTGTGTCTTTATCTCATGAAGGTCTTAACTACTCAATCTTTTCTAATGCAGGTTGGACCACTTGCAGCTTACAATAAGCTACCTCTTAGTCGCGTTGTTGTGGTAAAATTTTGCTCTGGCTATTTGTTGCTCTTGCTATGTAGTATGAGGACTGGATATTTGACAAGGTAGATCATCTTAAATTTATCATGTTATGCAATCTTAGATTCATGATGACATGACCTTACCGTGTGGAGTGCTTCGAATTCAACCAAAAGGAGGCCATGGAAGCCACAACGGGTACGGATAGACAAACCTTATCTGTTAGAGACAAAAATGTAGATTCTAGTCACCTATATTTTTTGTGGCAACAAAATGCTTTAATGCATGCTTAGTGGAATCCTGCTCTAACCGTTCAGAGTTATATTGTAAAAGGAAAAAAAAAGAAAGATGAAAACTTGAATAAACTGTATATCCATTGAACTCTATCAATCTTTTCTCAATTAAGTCGATCGAGGCAGGTTGGCTTTTGGTATCCCTCAAATAATTTAGCAGTTGCAGTGGATATGAATCATATGACCTGCAAAAGACTTTGCAGCTAGCCGTGCTTAATTGAACTAACTTGTTTGTCTATGCAACTCTTTTCTTGTCACATGTTTCACTTTACTTTTGCTAGTCTAAAGAGTGTGATCCTCCATTTTCGAGGGAACAAAGAATTTAATCGGCTGAGGATCGGTTAGTATAAGTCCCTATATCATTATACTCGCTTACTACCTCTTTCTTGAACCCTTTTCGTATTCATTTCAGGAATTGGGAGGCCTCCTGGTCAAATGGATCCCAAAGCTTTCCTGCTACAGAAGTTCAACGCAACGGCTCAAGAGAAAGTATGTTTTCAAGTGATTGAGATTTGCTTATACTGGATGATAATGTACTAATTCATATTGTGTTGAAAGTTCAAACTTTTCTATAATATTTGCCACTCTTTTTTTACGGCAAGATTGACTCAGCATTACCAGAGGGGGTTGCTGCGTTGAAGTCCATCTTATCTGAAGGGTTGGCAGAGACTGCAGTTAGCTTCAACAAAGAACAGAAGTACAAGCACTTGAAATCTCTTAACATTCCAACATAAGGAGGTTAACTCAATGATTATTCAGTGCCTTTTTTTTAGGGGTGACCCACACAAGATATGTAAAGTTTCAATCTCGTGTTTAATCATATATATTTCAAAGTCACTTAGATGAGTGAAGATGTTTTTGATTCTTTATCTATCTCAGGATACCAACAATAGTTAAAGAACTTTGAACACTGTTTATGTTTATGATTAGTCTCTTATCGCATGTTCAATGAGCCATGTCTGTACTACTCTATCCAACCCTGTCTTATTCAAAAAATGTCGTTGTACTATTTAAAGAATTATTTTCTTTTGCTTCCAACGCAGCTTTCAATGCGATCTAATATTATAATAATAATAAAATTTATCAATTTTTAAATTTAATTTAATATTTTTATAATTTATAAATTAATTAATTTTTTTAATAAGTTAATCATTTTTTAAATTTTAATTTTTAATCTTAAAATTTTATTTTAAAAAATCAAAATACGTGTCATAGGTGACTTAAGTGTCACGCTAAAGACACAAATAAAATTAACTTTTAATTATTAATTTTTTATCTTAACAATTTTATTTAAAATTTTGAAATTGAAATAATAACAAACAAAATGTATCATAGGCGTAACACTTGTCACACCAGTGACACGTTTTGTTTAAATAAAAATTTTATTTAAAAATTAAAATAAAACAAAATGTTTCATTAAATAAAAATTTTATTTTTAAAAATATATTTTTAAAAATTAAAATTAAAACAATAAAAAAGCAAATGTGTCACAATTTGATTTCATTTGTTCTGTGACACATTTTTTTTCTATTTTAATTTTAAATTTTTAAATAAAATTTTAATTTCATTTTGAAATTAAAATTTGATTTGATTTGACACATATTTTGATTTATTATTATTATTTTAAATTTAATTTTTTAAAATACAATTTTAAGATAAAAATTAATTTCATTTGTATAACAGGCGTGATGTCACGCATGTGGCATATATTTTGATTTTATTTTATTATTATTTTAATTTGATTTTTTAAATAAAATTTTTAATATAAAAAATTAAATTTTAAAAATTAATTTCATTTGTGTCACGTGCATGACACTTAAGTCACGTCGTGACACATATTTTGATTTTGTTTTCTTATTTAATTTTTAGATAAAATTTTAAAAATTGATTTAATTTATTAAAATTGTTTAATTAATTTATAAATTATAAAAATATTAAATGTAATTTAAAATTTGATTAATTTTATTATTATTATTTAAATAGAGTAGCATTAGACAGAAGATCTACTGTCCAGATGGAGTAGGGTTGGGAAATTCAAAAACTTTGAATACTTATTTATTTTATTTTTATATGATTTGAATAAGAAGATGTGCTTGGAACATGTATTTACATTGGTGCAAGTTAAAGAAAAAGAGAGAGAGGAGGTAGTAGTAGTACTATATCTAACCTTCAATAGTTTGACTTATAGAACCATATGTCTACCATATGTCTCTAACCATGTGAAGTGGTAGCATTGGTTCCTCATTTTTTGTACCTACCACATCCTCTCACCCTCCATTTCTTCATAATTCTTTTAGCCAATTGGAGTTTGACAAATTAATTAAAAAAAGAATTAAAATTTATTCTTTGCAAATTAAGAAAAATAAATTGGAATTAAAATTATATATACATAATAATCCTAAACTTTTATTTAATAATTAAAATGATGATGACTAATATAATAGTATTGGGGCAAGTCAAAGCCCAAACCTTTGAGCGCGTGTCACCAATCTCCTAGAGGAGCGTGACACTGTTCACATCATTCAATTCCTTCACCTTTGTAATAAGACATCCGAAACAGACAAAAGCTAGAGAGAGAGAGCGAGAGAGCTTAAGATATAGTGATAACAATGGAAGTTGGAGCTGGACCCCCTTCATTCCTCTGCACTTTCATTATCCAAAAAAACACAAATCATCTCATACCAGTTGTGCTATACACCATAGCTCCATTCCAAGGTTAGATCTTTTTCATCTTAAAACCAGAAAAAGTAGCAGGTTCTAGAGAGAGAAAGCAGAAAAACCCGCACGAAAAAGGGAGGATTTTGTAGAAGAGATCAAGAAACCAGATTGATACCATTTCAGAGGAGCTTATAAAGAACAGAAGACACCATGAGAAACCCATCAACTTCTTCTGTGAAGCCTGCGAGTACAGTGAAGACACCTTGCTGCACCAAGGTTGGTCTGAAGAGAGGACCTTGGACACCTGAGGAAGACGAGCTCCTAGCCAGTTACATCAAGAAAGAAGGCGAGGGTCGCTGGCGGACTCTTCCCAAGAGAGCCGGACTCCTCCGCTGTGGAAAGAGCTGCCGTCTACGGTGGATGAATTACCTCCGTCCCTCCGTCAAGCGAGGCCAGATCGCCCCCGATGAAGAAGATCTCATTCTCAGACTCCATCGCCTCCTCGGCAACAGGTTATTACAACATATACCAATCTGTTTTCTTAATCTTCGTTGCCTTGGACTCCTCGTATCCGAATTGGGGAAGCTTAGATTCCACTGCAGTTATTGTATCTACATCTCCAAGCTCTTAGTTTTAGGGTTTCACCGTAAGATATGTAGATGAACTCTTGAGCTCTTAGTTTTAGGGTTTCACTGCATGCAGGATGTTGATGAACTCACGAGCTCAGTATACCAATCGATTGGCTCAAGCATCTTCATGATCTCTTAGTTTTCTCACAAAGATGTCGATTTCTTATCAGACTGGTCTTTTATTACCTGAATTCATGTGCTTGTGTTTGGTTGAACAGGTGGTCATTGATCGCTGGAAGAATTCCAGGACGCACAGATAACGAGATAAAGAATTACTGGAACACTCATCTGAGTAAAAAACTGATAAGTCAAGGGATTGATCCAAGAACCCACAAGCCACTCAACCCTGAATCTGCAACTGGAGCTCAACAACTTGTTCATAAACCATCTTCTTCCAAAACCAATCGCAAATCTTCAAGTCCTAAACCTTCTGGTTTAGAAGAGACTACCAGTGGCAGTACCAATCCAAAGTCCCCAATCATCAGCAACAAAGAGAACGGTGATTACTACTTCCACAACTCTTCCCTGGATCAGAACAACCAAGCTGTTGGGAACAATCTTACTGCAAGATATGGCTACACAAGTTTGCTAAATTCTGATGCTTCTGCTAGAAACAATACTGTTCAAGGCCTTACTAATGAAGAAGATGAAGATATCAACTACTGCACTGACGATATATTCTCTTCATTTCTCAATTCACTCATCAACGAAGAAGATTTCGCAGGCCAACAACATCAGATGCAGCAACCAGCTAGTAATAATGGGATAGCACCGGCTGGTTCTGATCCTTTGGTCTCAGTAACAGCTTCAACGTTTGGCCTTGCCAATGGCTGGGAATCTGCAATCATGTCTTCTGCATTAAACCAGAATGATCCCAAGGGTGCAGATCATGATCTAGCATGAACTTGAAGTTCTTCAGTTCATAAAATATTGCCAGGGTTTGCATGGCAGCTGCTCTATCTATTCTCAGTTCAAACTTCATCATCCTATTATTTCCAAAAGTTTTCTTACCATTCCTGTTTGTAAGCAAAGTCACAGACAAGCAATGTATAATGAGAACTTTGTGTGTGTGTAGTGTTTCTAATTTATATATGGTTAATGGTGTTTTAATTATCATGTAATCTATTTTTCTTCTCATGCTTGTAATGCAGTCTACAAGTTTCCTGATAAAAAGAATTGAAAGAGTCCAAGCTGTTTGTATACTTCATGTTTAGTCTCTCTTCTCTTTTCCTTTTCCAATATCTTGTGTAACTGGATACTTTGCTAGAAATGAAGTTCTATTTTGTAATCATATGTATATATATCTACCCCTTGGATGCTCAGACTTTTCTTAATATGAGTTATATCAATCTTTTGTTCCTTAAGATCCTAATGTGCTTGAACATCTTATGATAAAAGCTTCAAACTTTCAAGCTTGTGTAGACACTATATAACGAATAGGTATTAAGAAAAAAAGTAGAAAATAATTCTATTATCATTATGATTACCTAATTATTTGGATATTAATTATAAGAAAATTATGTATCATGATATGCATGATATGTACTTAACTATCATCGATTGGCTATATCTAGTTACTGTGATGGAAGATTTAACAATTTATCTACTTGGGTTCATGTACTATAAGGAATTTTTTCTAATTAACATTAGCTATATCCATCTTTTGTTCCTCCATATCTAATTTGCTTGATCATTTCATGATAAAAGTTTCCAACTTTTCAGCTTGTCTAGACACTATATAATAAATCAGCTATATGTATTTTCCACTCTCGTTCAGACTTCCATACTTCAGAAGAAGAGTAAGATTTATATCTGAAAGCTGATATATGCAAGTGTTTTGATCCAAGAATCTTGGAACCAATATGTAGCTGAAAAGAATATGATAAAAACGGCAGCTATATATCTTGAAACCACTCACTAACTGTAATAACTGTAAGAGCTCGAGCCATTAAATTTTCAGAACTCAAAAGATCATGCACGCAGTTGAGGTTCTGTACGTACATAGCAAAATCAACTGGAATAGATATTTAGTTCTAAGCAAATGGAGGAGTTTCAGGACTTACATGTTAGAACAAAAGAACCAAGAAAACAACACTAGTTCACAAAGACAACTCGTGTTCAATGCATATTTACATGATAGCCTCCAAGGTGGCTTAAAACCTAGCAAAAGCTTCCTAAAACCCAATAACATGAAGAAGCTATATCTATTAATCTTAATTCAAAATTCATCATCCTATTATTTCCAAAAGTTTTATTATCAATCTTGTTTGTAAGCAAAATCAAGACTGAGCAAAGTATATATAATGAGAACTCTGTGTGTGTAGTGTTTCTAAGTTATATATGCTTAATGATGTTTAACTATTATGTAATCTATTTTTTCTTCTTGTAATGCATTCTACAAGTTTCTTGATCAAAACTATTGAAAAAGTCCAACCTGTTTGAAGGAGTCTTACAAACGATTTCATGTATGCTACTTCTTGTTTAGTTTCACTTTTCTTATCCTTTCCAACATCTTATGTAATTTGACACTTTACACCTAAGAGCTAGAGAAAATAGACTAGAAATAGAGTTCAATTACATATATATGTATATATATATATATATATACCCCTTGGATGCTCAAACTTTTCTAAACACCAGATATATCAATCTTTTGTTTCTCAATGTGCCAATTTTCTCGATCATTTCCTGATAAAAGTTTGAAACTTTCAAGCCTGTGTATACACTATATAATGAATATCTATTAAGGAAAAATTTAGCAACTAATTCTATTGTCATAATGATTATATATTGTCTAAATGCATGATATGTACTTAAACTCCATCATTGATTGAGCTTTAACAATCCTAAATTTTTTTATTAACACTTGTTATATCGATCTTTTGTACCTTGAGATGCTAATTTGTTTGGTCATTTCATGATAATAGTTTTAACTTTCAAGGATGGCTATAAACTATATAATGAATAAGTATTAAGAAAGAAATTAGAGTTTCTTATAATTACTAATATTGCCTAAATTACCTTTTCACACAATAATTTGTTTATTGTCATGTAAAAGAAATTTAAATAATATTAATTGTAATGACTCGTATAATTAAATAATAACCTTATGGTAGATGATAATTATAAGGAGAATAGGTATTACTATATGCATGGTATGTATGTACTTAGTCCATTATTGATTGACTATATGATGGAAGCTTGAATAATTTATCTACTTGATTTCACTAGAAGGATTAGCTATACTTTCATTGACCTTAAACCAAATGGTATATAGGTTACCCTTAAAATATCTTAAGCTAGGGTTGGAGCCATGATATATCATTACTTTGAAACTTCAGCTTTCCTAGTCACTAATTCCACTTGTTCAAACTTCCATTCTTCAGAAGAACAATAAGATTTATATCCGAATGCTGATATATGCAACTGTTTTGATCCAAGAATCTTGGAAAAGAAAAAGTAAAAACTGGCTATCTGGACACCACTCACTAACTGTAATAACTGTAAGAGATCAAGCCATTAAATTTACTTCAACTCAAACATCATGCACGTAGTTGAGGTTCTGTACATACATACGTTGCAAATTCAACTGCAACATAGAAATGTAGTTCTAAGCAAATGGAGGAGTACTTTCAGGACTTACATGTTAGAACCAGAGAACGGAGAACAACAACACCCATTTGACCAAAGACAGCTCGTGTTCAATGCATATTCATAGAAGCCTCCAAAGGTGGCTCAAACCTAGCAAAAGCAGCCTGAAACGCAATAACATGGAAGACCACAATGAATATTAATTGATTCCAATAAATGTTTCAATTTATAACATTAACCATCTTTGTTTCCATTAACTTTAATTGCATATCACTTTAGGTACAACAAACTAGGATAATAATACTCGAGTTTGATCCGAATCACCCGAAAGTAATAAATCAAGTTTGACTTAGATTGAAAATGAGTTAAATATAAAAAGTTTTAGAATTTTAATTAAGTTTTGAATTCTTATACATATCAACAATTTTATTCTTTATTTTTAACAATTATACAAATTAATTTGTAAAGTTATATTCAAACTCAAAAAGATTTAACACAATTTAACAAATAACCTTGAGTTTTTTTTATATCTAACTAAGTTTAAATTTGGATTTGTCTATTCAAATCCTTTTTTTATTCCTAAGTGAATTTATTGTCATATTCAAGTTTAATCCCATTTTAATATATGATTGATTAGTTTTCATAAAAAATAGTTAAACGTATACAAAATGATTGAAAATATTATATATTTAAATAATTAGAAAATAATAAAGAATTATATATTTTTTATTTTCCTTTATATTGTGTGTTTAATTAAATATTATATTATTTGATTCAATAATTTAAATGTCAAGAAGTAGTTTATACTATTTATTAAAATTTAAAGACCAAAAAGAAAGAGACACTCTAGCTTAACTAGCCCAATGTATTGACTTAACATATGGTCCACGAAACAAGGCTTTATGGGTTCTTGTTTATGAAAAGCCCAACAATACTTCGTACGAGGCTCGTTTGACTTTCGGTTGGTCCAAAAAGCATTATTTATAAACAGAGTCAGGAAGTTAGATGTTTGACCCTCCTCTCCTAACCAGAATCGACCGTTATCTGACCGTCAACACCAACTACCACTCTTCCACCACACCCGTCTGATTGGTAGATGGTTGACTTTTCCTTCTTATGTTTTCCCCCGCCGTCATGGGCACTAGATTAGTTTATTCATGTCACGATTTTGTCCACTATATACCCATTTTATTTTCCTAAAATCAGGGATGGATCAGTGGGTAGCAAGGGCTATAGTCCCTACAAAATTAAAAAAAATTCAGAATATATATATATATATAGTAAGTTTATAAAAATTAATTTTTATATATTTATGATTTAAGTTCCTTACCCCCAAAACTAAAATCTTAGATTCATCGTTGCCTAAAATATGATATAGCTAATATGACAAATGTTTAGCCTTTGATTTGTAATAAATAAATAGAGGGTGCCATATGATATATTTTCACCTATCATCGCGCGTACATTTTTACTATAACAACAACAAAAACAACACTCAATATAATTATATAATTTGAATACTGTTAATCTTAAAGTAATATTAATTACTTACAAACTAATTATATAACTATTATTTTATAGATTTTGGGGAGTATTATAATATTATTAAATAAACGAACATTTTTCCGGTTACATATAAGTGAATATATAATTTAATCGAACGATTTATATATAATATATAATATAAGAAAGTAAAAGGGTATGTTACAAAACATTATAAAACTCATATAATACAAACCATTGTTAATTTTGTCTACTTACTAGAAATGTTTAGTACACACATAATAATATTATATCACTTTGGACCATACGCTTAAAAAAAAAGTCTCACTATCACTTACTCTATGTGTTACCAAATTTTTGTACCTTCCAAGGAAACTATTGATCAAATAAAGCTATTATGAAGTAGTTTGACTTATCATTGGAATTGTGCATATATAATTAAGGTAAAAGGCACAAAATAATTTAAAATTTTGAAATTCTTAAAAATCTTTTTAATTTTTAAAATTTTAGCAAAAATCTTTTTTTTTTTTTGTTTGTTAAAACTTAATTATGAAACAAACTAACATGAACGTAATATGTAGACTAATCAAATTATATTGACCTAATGACTCAACCTATCAAGTTATTAAATTCGAATCAGTTTTACATTTGACCTACTTTTAGAGAACTTGCTGGTAGCTAGATTTATGATCATGGAACAAGTGCAATTTCCACCAGACCCGCTTCAATGCGAAACTTCATTCTGGGTGAGAGATGATGAACAAGTGCAATTTCCAAGTAAAAGACACAGACTTTACAAACAAACCACCACCCCAAGCCTGTAATATAACTACTAACATCTAAATGCTCTACAGATTTAAAAGGTATGTCTATGAATATAGATGATAGTTGCTCTTGTTATATATAAATCTTTTATGTTCATATTCCCTAAACTTGTAACGCCTAGAACTTGCCTATGGAATCACCATTCTTGTTGAGAAATATTCTTGGTGTGAAGTTAAGGAAGACTTGTGTTGCCTTTTGTCCATACAAGAACACATGACTTGATGGATATATAGTAAATATTTATTTGAATGTATCACTCAAACAAAACACTTTGATCAGATAAAGTAATTACAAGTTTCATGATCAATGTTTCTGATCCATACACCAAAGGGTTTATGTTAACTTTTGTAACCAACCAAACCAGAAAAGAAAATGGAAGCACATTACACAATTCCAATTTCTGATACAGACAATAACATCCACGCTCTCTCTCTTTTGTATAAAAGCAGACATGACATAAGACAAGAACACACAGCAAAGAAAGAAATGAAGATGTAACTTATTAAAGGGATAAAGATGGACTTACCAGGGCCATGGTTGTTCTGTAACAGTGGAACTTCTAAAGGAAGCCCCTTTTTGGAGAAATGCATTTTGAACAAGATGAGAATGATGATCAAATGGGGTCATGATGATTTTGATTATGATGCTATAAAGGAGAAGATGAAGGCTCAAAAACTTTCATTTTGGTATACAGGACGTGTTTGAAGAAGTTTCCTTCAGCTTTCCAAACCCCAAAACGCTTGCAATAGCAGACCCTTTTCTCTTTTAAACTGAGAAGTTTTAGGACATCTGTAGGTTTCATGCCAGTAATCCAAGCAACATTAGCTTGTGGTAACGCAGGACTTTAGTTCACTTTGACCGGTAGATCCATGCATGTTAGTGTCTCGTTTACGGGTTCAGCAGGTTAATTGGCAATGGAGGACCAACCAAACGTTCGAAGCAGAAAGGTCAGATTTTTGTTAGACAAACCAACCTTTCTTTGCCACACTCTCCAATTAGTTTGTCCGCGCAATTGAACTGCCTACCAGCCAAAGGACAAATCTGCCATTTTAACACATCTATGTCCGTTAGTAATTGAGAGCTTATCCCAACTGTCCCACTCCACAGTTCTTGGGTACTCTTGGGGAAGGCCAGAGATGCCAACTTTATTACCTTAAGAGAACGACAAAACCAATGCCTTAACAGGGTATGTTTCCATGTCTCTAGATCTAAAACCTTAATCTTTCAAAACCACAAGTACGTTGCAAGCCTTTAAACGATTAACCAAATGATTATTATTGAAAAGGAGCATGAGATGGATATTTTTTAACCATTTGATAGATTCTTACTTGCAGTTCATGTCTTAAAAAACTGAAATTTTGTTCTGACTGGCGGTTTTTTTTAGCTATGCATCACACACCTCATGTGAATCTAGCTTTCAACAGCGTAGAACACGTTATGAGAGATATTGAAGGGGGCTCGTTGCTCCGTTATATGCATGCTAATGGGGCGCAATTTCGGAAGATGATAGGATTCACTCACAGGAAGAATAAAAGTTCCATTTTTTTTAAGTTCAAAGAAGACGCCTCCAACTACTTAGGGAACCTACTCTTCTTTGGTTTAAGAATTGGTTGACGAACAAGAATCATCTATTGCCTCCACTTCAAGTAGAAGTGTCAGCTTACAAGGTTGTCATGTTTTCACCAAATTCAACTTGTAAAGAATCTGGCAACAAATCTTTGTTTGGCAAGTTACGAAATTTCAAAGCTTTGAAGCTGTGAACAGCATCTGAAACTCTGGTTTTTATGGGAGTTAAACTAACCGAGAGGAGAAAGATAATATGAAGAGATTCTTGGACCTTTGTCCGCATGTTTGGACACTATTGTCGTGGTCTTAGGTTGAACTCATCTCAACTGACCACAAAGTTGGTACGTGTAACAAAGGCCAACACAAACCGAAAAATGGTTCCGAACCACTCGAAATTTTCCAAAACTTTCCCTTTCTCTGATTCTGTCTCACCCTTCCTCATGGTTCACTCGCTTTTGCCCTCCTAAAATCTCTACTCTCTTAATTCTCCAAAAAAAAAAAAAAAATTCTCTACTCTCTTGCCTAATCTGTGTCCCTAGTTTTAGGCAATGGCCAGTTTGAGTTCTCCATTACCCCTAACTAAACCAGAAACCCCATCACTATTCTTTAAAGGAAGAAAGAGCAGAATTGGTGTAGTTTCACACCCACCTAGTCCTTTTAGCAAATCCCCTGTTCATTCTCTTAGATTTCCTCATTCAATACCAAAGTTTACAGCTGTGAAGTCGAGTAGATTCTCTGTGCGTTCATTTTCAAATGATTTTTCAACCGATAATCAGAGTGACATTAAGAAAAATACACCCAACGCTGCAGACTACGAACCGCGAGTCAAAAACAGGTATTTTTCTTAGTAGTTCATGGATAAAGATCCTGAATTTATTCGAAAAGTTCTCATTGTTGATGAATCTCTTTTCCTTTGCTTACGGAAATTGTTGCTAATGAGAGCTGACCGTATTGCCTTATCCAATAAATGAAGTGATGAACTTAAGTTTTGTTTTGATCATGTCGTAAATGTGGCCATCTTTCTGTTGCAGTACATGGAACTGGAAAGGTTATTCCATTCGTTATCAGTATTCTGGCAGCAGTGGTCCTGCTCTAGTTTTGGTTCATGGTTTTGGAGCAAACAGGTCTACATCACTGAAATTTTGCTAATTGATATAGGTATTTAATGATTGAATTGCCTCTTGCTTCCTAAACTATGATACTTCTGGTTGCTTTTTCCAAATTTGCATAAGATGGAACGGAGTAGCTTGGTATGGGAGATCGCAATTTGCGGATTGATGGTTGTAATGGGTGTCTTGATGTTATAATGTTACAAGACTGGTTCCAGAATAAAGGATGTCCATTTAGTACATTTGTATCTGTTTATTTGATGGATTGTTTGTCTATGTAACAATTGAGCTAACTACTTTAGAATCTCTGTACAGAGAGATTATGGATAATGGGTCTAACGATTCTGTCAATTCGGTATAAGAGAAAGTGCGAGTTTGTAGCAGAGTCACCGTAATAGCTCCTTGTATGTGTTCTGATAGGCATTTTGCTTCTCTGAGGTGTATGTTGATGATTCATTGTCCGTTCTACACTTTGATCTCTATTTTTCTTGATTGTTCTACAATTATCTCTCATGCAGTGACCATTGGAGGAAAAATATACCTGTTCTCGCAAAATCACACAAGGTATATGCAATTGATCTGATTGGTTATGGTTACTCGGATAAACCAAATCCTCACGAACTTGAAGATAATCCCTTCTATACCTTTGAGACGTGGGGAACGCAGCTAAATGACTTCTGTGTTGATGTAGTAAAAAATGAAGCATTCTTTATATGCAATTCCATAGGAGGTAAGTTTTAACCATGTGGTTGCTGTAATTGCTTGTAGCCAGTTGGTTCTTATTTCCCATCTTTATAATGTTCTTGGTGAAATTGGTCCAATCCCTACCTTTCTTCTAGCTATTTGATGTACTTGGTATGTGTACATTTTTAGCATGTTTCATTGGTCAGTTTTGACATATCGCCTTTGTGGTATAATCCAAAAGGCCCTGATGTGAAGTAAGAGTGCTCTTTTTCTGTTACAATTTCGTTGTCACTTGCATAGTATCCTGTTCAAAGCTTTCAGTGTACTTACTTCTATAGCTCTACGATCTTCATGTAGGACTCGTTGGTCTTCAGGCAGCAGTTATGGAGCCCCACATATGCAAGGGGATAGTCTTGTTAAATATATCTCTACGTATGCTTCACATAACAAAGCAGCCCTGGTTTGCTAAACCTTTTATTAGATCATTCCAGAATTTGCTGAGGTATGACTAAGATGTTCCTTTTGATAGTGAGCACCGTTCAAAGCTTCCAAAGTTCAATTTGTGATAGCCATCATATTCTTGCAGGAATACTGCGGCGGGCAAATTCTTTTTCAAGTCTGTTGCCAGTTCAGAATCGGTGAAAAAAATTCTTTGCCAGGTTTTTCACTTTTGACAGGGCTTTTCTTTTGGTTTCTTAGGCAAAAATACTTAGATTGCAAAGACCAATTATACAATAATGCTGAACACGTTGCAAGAATTTGATCATCTTAAAGTTATTTTAGTGGAATTTGATTATAACTTTGCTTGCCAATTTACAATGACAACTAGGGTTTTATGCTTATAAGAAGGAAAGATAGGTCCAGATAAATATGCAGAAATAATCATCTAAATATAAACCGTACTACTCAGGATTCTTGTTAGTTGGATTGCTTGCCAGAAAACAGCATTTGATGATATGATGGAACCCTTGATCTTCTAGAAACAAAGGGTTCACAACAGTTTTCGTCGTGGATGTTGCTGTAAAAATTTTCTTGAAAATGTCTCAAGATGATTGGAATCCTGAAAACTTTATAGTACAGAAGCAATATAAAAGTCTAAAGACAAGGTCAGACAATATGAATCTTATTCGCCCAGTCCTGAGACTGTTTCTGATATTTTGCATTTCAGTGTTATCATGACAACTCCCAGGTGACAGATGAGCTTGTTCAGAAGATCCTTCTTCCAGGACTTGAACCTGGTGCTTCAGATGTTTTCCTTGAGTTCATTTGTTATTCAGGAGGCCCTCTTCCTGAGGAACTACTTCCTCAGGTGAAGGTATGTTTCTGACACAACACAGGCAATACAATATTTCCCGACTGATGTAGAAATTCCCCATTCATGAAATCTCTTGCTTCTCCAATTCTGCTCTCAGTGTCCTGTTCTAATAGCCTGGGGTGACAAGGATCCATGGGAACCTATTGAACTTGGAAGATCCTATGAAAGATTCGATCCTGTCGAAGACTTCATCGTCCTGCCAAACATTGGCCACTGCCCTCAGGTCTCTCTCGGGAATTCCCTGATGGTTTAACACCTACAGTTCTTTTACTAATTTACTGATATAAGACCTGTACTCTCTCTGCTATTCTTGAAGGATGAAGCTCCTCATCTGGTGAACCCCTTAGTTGAATCATTTGTGTATCGCCATGCCAAAACCACTCCCAGTTTTTCCAACGTTACTTGAATAGGGTCCGTCAGGTTGCAGAAATTGCTGTTACCTAATCAATAGGGCCTTATCAGTAATTCCTACGAGATCTCGTACATTAGAACCTCAATCCATTAGTACCCATTAGTACGGAACATTTATTTTCCAAGTGAAATCCCCTAGCATAGTAAAGAGCAACTTTAGCTTATCTCCAGATGTTTACACCCCCCTGTTATTGCTAAAGTTTGGACAATAATATTTAAGAAAGCTGACACAATTTCTCATACTGAAAGGTTCCTCATTCACCATGATAATGGTTACTTAATCCCTGCTGAATCTTTCCTCAACTTCAAGTTCTTAAATGCCTAACATTTCTTATGGTGTTGATTTTAGGAAAGACAATTCAAGCCTGAATTGTGTTCAATATATTTTATTATGTTAATTTTAGTCTAATCCAATCCTTTTTTTAATGATTGGTCGAGTTCAAATAAAATTTGTTAAGTTCAAGTTTGAATATGAATAAAGTGAGGGGAATAATGATGATTAAGTGTGATAAAAACATAGTCTATTCTATCAAATTTAGACTAATTTAACTTAATTTTTCGTAATGATCTAAAAGAAAAGTTTATCAAACTCAATTCTGAAATCGAGTTCAACCAATTAGCTTCAAATTGATTCGACCAAACTTCTTTTTTGTCATATTTGCTAATGTCAAAACCTAAAACAAAAGGTGATGTTAGAAACATGAAGCTATAAGGTGTCCTCTTCTCATGAATTTTGTTTTGTGCATGTGCAAGTGTTTTTTCTTTGTCTTTTGGTGGACTTAAAAAGTACACAGAAAGGGTTCAATGAACTCTATCAACATATTAGTCAATTGCTTAGTACAGATAGCTTAGATTAGGACAACATTTTGTTTACTCCCCAGTTTTAGTCTAAATACAGAGGTTTAAGATCAACACCTTTTACAAAGTAAGAATATTAAAATTGAAGTCATCATTACTATTCATTTGTAAGTTCCACGTAAATCTAATCAAAATTTTAGAAAAAAAAAATTCAATTTTAAAATAATTAGATACAAAAATATCTAACTTAAAATATTATATATTATATTTTGTCTCTTCAATTTTAAGATTAAAATTAAAAATTGTTAAAGTCTATATTTTTAATGAACTAATTAGGAATGAATTCAAGTTTAAAATAGCCTATTTTAAATTTAAAATATTATTCCTTTTTAATAATTAACTTACCATATACTAATTGCATAATATTATCATAGAAAAGCAATGTATGATTAAAATGTTTTTTTAATACCCTAAAAAAGAAAAAAAATGATGTAATTAGTGAGAATCTTAATCATTTGACATCTTATGGTTACCAAACCAATAATAAGCAATTGGGAATGGCTTTTTAGCTTAATTAATCAATTCAGTGGCGGCCATTGAAGCAATCATGATCTCCAATGCACACTTGAAGCCATGTTGCGGAAGAAAGGCCTTTTTTTTATATGAAATAATAATAATAATAATAAATAACTTTTATTAGTGAAAATATAAAAATTTCTTTTAAAATATAAATTTTTTAAATAAATTTTAATTTATTTCATGATTGGATTATCATAGAAAACTAAGAAAAGAAGCCCCCTAGGCGGTGGTGGACTTAGTAGAGTAGGAGGCATGGGGTTAAAAGGTCATGTGTTCGAATCCTCCTATTTACAGTTTCCCGATTGAGATTGCCGTACAGGGTTTATCTAGTATGGAGTACTCGATTGACGGTTCAATTCCTCTGTTTCAAAATAATAGTAATAATAAAAAAAAAGTGTAATCCTGCAGCCTCCTACCTTTTGTGCTTCTTCAATTTAATAATATCAATGTGATTTTAAGCCTAGACTTTGTCAACTGGTTGATTTGTTAATTATAAATCAATTATTAAGTGAATTTAATTAAATGTAATTAAGCAATTAAAAATGTTTGTTGACATAATTAAAAATAAATTGGAACAAAGATTATGAGGATCCGCTTATCCTCAACAACAGCACTATTGCTTAAATTATTCATACTGTCATCTCTCACGTGTCATGCAAGAACACCTCTTGTTTCTTATTTTATGTGTAACTATTCGACCTGCAGGTTGGAGTTTCCTAGTAGTTTGAGCACTCAGTTTTCTCTGCAGCTCCACGCAAGATGATGGGAAAATTCAAAACGGTATGCGTCTTTTGTGGGAGTAACTTAGGGAACAAGACCATCTTCAGGGACGCAGCTCTTGATCTTGGAAGGCAACTGGTTAGTGATATCTCTCTTCAGTTTCTCTGTATCCCGCCATGCCAGGCACTTGCAGCCGTGGATATATATTTTCTCGGGTTTTTCATTTCTAAACACGACAATCTGCAGGTACAGAGACGGATCAATCTGGTGTACGGAGGAGGGAGTGTTGGATTGATGGGACTAGTTTCTCAGACAGTTTATGACGGTGGATGTCATGTTTTGGGGTAAGATAGTGAGACACAGAATCAGAAGCTTGAAACATGCAAAGCTATGGCTGTTCTTTCTTCATACTAATGGTTTCATGATCAGTTTTCCTTGAATTCACTTCATCCTTTTTTCTTTTTTCTGGGTTAGAGTTATCCCAACAGCTCTTGTCCCTCTCGAGGTACGGCTGCTCTCTCTTTCGCTGATCTCCATGTATATATATACACAAACATACACAGGCACACATGTGTATTAGTTGCATTAATGGTTTCGTATCAGATTTCAGGTCACACAGTAGGAGAAGTGATGATTGTAGCAGATATGCATGAAAGAAAAGCTGAGATGGCTAAACGAGCTGATGCTTTCGTTGCTCTTCCTGGTTTTATTCTTGTTCTCATATACTAATCTTTCCATTCTGATACATATATCTGTTGATTATGAAAAGTCATATGAATCAACATCCTGTATGATGCTTAATGAAGGAGGATATGGAACCTTGGAGGAACTGCTTGAGATGATAACTTGGTCTCAGCTTGGAATCCATGACAAACCAGTTAAGTACGATTTGTTTTTCTTTTTATAATGAAGAAACCTGTGTTTGGTTATTCTGATTTTGATGTTTCTTCTGCGAAATACTCTGTCAATCATCTTCTCAATGCCATTCCCTGTCAACCCAAAACGGTTGATGAAACTGATACAAGGAATATCCATCGAACTGATATTAAAAGCACATAATAGTTTTGTTTGCCATTTTCTGCTACTGGGTCTTGTTTGCTATTGTCTTGAAGTTTGCTTTTCTAAGATGCAAATCCCCTCAAGAGCTATTTTCCAATATCTATCAAACTGGCTTGGTAATAGAGATTATGATTTTGGTTTAATGAATTCATATCATATGCATAATCAATGACCCTTTTGGGGCTCCTTTTCATAACTAGTACATTTTCCTTCAGATATTAATGGAGTTTCTGTTACAAGTTCAAATCTGCGGATTTTTCCTGAAAGACCTTTAAACCTTTGTTTAAGTTTGTATCATTTGTTCCTGGAAACAAGCACGAACAAGATATTACTGTTTAAAAGCAGCATTCTGAATTATTGTTTTTGGAACTCTTTAAGCACTTAAACATCGTTTCAAATCTTTACTGTATTTATAAAGTTGATATAAATTTCCATTCAGCAGTCGAAAAACCAGTTAAGTAAAGCATGTATTCCCTGAAACACTATTATATGTGATGATATCTGAATCCTATCCTAATCAAATACTTTAACCAAGCGTTGGAGTATCATAATTCAACTCGTGGGGAATTAAAAAAAAAGAGATGTAGCTTTCTAAAAGCCGTAAGTGGTTATGAGATTGAGCTGTCCCTTGAGCTTGACAGCTTTCCAAATGGTGAAAGAGATGGCCATGACAAAGACCTCACACCCATATTTTAGATCCATAATTAGTACCTAACCTCTTTGCTTGAAAAGCTTGTTTCAAGCGTGTTTTCAACTCTTCATCTTGGGAAACTAAACTTCTCCAACTTAATGGGTCCCAAAATGGGGTTGAAAGTTGAAACAAGAGTGGCAAAAACAAAACTTTGCAGTAGTCACCAAAGGAAAAAAAGAGAAACTTGGCTTCTCCTTTCTACTCCGTCAATATTAATAATACCATAAACGCGTCATTAGTAGTTGGCAAAGGACAATGACTGATGATGTTGTCTGATACAACAATGTATGTACGCATGCCTTGTCATGATGTAAACAGGTGATAAGTGGATTGGTTGAATGACTAGAAAAGTACATAAGAAACTTCATATCAGTCTCCCCTATAATACATGAACGTCCTCCAAATTTGTTCCTCATTCTCTGAGATTGTCATTGACAACACACACAGGTGGGTCTCTTGAATGTTGATGGGTACTATGATAGCTTACTCGGGTTGTTTGACAAAGGTGTGGAAGAGGGATTTATAAGGCCTTCCGCTAGGAACATCGTCATATCTGCAAATAATGCACAAGAGCTGATACAGAAGATGGAGGTAATAGTATTCTTCATTTCCACAAGCTGCAACCACATGTGCTCCATATCACAACATATTTTTATGCAGGAATATGTACCTCTACACGAACAAGTGGCTCCGAGTCAGAGCTGGAAAGTGGAAGGATCCAATGCAAACTTGTAGTTATTTGCTGCATTTTACTCTTCAAGATCGATTGTTCAAGCACAAAAAAGGAAACATACACAGGAATGATTTGTTTTCATAGATGTCTAACCATTTTGATGTATTGTAATTTGTACGCTAAACTCTTTCTTCAAGTGCCAAATTGGATGGAGGCTCACTTTCCAAAGGAAAGAAAAATAAAGCACATGCAAGTTTGAGACTACCTGTGTATGATAAAAGTAACTCTATCCTAGCATACAAATGGCAGAGTTGAAAACATAATTCCACCAGATGATCAAGTCAACAGTTGATATGCACAGACCAGTTACCACCATTACCAACCAATCAAATTTAAAGCTTATTAGCTTATTTAACTGATCAACATGTATGAACTGCAGCAGAATCAACAACAACCATCTGATAAAATCCATTTCATCAGAGCAAAAGCTGTCAAATTGATATGATATACCGTCAAATACTAAGGATAATTTTTATTGGTTTTTTTTGAAGCACAGGATCCAGACTTTCTTTCAATTTTATCCTCAGAGATTTAGGTAACGCTTTCAGATAAAGCTCTGGACGAATTCTGAATTGAAAGAACGAGGATAGTTGTGCCACTTGAATTCTTTGCACAAGCACAAAGCTGAAAGAGGATTGTTTTCAGAAAACTGAATATAGCTTTATCTAAAAGGGAATTTAAGGACTTTGGACTCAGAACCACAGAACAGGATAGGGCCATGTCCTGCCTTTTCTCTATGATTCTCCATTTCTCTTATTTCTTGCAGGATTTCATTTCATAGATGGAAATTTTTCCCTAATCAATTGAACATATCAATAAGAGGAAGTCCTTTGGTTGAATTAGTTTTAATAGCCAACAATTACTGTTAAAGAGGGCACCTCAGGATCTTTACAAGCAAAGCAAAAACCTTCTATGATACTCTTAAAAGAACACCATCAAAAGAGAACTGTAGATTAAATATCATCAAAGGTAAAGCAATCATACGACGAATTATAGGAGATTAGGAAATATCAAAACAAACTAAAATACCAATAAGGACTAATTTTATGGTACAAATGTAGGATTCCTTTCGAACGACAGCCATCTATAGAGTAAAATAACAACCAAATGCTAAAAGAAGCCCCGACCAATTCAAAGGTATCACTTCCACTTGAACCAAGAAAACAGGTGACACAAATCAATCCATGAAAAGCAAAGAATAGCATTCAACCTGGTCAGCACGTGTTGATTCCATCCTTGCAGTCACTGGTCAAATTATAGAATGTCTCAAAGCGTGTCTTAGCCCGGAAAAAGACCTCAGTATCCACTGCAACTCTCATATATCCATCAAACTCAACAGGCCGTCCATTATTCAAAAGCATTGTCTCATTGTACCAATCACTGGTATTTGACCACAGTTTCTTGTAATCATCAAGCAAATGAACTTTGTAATGGGACCTCAACTTATCAAAGTAATTGTAAAATGGCTCATTGGTTGCTACGTATAGGTTCCTCCAGGGCTGAACCATTCCTTGAAGCTTTGCAACAAGGGCATCTGGTGATGTATCGGCATCCAAATGTGGCCATAGCTCCTTATTTTGAGCCTTCTCTCCTCGAACTACATGAACTGCATCAAAATCCCAGTCCATTCTCCCACTGATCTCAGCGACAATATTCATCAATCTTTTCGATTTCCAAATGGCATGCCATGGCCTCTGAACATACTTTGCAGATTGTCCTTCACAGACTCTGTACCAGTAATTATCTGGCTCTGGAGCATCAAATTGCCTCCAGATAATTGTGCTCTTGTCTTTCTTCAGTTGCATTGGTGTCATCTTATAAGTCAAAACCTTTTTGAAAGGGATCTTTCTCTTGTGTGATCGATCCCATTTCTTCCAATCTCTCAAGAATTCACCCTCTTCCACAGTTGATGCTACCTCCTTAAGATGTTCAAAATCAAAATAATACCGGAAGTCCTTGCCTTCTTCGTCCTTACCACTGGGATTGTGAATTGCTGGCAAGCATAAACTCAAATCCATCACAAACGTCCTATTCAAATACATAGCTTCCCCTAAGCCACACAAGAAACTCCACAAATAATGATTCATCGACTTACAATAATCACCTCCTCTAGAATAATACAAGTACTTTCCTTTTCGAAAATTTGTCATTGATCCCAAGGTTGGAATTGTATCATTAATTTCATCATCACGCAATGAAGGTGCAAGATTTGGGTGAATTTTACCACTTCTAGTAGTATTCAGTCTGCTCCTCTGCCTCCTGGCATTAATACCTGAATGCCAACCACCTGCATGTATGATTTTGTAGCTACAATTCTCTCCAATTCCAAACCTAAACCTCCTAAAATCCCTATATTTCCTCCAAGACTTCTCCTTTTTATTCCTAAATCTCCATGCCACATCACACTCATCCTGCTTCGACCCATTAACTGGGGTTTGATACTCCAAAAACACGATGGCCTTGAATAACTTCAAGTTGAACTTCTCAACCGTAATCAGTACCATTGGATCGGAGCAATTCACGACCTGCAAATCCTCACAACCAGATGATTTCAGCGTCAAATTTGTCACTTGCCCCTCAGCTTTATCAATCACTTGCCCCTCAGCTTTCTCAATCACTTGCCCCTCAGCTTTCTCAATCACTTTCTCCTCAGCTTTCCCAATCAGTTCCTCCTCAGCTTTCTCAATGACTTCCTCAGTGATTGGTTGGACAGCAGGTGCAGACGCAGTTTGCAAATCTTCACCCGTTTTGAGGACAGAATTATCAATCTTGAAGGTGGCATTCTCACTTTCGGTGAAGAGTTTTGTAAGAGCCGGAGCTGATTCCAACCATGGATCCGGAGGTTGGTAGGTGATTGCAATGACAGTAAAAATCATAACTGAGAATACAAACACAGAGAAACATAGGTTGCTAATAATCCTTATTAGATTTTGCCCAATTGGCTCAGTAGTTGGATTTGTCTCCCTCATGGGGTTATCTTCAAGTTCGAAACCCAGATGGCAAATCTAACCAAATCTTCAAATCAATCAAGAAAATGGAAAGAACCCAACTTTTACCTCACCAAATTCATTCACACTATCCCCTCAAAATCCAATCTTTATGCCAATACGAACCAACCCTTGAAACAAGCAAGAACTGGAAGATAAAATGAGGGAAGAAAGGAACGAACTTGTATTGAAATGGGTTTTGGCGAGATACGAGCAAAAGGGTTTACTGTTACTCGCTCTGAGGGAGACAAGATAATCGGATGTGTGCTAAGCTTTGGTTAGAACTTAGAAGTAAAGTTTAAGTCAGCTTCACTAGATAGTATATAGTAACGTGAGTTGTCGCCGGCAATTCCGTCGTCCTCCTAATATTTATTCTAACAAATAAATAATATAAAAACTTCTATTAACTCAAAAAAGAAAAAACAAATGTTCTCTCCCTAATTTGTGGTGTCATGTCAAAATCAAGGACTTAGATACTTGAACTAACCTCTCATGGTTTGATTGGAATAAAACCAATACCGAAAGATACAATCTTTTAGAATATATAATATATAGATATTTTTTCCTTATAATTGATGGACTATCCAAATTATAAAAGATACAATTACTATCTAATTTTAGATTGATACTCTCTTTTCTTGGTGTCTTTATCTGAAATTAATTGGTGAAAAGACGGAAGAGATGAAGAAAATAAAGAAATAAGTAGCAAAAATGATATCATATTTGATTTTCTAACAATTATTATCTTTTCTTTTTTGTTTTTCATTTATTCCCTTCCGTATAAATGTAAATGGTTCACAATGAATTAGACAACACTACTAATTTGTGTCCTCTTGTGCCATGATAATAACAATATCCACATTCCTTTTCTTTTTTGGTATTAGACTAATATCCCCTTTTCACATAAAACTATAAACCAAATCTTTATGGTCCAAGCAACAATGTTCTATGTTTCCATAGGAAACCATTTATGATAGAACCTCAAAACATAAATAAAAAAAAACCACATTGGTAGGACAGCCAACTCCAATTGCAAACTAATGTACAGAGCTATTCAATCAAGAGTTGAGTTGCAAATGAAAGAAGTTCCAATTTGGACATTTAGAACTTCACATTTTAAAAAAAAAAAAGTTCTCTTCTTTCCATCCTGTCTGAGTTCCTCTATATTTTCTAGCAAGAACTTGATGCAGAAAGTTCTTGTATGTGGTGTATGTGCATGCTCGACTGTTACACAAGGCCATGGTTATAGTCGTGAAAATGAAAACTTTTGTAAATGAAGTGTGCCAAACCATCTTGAAGCTGTGAAGCATAGAACAGCCATCAAGACAAGTGCAGTTCTTGTGGGTGCTGAACTCAGACTCTGCTTTGTTGCAGCAACTGTGCCGATTAAACCGACAGAGATAAGAGGCAGTACAGTCTCAAGGGCACTGAGAGCCTTGTATGCCTTACTGCAACTGCTACAATTCACCACATGGGACCAATACCTGAAGGAAGATGTTAACCAACTTCATTAGTATTATATTCGGCTGCATACATTGTCTTCAGTAGCCAAGAAAAGAAGAGGAAAAGAATCTGAAGAGCAAATTTGATGGAAATTTATGACTAAAGAAGTTACAATAGGATGTAAGTTCAAGTGGAACAGTGATGATACTTAAGAATTATGAAACTTGCATTGCATTTTGAGCGAGATCACATCATTTATATATTTTATGTTCAAATATCTAAGAACTTGAAATGAATGAAAAGGTTGAAACTTGTTCAAACCAAATTACCTATCCATAAGCTGTTGCTTTGGAGGGATTGGGGGGAATGGTCCACTAAACTTTCCCTCCCAGTTAATTTGACCACCAGAGTACTTGTTCAGCCATCTCCTGAAGGTAAGCACCTGTGCATCTGATTTCGTCGGCAAGAAACAGACCTTTTGCCAGTTGGAAGGACCGACATCCATTATCTTGCGCTCCTGAAAAGGAAAGACGATAAGTATTTGCATTCAGTCTGAAGTGGAATTCACTGAAAGATGAAAAAAGCCAGTTCTGAAAGGGTCAAGTATCTTCTGGTTCATATCGTTTTCTCAGAAGATGTCAAAATTTTGTTCCAGACTTTCAATTCAGTTGATCATATTACCCTTCACAGTAGCTGCATTACCTCTAGGTGGAGAAGATACAAATCTGAATCTAGAACCAGATTTTGTTTCAGATGAAACACCCATCTGGGAATAATTCTGTTAATCCAGACACCAAAATTCCTTGGAAATGAGTATATCAATCGACTTTTACCCGGGCTAACTGGTATGCACAGAAAAACAACAAGAGCTCTTCTCTGTGATACTTGAGTTGATGTGCCCTGCATTTACAAACCGAAACAGAAGAAACAAAGATTACAGATATCCCAGAGCTGCAGGGAAATTCCTAATAGGAAGATATTAAATTCAAATCAAGCTAACATCATTTAAAATATAGTGTAGTATCAATTTCCAAGTTACCTTAGTTTTTCTCTTTGAGGATGATGATTCACTGTCTTGTTCTACCAAATTTCTTTTAGCGGGAGGAAGATTAAAGGCAGAAAAATATACACAGGGTGCAATAAATTCACCATTTAAGTTTCCTTCTCTGCTGGTGCTGAAACCGTACATGTCCAATCTATGTACTTTTATGTCGATCGGTGAACCACCTTCTCTATCGTTCTTAACTGTGAAAGAACAAATAATTTGTATATCAATCAGTGTCAAAATACTATCAGATTATGGAATCAGTGAAGTTCTTATCTGTTCTTTGCTGCTGGATTAGCCACCAGTTTATAATGTGCGTAAGGGACATGAGCTGGGTCCATTAAGTTTTCAATCAACATTTCATACCTGAATTAACATTGTAGTTTATTATTAGAGTAAAAATCATGAGGAAAACTCTAAATAGAACCACTTCAGTGTGGTAGTGATTAAACTTCACACAACAGCTGAGGTAATATCACAACAAGAAACGACCTTTTACGGCTGAAATTGATACTCCCCAGCACAGTTTGCAAGTTACATATGCCTAAAAACACTTCTACTGCATATTAAATTGTATGTATATAAATTGTCAATCCTTGTTTCAGTTTATAAACAACACAGGATCTGGCGAGAAATAACAGAGGCTTAAAGTCTCCTGCATACCCGAAAGGCAGTTCTCGACATGCCATAGAGTTGGTGTATGATGGATCATCCAACTCTCGAATGTATGGAGGAATTTTAGTTGGAAAATTATCTTTATATTGCGTGCCAGTTTTTGGCCAAAACCATAGAACTTGATGCTGCACAATACTTGGATAAGCTTTTGCACATGTTTTCTTGAAGGTGTGAACCTGGAAATGCCATGGGAAGGTTACATATGTATGCATGCAAGAACAGACCTAGAAAAGTTTTCATATTTCTCCATGAAGATACAAGAACACAACTAAGACACTAGGCAAATGAAACAAAAGACCCCAACGGATCAAACAGATGGGAATTTTTGTTGCAGATAAGAGTCGCCAAAATTGTCAAAATAGCTAAAGAAAAGAGTATTTGTCAAGTCAAGATCAAGATTCAAACCGGAGGGCCATCTAAGGGTGCCTGAGGAATAAACTTGCAATCACCCGAGCCACCAAAACACCAACCGTGGTACACACATTGCAGTCTCCCCCATTGATCAATTCTTCCCTCAGACAAGGGTGCCAACCTGTGAGGACAAACATCATCAAACACTCTCCATGTACTCTCATTCCTATCCCACCATACCACAATATCAAGACCAATCGCCCTTTTGGCATGAGGCACTCTCTTGTCCAAATCACAAACTGGCATTAATGGATACCAATGATCAAGCCAATCAAACTTATCTTCTTGGCTATCAGTTTCAAGCACTGGATGTGTCAAGCCAACAAGTTCTTCTGAAAATGGGGTTGATGAGAAGGTAGAATAAAGATTGGATCTTGAGAAGTTTCTGTGATTCGATTGCACACATGAACTGAGTACTGAATAAAACTGAAGTTGCTGATTCCGTTTTCCACCAAGCTTAGACTTAAAAAGGGAAGCTTGAAGAGCTCTCATTTCGACAGTGGTTGTGGAGGATAAGATTGGCTAATAGCTACTTCAATGTATTTATAGCAGCTCACATTCACTGACGTCAGGTGCTTAACGGGTTGGAAACAGATTGAACTAACCACACAATGATAAATCCAACTAGGAAACTGTAGCGACCCCTTACTATAGAGTACCCACCGAAACGTCC
>JAOQMQ010000003.1:234516-244927 GCA_027563845.1 Erythroxylum subrotundum
TTAAAATTTAAGTCTAGTTGGAGCTCATCTCTAACTTTTCTTATTGCATCCAAAATTTCTGGTGTTGTGTTCTCGAAATGTACCAAAAAATTGTGAAGAGTTCTAGACGCGATAAGTGCTTCTTTACGCGTAACTAGTTCCAAAGGTACTATATCGTTTTCTAATTAATATCTCTATAAAATAATAAATATCATGATCCCAACAATATTAATTTATAGAGGTTTTATTGCACATTCATTAATATTTAATTATAATCTACTAATGGTCGGTCACTTAATTGTCATCACCCACTTTTCTTACTTGACATCTTCCAAACTGAGGGGGGAAATGGTCAAGCTCTTGTTGGTCTCAGGAACTTGTCAAGCAAGGTTTCCCCTATTTACGAGCATTGAATTGAAGTGTAATTTTCCATGCAGACAGCTTGCAATAATCCAAATTGTCAAAACACGAGACAAAACAACCTTTTGATTTTTAAATTGTAAGGAAAAGACCAGCCCTCAAAATTCATGTCTCTTCCAACTTTTTGGATATCTTTAAGAAATACGATTGATTCAAAAGGTCTCTTTACTTACTTCTGTTCGTATCATTCAACCCTCAGAGTACATCTTTGATTTGGATACATCAACTTACGACTTGTCTTGGTCTCAATGCCAAACTCATTCCCATTTCTTCATCTAACAATTCCCATTTTAAGTTCTAATCAGAATAATACTCTCCTTCATCTAATAATATTAACCAAACTAATTAAGAGTTTGGTAGTATTAAAGTAGAAAGCATGCCAGTGGCTTCAAGTTGCCACATAAATTAGGTTCGACCCTTCAAACAAGGAGTTGACCACCTTCTTTTCCACAGTTAGTAATGCACATTTTTCAAAGAAAAAGTCTGTAAACTAAAGTTGTAATACTCTAACTTCAAGTTTGGTTGATGGAGGAGGACTTTGTGCTAGTAAATGGTCAAGAATGTGAAGTGGAAGATAAGTTTGGTGTATATTCCAAGTCAAGCATAAGCGTTGCACTTTTTATAGAAAAAAGACACATTTGAACTTAAAAGAGAGGCTTTGAATAGATGTGAGGATGAAAGATTAAAGAAACTTAAAAATAAGGCGTCCATTGAGGTTTACTTGTTCCACCATCACCAGACTCTCACTGACCTCAACCCTGCTGATTTTTAAAAACAATAACCAAAAAGGTGTGATTTGGGACACCATGGTCATGGACATACCTAATGAGCAAAGCTGGCACTTCATCCACACCACCAACCATAGTCATGGACATACCTAATGAGCAAAGCTGGCACTTCATCCACACCACCAACTATACTCCAATGGATAGCATTACCATTAACCAAACCGATCGAAACCCTCAACTAACAGAACTCTTAACTCTGTGCCGTTTAAGTTCCGTCGGTATTGAATTCACTTTGGATGAAACTAGGTGGGGTAAACTACTCCACATGTGAAAGCATTGGCCTTGAGTGTGAATGAACAGCTCGGAAAATGCAAACATTGATGGATGAAGGATTTAAGGGATACAAGTTGGACTAAAAAACTGGAATATTGAACTAAAAGCAGCTTATGGTACCACGGAAAATCGGAACTGGCATTCAATAATAAGACACACGCAAGGCATGGAGCACATGAAAATTATCAAGGTGTTTCAGTTCAGACAAGGTCCACGAGTGTCCGCAAAAAGTTTGCGGGCATTAGCTGGATGGCCATACCTTAATAGCTTTCATGTTTCAGATCAGCAGTCTTAACAACACCATGTGCTGTGCCAAAAATTGGTCTACCAAGCCCACAGGACCAAGTGCAAACGTCAATAGTAAGACAAGGCCCGATTTAATAGTGTAAACAAACAGTGCAAGTTGAGCGTTTAACAGCATGCATTCTGGAATCTGACAATAATGTGTAAAACATTGCAGGTTGTTTTAAGTTGGAACATATGAGGCAATCGTTTATTGATACGAATAGTATACATGAAAGATTTACATTCTACTTGTTTTCCGTCGATCTACATGATCCCATAAAAGGTACAGACAATCATTTAATGTATCAGAAATACAGCAAGGGATCCAACTCAAAGCAATTTGGAGGTGACAGACTCATACCATCACATTTTATCCCTTCAACTGAATGATTCCATTTTTTTATGTGAATCGAGGACGATAAATCACATTGAGTCATCAGATTCATCTGTGTCGCTTCTTTCCGGTTCCTCATTATTAGCTGCCACCTCTGGAGCATCAGGCTTGGCTGCAGGTGAAGGTTCAGTTTTCTTACTTGCATTGCGGGCATTTTGATCACCATCTTCCTCAACATGTAGGCATTTGTTAAGGAATTTTTGACAAGCCATTATAAATAAAATGGATTCACGAACTAAAGATATGTATAACAGGTAACCAATTTAAACAGGTTTGGTACTATCACAATATCACATGGAAGGCAGTATTTGTTGTCCCATCCTCTACCATTTATCAAATCGACTTTTCATGTGTAATGTTTATGTTATATCAATTAACACAAGAGCTAACTGCTTAAGGTTAGCAAGGCTACAGGGAAGCCTCCTATGCTTCCAGAACCTGATTCCAATGCATGGCCTCTCGATCCTATAGGTTTTATATTAACATTTACAAAGGAAAGATCAGCCATTTTGCCCAAAGCAAAAATTTGAATATAATGGAGGCCTCAATCATATCAATATGTAATTCTTAAATGCCAAAACCTATTGAGTCATAAAAAGTTAATAAACTTTGTTTCTCTTTGTGCCTACCAAATAATGGAGGAGTTTGATCCATAATTAAAAGGATATCAGCATTATCCACAGTTACACCCGTCATGATGTTCAGCAGATCTTTCTCGACTCGCTGTACAAGTTCTGGCTGTAGAATGCATAATAGCACAATCAGTTCATCAACGGGAGAGAAAGGGAAAGGAATTGAAGCAACTGAACCACTTATAACATTATGCAACTTGCAAACTAACAAAAACTGTGCAACCAACGTTTAATTGTGGACTTAATGAAGCTTTTCTCACACTAAGCCTATTCAAGTGTTTGTGGCTGCAAGTACTCTTTTGTAATGATTATAAAATTATCATACAGTTTCATTCTTTCAAGGAAATTAAAATTTTGAGATAATATAATGAAATGTTCTCAGACATAAAGAGATAACTCAGTACATTTAGGTCCGGCTCTCTACGGAATCTTCTCTTCCGAGCATCCCTCATAGGAGGAGTGAGACCATGTCTATATTCAACCACTTCAGGAGCATTATCACCTTGCTCTCTAACCATAATCATCTGGATGACCCAGTATTTAGTATAAGTAATTGATTATACAAAACTAATCAGTTTAAATATTTCTATCGATTAAAGCAATCTCAACCTGACCAATGTCTGCAGTTTTCACTAGTGCACAATCATCATATGTTTTAAAGGACTCCACAACACAAGGAAGATCCAAGAGAGATGCAGGGAAATGCTCATTATCAATGACAAACGTACCACTCCTTCCATCCTCTGCAACAAGCGATTTCATATGAAAAGCAGCCAAGAAACTTGAAAAAGATGGAAGAAGATATTTGCGCACAATATTCAAGCATCTCGCTCTCTTACCCACATTTAACTTGACAGCCAAATATAAAAAGAACATGATTTTTAAGGAACATTTAAGTATCTCACATTAAACAGGGATCTGATTCCCAAAACCCATACCACACCCATAAGATTTGTATCCTGCATAGCAACTTCTTCTCGTCATTTTTTACACCTTCATGAGATCTCGTGATGATGGCGTGAACTACACTAGACAAAATCGAACACTAAATCATGCAGCATTCCTCAAAAAAAGAGCAGGAAAACAATCTCACCAGAAAATGATAAATCTATTGCTTGGTCTTCAGAAGAAGAGGCACTCTCACTCAATAGGCGATCCAACCGTTCAGCAACAGAAGGTGGGACTCTTAGTATAAACTGTTCCTCCATCTAGACAAAATCTCTGTCCTAAATACTAAAACACAGAACAAAGAACACATTCTTAGAAACCTCTCGAAAGAAGGCTGTATGTATTATTCATAAAACCTGTCATGATATGAATGACAAACCAGTTAACAGGAAAAAAAGGAAAACTCAACATGAGTAAAGTATGGCTTGTTCCTTATTCCTATATTAGATTAAACTAAGCTCTGTTAACTTTGTGCGTTTAAGTGGAGAACATGGTGGGGTAAAAATCCGATCTCTCTCTTTGATCTGGAAAACCAATCGCAAATCATATCAAACAAATGAAAATGAGGGCAAATGACCAACATGGAAGCTCATAAACATACATAATAAAACCCTTACACGTTCTGCAATTAGAAAACAATCACAAAAACCGATAGCTAGAAAGCAACGAACTGAAACCTCTTGAGTTAATCACGAATCAAGCATATTCAATTCAAAAACTAAAGTTAATTTCGGTCCACATGAAAAAAGCATGGACTTTTAAGAATTTCCCGTAAACAATTCAACATAGAGAACCACCACAACCAAAAAATAAAGAAACAGCGAAGTTAAAAATGGAATCTTTAACAAGCTTAATCAAGTTTCGAAACGTCAAAGCACCATATTTACCCTGGAGTTCTCGCAAGCTTTCGCGAAGGAGAAAGAACAGAGAAGAGATATCTCTCTCGGAGCTACGGCTACTTATGAAGATCTTTTCCCAATTGCTCGCTAGACCCGACCCGCAAATTAACGGTTTGAACCAGTTGAGCCAAAGTGGGCCCTAGCGCTACTTCATGATATAACACGAATTTAGAATAATAATCATTAACCAATGACAATCGCGCGTGCCCTTCACTCACCCGACCTGAAGCAAAAGTTGACAACAAAGGCCGCCTTATTAACGTTATCCAATCGAATTTCCGTGCCTGGATTTGCCGTCTCAGGAACCCTAATTTTCGTCTCTCTCTTTAGGTTGGTCTCTCTCTTTCTAACACTCTCTTTTCAGGTTCTAATCGGCCCCAAGGCGTGAAGTTTTGATATTCGTTACTTTTTTTTGTTGTGTTTAGAGTGCTTGGCTTTATTTCTCTTTGGATTGATTAAATGAGGGGGAGGAGTTACACGCCATCTCCGCCAAGAGGTTACGGTGGTCGTAGAGGGAGGAGCCCTAGTCCTAGGGGTCGATACGGCGGCAGGAGTAGGGATCTTCCGACTAGTCTTCTTGTTCGAAACCTTCGTCATGATTGCAGGTTACCCATTTGTTTTTTTATTCTAAAGTTTCAATTTTTAGTTTCTTTCTTGTGGATTTTTGTGCAGTATGATAGATTTCAATTTTATTTTACCTTTTTGTTTTCAAATCCAGGCCAGAGGATCTTCGGAGGCCCTTTGAACAGTTCGGTGCTCTCAAGGATATTTACTTGCCTAGGGATTATTATACTGGGTGAGGATACATACATGTTTTCGTTGAGATTCGGTAAATTTTTTCTTGTTTCTTTTCTTACTGAATTGGGATTATCTCCCTTTTCTGCATTTTATGGAGCTAATGGTTTTGTTTATTGACTCCCCCAAAAGATTCCTTTTCTTTTTCAATTGGTAAAGATAAGATGGAAATTTTGGTGAAGTTCAATTGTGGCATTTGTTTTTTTAAAACCCCTCCTTGACATGTATGCCTTGCTTGAGTTCTTGGTGATTCTGCTTAACATAGGTCTCAAGCACTGTATCATCCTTCAATAGTGGAGAAGTTTCCAAACTAAGCTCTTTTAATGAAACTTCCTTGCTCTTAAGGTTTTGGATCTTAACTTTTTATGTCCTGGTTCTTACAAATTATGATTTGTTATCAATCAAACCTGCTGGGCTAGAACCTTCCCCCAAACCTGTAATATTACGATTTATCATTTATCATTTTTCTGAAAGTTCAGGCTCTTAAATGAAGTTTTTTACATATAACAATGAAATTAAAATTTTGAAGAAAATCGTGCAAGTCCCAAGCTTCTGCTCATATGGCGGGACATTATATTCATATTATTCTCATTGTGCTCATAAGGTCGGTATCCTAATTGAAGCTTTTGAGGTTTATTAGTGAAATTCAAGTTTTAAACTTATCTTGATTCTGTCTAGCATAGTTTCCATCCATCCGTCGAGTCTCGAGGAGTTCCCAAGCTTGAAATCTTTTTATTTGCAATGTCCTCATTCTTAAGGTTTCCAAGCTTAAACTTTCTCATGCCATGGTTCTTCTAATTATGATTTTTACTTGGTTTGAAGTGTGCTCTAGAGTTGCTGTCCACCAATAGTAGGCTAGATCGTCCAAAATTCTGCTATTATGATGGGACATTCTCTTCGTGTTATTGCTCTCGCAAGTTCAGCCTCTTAATTGAAATTTTTGAGGTTTAACAGTGAAATAAGAGTTTTGAAGACATCATTCGGGTAATTAGAGTTCTTTTGAAGATGATGTTAATGGTAGTGAAGATTGGAAGGAAGTTGAGTTTGAATACATTTTGAAGATGTTCCAAGTCTTGAAGAATTTCAAGTCATCTTTAAACTGACACTTGAAAGGTCAGCAGCCCAGTGCTTGCTTTTTCATGCTTATAATGACCTTCATATGCTGGGGATTGTGTAGGTGAATTTCATTGGAGCAAGGTTTATGCTGTGCACAGCCCATGCCCTTGGTTGTTACTGTCATGATACCCATATTTTTACACTTTCCTTGTTCATGTAATATTTGCAGGGAACCACGTGGCTTTGGATTTGTCCAGTATGCAGATCCTCATGATGCTGCTGAGGCCAAACATCATATGGATGGCCGAGTTCTTCTTGGTCGTGAATTGACTGTTGTATTTGCTGAGGAAAACAGGAAGAAACCAACTGAGATGAGAGCAAGGGAACGAGTGAGGTTGGCTTTACTGCTTACTTATTGTTCTTGATATCATGTATTCACTCCCGATTGCACGAATCATTTCTGGACATTACTATTGGGGAGAATTGGAAAGTAATGTTTGAACATTGAAATTAGTCAGCTGTTGTATGGTAACAATTTCAAAATCCAAAGCCTTGTGGATTCTTGGACAACCCCAGATGTGTTCAGTTTTGATGATGATGACATATTCAACTCCTTATTGATATTATTGTTGCTAGTGTTTTCATGGTCCATCATCTTTTTCTGGCTTACAGCAATAAGTTTTAACACGTCATAAATGTAATTTGCAGTAGGGGTAGACCTCGTGAGCGAAGGTGGTCTCCTGCTCGTTATTCTCGCTCACCTCGCTATTCTCGTTCTCCGAGACGTCATGCAAGGTCTCGTTCCCGAAGTCGGGATTATTATTCCCCTCCTCCCAAAGGAGGCCATTACTCAAGGTATGTTTATAGTACTTCCATTTTGTTTGATAGTTAAGCATCCAGAATACAATTTATATGCTAAAAGACATTAGCTAATATACAAGCGTAAAGTTTAAGCAGCTAGAAGTTTTTATACAACTTAACCAGTATTTCTCTTGCAATAAGGTAGTTACTATTGACAAATTTTCAGGGTATGATAAAATGTTTGTTTGGAAATGACTATTGTTGGTTTGGCTGACTTCAGTTTGTTTATTCTCTCCAAAATGAATCTTAATGGAAGAAGTTGATAACTTATACCGTCGAGTTTGCATTTAGTGTGGTCTGTACTCCTTGTGTTGTAGCTTCTAAGGTTTAAACTATTTTGCACTAAGCAATATGGAGATCATAGGTGTTTGTTTCTCTTTCTTGTTGATGTTAGAATTAACCTAAAGTTGCCCTTCTGTAATCTGAAGTTTTCTTTTCATGTTAAATTAGGTAATCTGAAGTTTGCCTTGGAAAGCATTTTTAATGCTTTTAGACTACTGATGCATGAAACAAAATATAAAACTGCTCCAACTTTGTATGAATGCTGCTGAAACTTCACAATCGTTGAACATCAGTGATTATTTCATCTGGCTTTCCATTTTCTCAATTGTCTTGGTGAAACTTGATTGGTTAGGTTTGGTCTAGCTACTTCCTCTTTGTCAACTATGCTTGGTTTAGTGTTTTGTAATATCTGTACCATTGCCATTTTGCAATTGTTCCAGTGAAATTTACATTATTTATGTTTGTTTTGTGAACTGCTTAACGTCTCCTGTACTAATATGCCTGTGACTGTTTGATCTTGGGACAGATCTGTTTCCCCTCAAGAGAGGAGGTATAGTAGAGAGAGGTCATACTCACGCTCAAGAAGCCGCAGCCAAACTCCAAATAGGGGTCAAAGTAGAAGCCCCATTGAAAACCGAGGCCTGAGCAGAAGCAGAAGCCGCAGCCCAAGAAGCAGAAGTGCTGGCCCAAATGATGATGAATATCATAGGGAACAAAATGGAGAGAGATCTCCCAGTCAGTGAACGCCTGGAAGGAGTTGTAATGCTACATATGTTTTTGACTGACTTTCTTCCCAAGTTGTTGCTGGTTATATCTGTTATGGATCGTTCTCAAACTAGGTTTTCCATCCACAATCGGTTTGAAGTTTGTAGAACTACCACCCCCTGCTTCCCTTTTCTGTTGCCGAAGAATCTAGTGTGCCAAAATTTGACAAAAACTCTTGGATGTGTAGTTGTTTGATCATTAGTTTCTTTTATCTAGTGGCTTTAGACCTGTACTCAATTGTCCTTAGTCTTCTATACTGTTTATTTTTCAACTGTTTGATCTGCATAATGATTATTGAATGATAGCTGAGTCTCTCTAGTGCGTGGCTAGATTTATGGAGTCTCACTTGTTCGTTTTGCCGAAAAAGTTTGCAATTTTCGAAGTTTGTCCTCAACAAAAACTGTGACTTTGGTCTGATTATGACACTGCCCCCTAATCATGATCCCTTAAATCTGTATCTTGTCTTATATCCTTGGACCTCATTAATGTACTCATATGGTGTTAGGACCAATGTGGTTGAGGGTAATTCAGGAAGGGGGGAGAATAATAGAGACGTAAATGAGCCTAAGATATAAAGAGTATGCTCGAGGAGAAAGAAAGAAGGGGAAGATGTGGAGTGAGTGAGTTAGTTCGTGGTTGAATTGGCACAAAGGCTGGGTTGTATCAGAATGACCTTAGTAGGTAGTTTTGAGGCAAAAGGGGGAGAGGGGAGATGGGATTGGAAAGTAAGAAGAGAGATATTGTAGACAGCCTTAGTGGGTAGTTTTGAGGCAAATAGGGAGAGGGGAGACGGGATTGGAAAGTAAGAAGAAAGATACTGTAGTTATAAAGAATTTCCTTCTTTTTGAGGAGTATTTCAGCTTTGAAAGTAGAGGTGTTCAAAAAAACCCGCGAACTTTCAAACTAGACCTGAATTGCATAAACCTATAAATAGGTTACCCGATCCTAAGTTCAAGTTCGGTTCGAATCGAACCTAAAAAATCAGGTTCATGGTTCAGGTTTCTAACTTACGGTTCTAGGTTAACCGAACCTAAACCGAACATATAGCAGGTTAATCGAACTGAACCTAATTTATAGGTTTAGGTTTAAACCTGAACCTAAAATATCCAAAAAATTATCATATATTTAGATATAATTTATAGAAATATTTTATTATTAACATTTTAATTGATAATTTATTTAAAAAATAAAGAAATTGAGTTGTGTCTTTAAATATAATTTATAGAAATATTTTATTATTAACATTTTAATTGATAATTTATTTAAAAAAATAAAGAAATTGAGTTGTGTCTTTAAATATATTATGTATATACATAAAATAAATAAAAATCTTTTCATATTGCTTATAATTTTACTATCACATCACAAACTAAGAAGTATTTTCATTTAGATGTGTTAAGTTTTAACTGAAGTTCACACCTAAATTTTTTGTTGCATTATATCCAATATTTATAAATATAGAGTGAAATAGATCATAAGAAAGATAAGTTGATCAAATTTTGGATGGATTGAAAAATTCCAAAGTCACGTGTTAAAGTCATTACATCTATATATCACATACATAACTACAAAAGAACTTATAAATCTGTATAGTATTTGCGTAATATCATATAGAACAAGTCAAATATGTGAATGAATTGATGGGGAAGAAACTAATATCTTCAATGTCATTTGTTGAGTCTCTGTTCAGCATGAGCAACTCTTCAGCGAATGGCTCGATCCAGGTTTTGCCTCCAAAGTTGTTAGCATCAGCAGTAGATAAAGAATTAAAGAATGGGCATATAGCTTCATCAATGGCTGCTGTTGTTGTGTTATATTTAGACGTTATTAAACGATAATCTTGAACATTGCTATTATAAGTAACAACTAATGCATAACACTTAATATTTCTACTTTAAATAGTAATTAATATGTGTCAAAGTTATTAATCAAAGTATTAAACTATTAATAGAAAAATTTCATTGACTAAAATAATAGAATCATTTAGAGATTAATTAAAGAAATTAATAAGTGTAAAACACATTTATTAAGAAA
>JAOQMQ010000003.1:262467-295206 GCA_027563845.1 Erythroxylum subrotundum
TATTTAAATGGTAATAATAATTTCCAATAATAACTTAATATACATAAATTTTAATCATACAAATTACCAATTAGACACGTAACAATAAAAAAAAAAGAAATAATAATCATATATTTATGTAAATGGTAATACGTAAAACCTCCTCTGTATACATTACTTAAATGTTGATGTAATGTATACAGAGGGATTCCAAGAGGAGGTGTCGAAAAACCTCCTCTCTATACTTTAAGTGGCTTGAGTAACGGCGCCAAGCTGTGTCAGGCGCCTGTCAGGTGGGTCCCACAGGCGCCTGACATCTTCTCAACTCTGTTTTAAATTTTATGGCCAAAGGACGTCGTTTGACTATTAGACACCATAAGACACCGTTATCTTCAATAGAGGATTTGAGCTCAATCATAAGGGGTTTCCTGAAGAAACCTGAAAGCTGCAAAAGAAAAGGACATCCATGGATGGAGCTTCTAATTAACTTGCTTACAATTATGTTTCTTTTTATTATAATTTTTAGTATGGCAGTGTAGTCACTGACAAGAATTGCTTTGATAAACTATTTCCAAAGTGAACAAAATTAGTTGAAACTCCTCAACATTTTTTTTTATGTTTAATTAATATAGAATATTTTAATACTCCTTTTAAGTACAACCGGACTAAACTTTTGTTGTTACTTGAAATAAATACGGTAATAATCGGATCAGGTTGTTAGGACTGGACATCAAGATAGACAATCGAAAAATTAATAATCCGAACTAAATTTACTCTGATACCATATTAGAATTTTTAATATGAGCAAAGTTTAGAATTTACTAACAAGAATTGAGTTTAACAGTGATTGACCAAGCTCAATTCTTGTTAAAGGCTCTACACATTATCCGTATTAAAACTTCTAATACTTTTATGCTTATTTGTGTCTTCTCTCCGAGACTTTTATGTCTTCAAGTTCCCGTGACATAACAGGGAATTTATAATTACTATATTAGCCTAAGTAAATGGAATTTGTTTTTAAATGGATAATGAGTAATAAACAATAATATAAATTAATTTAATTAATGTATGTTTTATAAATTGAATCAAAATTAAGATTTCAATTAGAGTTACATATAAAGTTATTGTTTGGAGTGACCAATAGATAATAAGAATGATGCGTTTGCCGGGAGTCGAACGCGGGTCTATTGCTTGGAAGGCAATTATCCTAACCGTTGGACTACAAACGCGATTAGGAAAACCCCTTAATTTATCCATTCTATTGAAACGAATCCATGAACAGTAAGTCGTGTCACATACCAGAAACTTTTATGCACATCACGAAAATCCAATGCGCAAATGCCGTATGAATTTTCCATAATTTTGTCTTATTTACTCATCAAACACACAAGTTTTCCTCATTTCGATCTCTCCACACAGTCCTGAAGTAACAGGAAGGATAATTTGGTGAAAATAGCTTGGAGGGCAACACCTAAAATGGCATCTAAAGTTGCAGACCTGTCCTCCATGCCATTCCAAACGTTAGCTTTATTCATTGAAGCTTGTGATCTTGCAAGTGAATTGGTTACTTCTCTTGTTTTACTTCTGCATTGTGTATGTATTTTAGTCTGCAACCTGGGTACCTGACAAGGTTGTTGATGTCGACCTGAGACAAAATCCAAAAAATTGAACCAAACGGCTTTAACTGGGTATCCTGTAAGATCCGGATTCTCTTACATACTTCATAAAAAGACAGTATTTGTGTACCAACAATGGTTTTTGGCTATTTGTAACGGACAAAGATGGAATCTTTTTACAGACCTAGAATTTTGCAGCAACAAATGCTGGCATATCTGTCCAATCATAGTAGACAGTTGAAATTGCTAACTTTAATTATGGTTATGTTTGAGATTTGAACATCAGAAAGTAGGTGTTTCAGTTGATAATAGCCAATCTAAGTTTCTAGACTCGGTGAGCTGTCAGAAAAAAATCTTTTATTTTGAACATAAATTCCTTCTTGTTTACAGTTGGATACAAGAAACAAATAAAGACAACAAACTAAAGGTGGCAATTTTGATGCTCTTGTTTATGGACAATCTAGGTAGCCATATGTAGATGTGATTGTCTTCTTAGCAAGTATAAAGAAAAGATAGGAACTTGATTCACCATTCTACATTATTTATGTAGTTTAATCAATAATCACTTGTTCAGAATCTCTGATACTTGAGAAACAAAATCTCCATTCGTGAAAATGAGCTCCACGTTTTCGCTTCCGGCTAAACCTCCCTTTGGAGAAAATGGTGGCAAGTTCTTCTATCAGAAGTACAATGTTAGAGGAACAGGTGCTAAAGCTGCTGCTATTCCTCAAAGATCAGGCATGCTTTCTTTTCCTCAAGTGTTGAAATCAGACATTTCTCATCATACCCATGAAATTGTTGAGAAGCAATCAAATCTTGACAACTTGGCCAACCAAGATGCCTGTAGAAAGCCTGAGTTCCATCCTGTGTTTCTTGAAGAAGCCTACGAAAGTTGCAGAAAGATATGCTCAGAGTATGCCAAGACGTTTTATTTAGGTGTGATTTAGATCCTCTTTCCATATCCAGTCCAATAGTTTGCAGAAGTTGCACATACTTGCCTCTTGTAGTTCTTGATGCTAGGTTCAAGCTTAAAAGTGATGTTCAATCGATGCAGGAACTAAGTTGATGACAGAGGAGAGAAAGAAAGCTATATGGGCTATATATGGTGAGAGTTCATCACCTGACATTCATTAACTAAATTGAATATTTGCAGAACCTTTTCCTTAAAAAGGCATTCCTAAACTATTCTGCTGCAAATTTATGCAGTTTGGTGCAGGAGAACAGATGAACTGGTTGATGGATCTAATGCAGTCTTCATGAGCTCTACAGTTCTTGATATGTGGGAAGAGAGACTACAAGACATTTTCCATGGACGCCCTTATGACAAGCTTGATGCTGCTCTTACTGATACAGTGTTCAAGTTCCCTGTAGACATTAAGGTTCTTGAACTACTTTGTCACCTTGATCAAACTTCTTGTCCAATACATGTTCATCTAACATGCTAGAATCACAGTTATGATCTATCTGCAGATATTTTTGCATAACTTGTGCAGGCCTTACTTCCAATCTGATAAAGAGTATTGTGTTGTATCACAGCCTTTCAGGGACATGGTTGAAGGTATGAGAATGGATACAAGAAAATGCCGATACGAGAACTTTCAAGAGCTCTATCTTTACTGCTACCGTGTTGCTGGTACTGTAGGTCTTATGAGCGTCCCTGTAATGGGAATTGCTCCTGAATCATCTTCCTCTGCGCAGAGTGTTTATACTGCAGCATTGAATTTAGGCATTGGAAATCAGCTCACTAACATTCTTAGAGACGTTGGGGAGGAGTAAGTTGATATTTCTGATGTTTCTATCCTCTTGCTACTTTCCTTAAGAAATGCTTTCTAATGATCTTTAGTTTTCTCTCAGTGCCTTGAGAGGCAGAGTATATCTTCCACAAGATGAACTCGAACAATTCGGGCTATACGACAACGATGTTTTTGCCGGGAAGGTGACCTATAAGTGGAGGGAGTTTATGAAGGAGCAGATCAAAAGGGCAAGATTCTACTTCAACCTTGCAGAAGAAGGAGCCTCACAACTTGACGAGGCCAGTCGCTGGCCAGTAAGTTGCTTGTAAACTACAACACACCCACATCTTTTGCATTATTAAGTTTCAATTCCCACAATCGTCGATAAAACTCCGGATGCAAATGCTAACAGCAAAATGAAAAATGTGAAAACAGTTGGTTCTGCAATATCCTGACGATAGAATTTGACCTGCAGGTCTGGTCAGCATTAATGTTGTACCGCAAAATCTTAGATGCAATCGAGGATAATGGTTATGACAACTTCAATAAGCGAGCATACGTTGGAAAGACCAAGAAAATCCTGATGCTGCCACAAGCATACGCCAGAGCTCAGTTAGGGTCTGGTTTGATCATTCCTAGCAACATTCTTCAGCTCTGTAAAACACCAAGAAGTTTCAGAAACCAATTCCTTGTACAGAAGTGAACAATAGTAAGCTAAACAACAGCTTGTTTAAACTTCCATGATTCTGAAACCTTTTAAATTATTCTGGGACCACCGTTGTTCTGCAGAAGCAGGATATTGATCAAAGCAAACTGAGTAAATTTTAATCATTGGAAAATCCCAGTAGTCCACCATTCCATGAATTCTTTCCAACTTACTAACTACTCCTGATTAAATATTTTCGATTCAGTTTAGTTTCTAATCACCAGGTGTTCACCAAGGACCTGTTACAAGCACATGTGAGACATTTGTTTTTGTTCAAGACTAGCCAAGTTCCCATAATCTTGGAAGCACTAGTCATACTCCAAGAAAGAATATAGAAATGCAGAATATGCAAAAAGCCGGCAGATTTCGTGACATTGCATGTCCTCCTATCCCGAGCAGGTTCCAACTTAAAATTTGTTGGGAAAACCTATGATTAATCGATGCTTTGCAGATAGAAAATCTTGCCCAGCTCATTTTTTTAAGTTGGAATCAGAAAGGTTATTGACTACTGTAAAACAAAATATAACAGGGTACAACATCTGGGTTCTATGGGAACAAGAAGTTGATCTTAACCGTTCGTGGAACAGCCTTCTTGTCTGAATCATAATGCCATACCAGCTATGAAAATAAATGGAACTGGAATATGGATTGCAAATTTAATGAATCATGTTTATGTATTCTTAGTCTTGCTTAATCGTTTCATTTTAGTTTGAGAAGTTACCAAGTGGCAATGATTGTCAGGTGAAAACTGAAGACAGAATCTATCGGAGAACTCTTGATTAGAACTATAACAGCAGAAAACACCAAGATCATGAAAGTATCCATTATATGTCCCATTCATCGTCCCTCTACAGATCCCAATAACCAAAAAACACCCCCTACATAAAGATAATGTAAAGAACAAAAAATATTTGCAACAGAAGGCAATATCAAGGGAACTAAATGCAAATGATGCCCACCCAATGGTACATATGCAGCTACTGCATTGTCGGGTCTGCTACTTCATATTGGAGAAACTTTTGAGCAAGATCAACGAAACAATCAAGTTAACGAAGCTTCGACTGCCCGTTACGCATGCTTTTGCTTTCTCACCAACCAAAGCCGTAGGATATATCCAACCAGGAGGCAATGGCCGGAAGAGTTTGCAACTACTAGTCAGCTCACATTATAGAAAGTAATCAGGTGTTCTTCTGGTCACATCTGGCTCTCCTCTCCTTGGAGCGGGCTCAAACTGCAAAAATAGAAGTTCGCTTAATGATTTTCAACCCACTATTTCTACACGATTGTATTTAAATTAACCTAAAAATGGCACAAGTATCTCAGCAAGATCAACCTGAATGAAGGTGTGGCCCTTGCAGTCATCAACCTCCAAAATAGATGCCATGTTTCCACAGCGATAACAATAATTCGGTGCACTAAATATCGTAACTACCTTTTGATCCTGTGAAAAGAAGAGCCCAATCAATGGAACATTCATCCGAAAAACGATTAAGATAACAGAGAAGGGCAATGAAGAGTACTTACATGACCCCAGTTATATCCTTCCATAACCAACTGATGTGCTCTAGCAATGAGTTTCAAGTTATTTGTATGGTTAAATTGCTCTGATATGTCCTATAAAAAAGAAAAAAAATATTAGAGCAGGCCAAGAGAAATCACAGCAGGAAACAAAGAAGAGAAGCAAAATGAAAAGATTAAATAAATGAAAAGACTGAAGGAGACAAGTTTATATTACTTGGCCAAAGGTATATCCAGCACCCCTTGGTGAGATACCCCAACCACATCGGTCATCAGGGTCAGACCACAAAAGATCACACATAGGACCCTCATGAGGAACTTCTTGAATACGATCAAAATTACGTATATTATCAAGGGTTTCGATGGAGGGAGATAATCCACCATGTAGACAAAATATTTCTGACTCAACCTTCAGGCAAGAAAAGAGGTATATAATGGAATTGTTAAGCATTGCATAAGAGAGGAGGCTGCAGGTAAAGAACATAATACTCAGATATTTTCTGCTTCATGGTATACCCACCAAAGCTGTCAGTGGGAAATAGTCAAACAGATCAGTGAAAATCTTCCAAACATTGGCATTGCCATACCTGCAAATAAGAATCAGAGACAATAATGCTCACTCAAATCCAGCAAAAGAAACTATAAGAAAAACGAATAATAACCATCTGAAGAGAGCAGTAGCCACAACACTGTTTGCTAATCAGAAGAATTTGATTTCACAAACTCAAACCCGAGACCGACATATCAATGCTTTTGTTAATAGTTTGTGATATTTTATGAAAGTAACATCTAACCATACGAAAGAAAAGTGCCCAAAGTCAAAGGTTCAAAACTTGGTTGTTCATCATATACAAGACCCTAAGGCTTGATGTATCACATTAGTTATTACCAACCTAGACATGACGTATCACAAGATGTAAGCCTACCAAAGATTTGTAGCTAGAACCTTGAATTAACTAAAGGTGCCAAGAAATATTAACATTCAATTGGGGATTGAATGGAACTCACTTCCGTAGGCACTCGTCGTAAAAGCCATAAACTTGAGTGATCTGAAATAGCAAACAAAAGACTATAATAAGTACAGAGATTCAACTCATATCCTGTTTCAAAGCAGCTTAAAAGATCGAAAGGTATCTTTTATTCGAAGCCCCTGCCAAAAGAACAAACTAAACCTAAATGCTTAAACTTCTAAAACTATGATTAGCAAAAATCAACTCAAGATAGTTTGATCCATTAAAGAGAAAAAGGAAAACCTGATTGGTACCTGACGGCTTTCATGATTACCCCGTAGTATCGTAATTCGCTGAGGAAAACGTACTTTCAGAGCTACCAGGAGCTGAAGTAATAAAACAAATGTGAAAAGCCTCAACCAAATGGTTATAAGGTTTTAAAGAGAAGGAAGAATAGCCGAGTACATCAACACTTAAATTTCGATTGTTGAGCAAAACAGAGAAAATTAAGGAATAATAAGAAGTACATTATCAACTGTGCTTCTCATGTATAATAAATAAATAAAAAAGCTTATTGTACAGTAATGATCAGTCCTCGTGGAAACTTAGAAATGAAAGAGGAGCATCAACATGAAACTGAGATTAAATTGGAAAGAAATAACTTACAGTTACAGTTTCAACAGAATAATAACCCCGATCTACATAATCTCCCATGAACAAATAATTTGTATCTGGACACTACCATAGATACAACAAAGGATAGACAATGAACGTTTAGTTTTTGGATAAAATCAGCTGACAGATACTACATAAAATTGCATATTGCAACAATCAGGAAATACCTTTCCTCCAATACGAAATAGCTCAGCGAGATCATGGAATTGACCGTGGATATCACCACAGATTGTAACAGGGCTTTTAACAGGCTGCATCAGTCAAGTAATACAGATCTATTATCATTGAAGATTTATGGCAAAAGTAAAATCAAAACAGGGATGATAATCTGAGCACCACCAAAAATAGAAATCATAAAACCAGCACTATCAAATAAGCCCAGAAAATCCAGATTAAAACCAAATTTCAATCCAAACACCTGCGTTAACAGTGCAAAATTGTATGAACATTCAAAGAACAAATTTAACCATACAGACTAGTATTTCTCTCGCATATCAGAAAACTTTCGCTAGCAAAAGTTTGCTGAGAAGCTCTTAGCTCACCTTCCAACCTTTCACCCAGAAAATGATTGCATACTCATATACATAACTAAAAGGGATAGGGGAAGGGCATGTAAAACAATGACAGAGGGAGTACCTGAACGTTACTCTCATCCATCAATATCTCCTTAGCCTTCTCACACAAGCCCCTTACCTGTATCAAGAAAAATCATCATTACCTCAATATCCTGGATAATGTATCACGCAAAGGACATTCTGTAATATCAGGCTCATGGCAAGGTATTACAAAGCACAAAGCAATACTTAACAACCCCACCAGTCATAGCCTTTGTTAAACAGCAAACTAAATGATATTGCAACTACACCATTGCAAGCATCCCTTTAAAAAATCATATACTTCAACATCTCAATATCAACCTTTAAATTAGCATAACAGATCCATGATACTAAAAGAAATCAGTATTACTCAGTTATTCCAGGATCACATTGTACAGACAAAAATAAAAATTAAACAAGGCAAAAGTTCCAAGCCAAGAATGAAGTCCGGAGATCTTAGGAGAGCGTTTACAAGTTATAAATTTGTTCATAAAACCGACATTCACTTAGTTGAGGTACCTAAATTCAAATTCTCGAGTTGTTATAAAAGATCGAACCTTTTAAATACCCTTACATTGGTTGAAAATCAGAAATAGAAAATCACACTCCAAAAGACGATCTACCATTTAAAGTCACACCCATTAACGGATCTGATTCAGTTTCACAAACTAAGGTTTCCTAACCCCACAAAATCCCGTCTCCAAAAGAACAGATGTTTTCCCTGAAATGAAACAAAAATAAAAAATTCAAACTTTCCCTCCGATCTGGTCGATCCAGAACCCCCAAAACGGATCCATTCACATTTCTAAAAAACACACAACTGACAAAAAAACCCAAAAAGACACCAACTTTCACACTACCCGCCAAAAAAGAACCGCTAAGATTGAAAATTAGCAACTTCGAGGAAAAGGGTACCTCTTGCTCGGACAAGGGCTTGCACTGCATGAGCTGGCTAATCTGCTCATCAAGATTTCCGTGTGTGTTCGACGATGGAACCGAATCCAAGCTCATTTTTCCTTTTCCTTCTTCTTCTTCTTCTTCCTCCTTTACTCGGTACTTGTAATTATACAGATCGAGAAAAGCTTAGATTTTTTTTCTTCTCACCTCTCTGATTTGCAACGAACGATAACTAATCCTTCACTAATTTTTCTCTCCCGCAGAGAAAATGAAGCCCTAGGTTTTTCCACCTTCGCTTCGAATTTAGGGAGAGAGAAAATGGATTGTAGAGAGAGAAAGTGAAAAGAGAAAGAACGGTGATGAAGAAACCAATGCTATTTAGAGGGCTCTCTCTCACCACTCCTTTTTCGAAAATTCTTGTTTTTAGTTTTATTACTTTATTATTTTCCTATTTTCATGAAATAGTAAATTCAAAGTCTCTATATTTTCTTAATTACTTATCTTATTTTAAAATAAATTAAGACTAACTTGAGTTTTTTTTCTTGATATTCACATTTTAACGTATATGTTCCCATTTACATGAATATTTTTATTTTTATAAATGTTAAAATACCTTATTTCATATTTTTTATAAGATAATGATAACTGTTTTTATTTTAAATTTAGTTTAAATTAATTAAATTTAAATTTAACTAATAATTTAATAAATTATTGATTTTGATTAATTTTAATTGATTTGTATTATATTATATTAAGAAACAGCCTATCTTCTAGTTAAAGATAAGACTGCGTATTATTAGACCTTCTCAAAATTTTACTTAACAGTAAAATTTTTACTGATTATTATTACTATCGTATTAGATTTAAAAATTGGATTAGAATATACTATTTAATTGGTCAAATATAATGTTTATGTTGTGTATATTATTATTGTTATTTTTAATAAACTTTAAATACTTAAACTTAAAAAATAAATAATTTAATTTTAAAAATAATTAAATAAAAAAGAGTGTTTTTTGGTTTCCATTGCCTTTGGCTTTATGACAGCTTCAGCAGACACCGAAAGCGGAAATTGAAAATGTCGTCATTTCATTTGGATTTTACTAAGACGTGAATCTTTCGAAGCTGCCAGAGTTTAACTAAGACGGTGAATGGACGAGCCAATGGGGGAGAAGATTCAAGTAAGTGCTAAAGTGTATGATTGGTTCGTGACATCCACGCATGGGGTTAGTGATCTATGCAACGAATCTTCAAATCTAGATGTGATTGGTTGATGTCGCTGAGAGCCATGCACGTGAGCACCTACAGATTCACTCATCTTCGCATTTGGTCACGTTTAAATATGGATTTACAAACACGACTCGGTTTTATAGTTAAAAATTTTAAATTAGTTAAATTAATAAATTTTTATAAAAATTTTAAATTACAAAATTTTATAAAAAAAATAAATTTAATATTTTTGTTTAAATTTTAAAATTTTCAGATAGGTTTCTTCAATCATTATTTATTTTTTAAATTTTTAATCGATTTTATGACGGTCTAATACTGATCGAACCTTTTAAAGCTTAAATTTTTTATTTTACTCGTTTAACTTTCGGTCCGATTTTTAAAATATTAATAAATATTAACAAAAAACTTATGCGATAATTAAGAATTTAATAATCTTTTAAATTTTGGATCAAAATTAAACTGACAAAATAAGAAAACTAAAATTTACATATTTAATTAGCATTACACTGTGGATTTAAACAAAATACAAAATATACTATCCTTGCATATCCAATAGGTTAAAATTTAATTGAAAATTAATATTGTTAAATAAAAACTAACTAAATTATTATATTTTAAATATTTAATTTAAAAATATTGATTGATTAATTAATAAATCGAGCAGATTCTAATAATAAGTGTTATTAAGATAAACCAAATCAAAAAGTTGATTGATTTAAGTTTTTATAATTAAACTAATCAGATCAATATAATTTTTTTATTGGTATTTTTAATATTGCCTTGTGAAATCATGATTTATTTCATATATTTTTAATTTTAATGCAACATTATTTTATAATTATAAATGCGTAGAGAATTAACGGGATGTAATGAAAAAACTTTTGTGCAATAAAGCAATATCATATGAGAATGTGTAATTATTTTTAAAATATGAAAATTAATCAAATTACGAAAAATATAATATAATTAATCCTTTAAATGATTTTAAAAGATAAAAACTATGTTTGGTTATTGGTTAATTAGTTAAAAAATAGCTGGTTGAATAAATTTAGCTGATTAATTTTATTGTCCAACTGTTTTTAATGTTTTTTAAAAAGCTCAGTAAGAATAGCGTTTTACTTCAGTTTATTGTAAGTGACAAATTGTGCCTTCCGATGTTTACGTTCCTTTCCTTTACTAACTTGACGATGGTGTACATAAACACCTACTTTTTTACTTTTAGCATTCATTATTCAGGTAGTTAAAAACACACAACAAAAAAATGACAAAGAAAATTCTTTAAGAACCTCTCACTTTGTTTTGGAGTTAAAAAGTTATAATTTTGATCTCTATTATTATTATTATTAGTTTTATATTTTTATCAAAATTATAAACTTAAATTATGTAAATTAAAAATATAAATTCTAAATTCTTATAAGAATATTTAATAAAATACTAATTTTTTTAAAATTATGTTCTTATAAGTTATTTTACACATCAACAGTTAATACTAAACAACTAATTTTACCAAATATCTTTAATAATTTACTGATCAAATCAGTTGATATAATCAACTATCAGTTAATCACTGATAAAATTAACTATCATCGAATATAATCCTCCGTTTGCCATAAAATAGTTACCAATGAAGTTCGTTTATTACGTGAAAGTACACAGACAACGTCAAAGGATGGACAAGTTTCAAGCCAATGTCTGTTTTTGAACATTTTACATGTACTTAATGGACAAGTTTCAAGCCGATGTCTGTTTTTGAACATTTTACCTGTACTTAATGGACAAGTTTCAAGCCGATGTCCGTTTTTGAATAACAGAACTTATTTAATAGGTTGACAATAATTCGAGTTGAGTTTTAACTATTTATATCTCGAAATTGATTTATAAGTTTTTCGATGTTTAAATTATTCAGTTCAATTTTGTTTCTTTCAATTTAACGATTCAAAATTTGAGTGAGTTTTAAATAAAAATATAATTATTTTGATATTTTATTTAAATTAATTTGAATTAGATTGAAATATTTATTTTAAATTTAAACTTAATTAAATATTTAATTAACTTAAAATTTTGAGTTTAATTGTAAATTATTTAAATTAATATTATTTTGATATTGATTTTTTAAAATTGAAGCATTAAAATAACATGTTTTGGCTAATAAATCCTAATTTTGTAGTGATTTTTCTTGTTGGTATAGATATTTTAGAAGAGCCGCTAAATAATGAAAGGAAGGCAGTTAGGTGAGCTGTACGTAATCAAACATTCCACATTTTACAGGTAAGCATAGACAATGAGAGATGAAAGAGATAGCTTACTAATTATAGACTGGGATGAAATTGACTAATAAATTAATTTATAGACAAAGACCTTGTCACTCCTTTTTCTATTAAGCTAATCAAAGCAATTCTCTTTTAATGGATTGATTGTAATTATGTTTTTTGAACCTTCTCTTATAAAGTTTTTGAAAGGATGGGACTATATGCTTATTTTCATTAGTATGATTCAATTAGTCTCATATTTATTAGTGTCATTTTCATTCTCTTTATTACATGGCTTTAACATAATAATTATTAAAAATCTCTAAGGATTGCTTCTCAATTTGAAAAAAAAAACCAATTATATTATTCTAATAACTAAAAAATGCATTATATATGAATTTATAGAATTGTTTATTAAATCAGTATTTATAATAAAATAAGCAAATTCGTGTCTCGATTACTTTCATTAGATAACAAATTAGGCTTTTTTCTTTTTTTTTTAACCAAACCATATTTTTTAAAATTGGATTACCCCTTTTTTTAACTAATATTTCCTCATAAATAACTCCATTTTTTAATATTTTGTGGTATTGATAAGTCCTTCTACAAGTAAGAAGAGTCTTAAGTACTTAATTGTTTTCAAGAAATGGTATAAAGATTGTGTAAACCCATATCCTTATATGTAATCTATGTACCTTTACACATATATTAAAAGGTCCTTGTTGTATTTACAATGAAAAAAAAATAGAGAAAACTTTATACATCTCTTTTTTTTTTTTACATTCAATTGAGTTAAAATGATATTTTACTTAAATTTTAAATGAAAATTAAATAGAATCTTAAAATTAGGTAAATCTATCATTAATGTGAAAGATTTGCTCCTTAAATAACACAAAGCAAGAGAAATGAGGAGGAAATATAGGAGAATGGAAGAGAGCAATTGAAACTACAAATAACTCAAAAATCAACTTCTCCCATTTTTTAGGTAAGGGAGAATTGACCCCTTTTCTCCTTTTTCACATATTATAATATTTTAACCTTTTTATTTGAAAAATAGAAGAAATTTTAAAAAAATATATTTGATATTTTTAAAAAAGATATTATTAGCAAACTCCTAAGTTTAAAATCAATATCAAATACAACATCAAGCTCAAAGGACAAATTGCCATCCCTTTGTTTAGAAGGTAATTTGAATAAATCATAAAAATTTAACTAATTTGGTAATTTTTTTAATAAATAACAATAATAATAACAACAACTTGGTAAAAATCGTCCTAACACGTAAAATCTGAAAAATTCCAATAGTATACACTCTTATTCTTAATTAATAGAGAGTTAATAAATATAAGCATTTAAATCTCAAATTTAGAATTGGAGTTAAACTCATAATTTCAATTTTGTACAATAAAAAATGGATTAAAAATTTAACAAAATATTACAAAATGAGTTATTTAAGATAATAATGATTATTTTTAGGCATGTTGAAATTAAATAATTTGCAAATTTAATACTCTATTGTTAGGATTCTAAATAAACAATTATATTGTTTTATTATAATGAAAATTACTATATTAAAATTTACAAAAACAATTGAAACTTTTGGGAACTTGCGAATAATTTTATAAAATTTAAATTGTGTGTAATTTAGAAGAAAAAGGTAGTATTTGTTCAATTATTAAATAATATTTTTGTGGATTAAGAGAGAGAGAGAGAGGGAGTCCTTAAGAATAAACAAAAAACCGAAAAAGAACACCTAACCAAAACAGAAGATATTTTGGCGTCTCCCATATCTTAAGCAACTTCACACGCAATTTTAGGGTTACTCTCTCTCTTTTCTCTGGATCTTCTCCTCTCTCTATCTTCGCTTCCTTTCATCCATTTCAGGGGTTTTGCCTTTCTTTTCCTATTTTCTTTCAGGTTCTGCTCTCTATCTGTACATATTCTTTCTTTTTCCTTTTTTTTTTTTGGTTTATTGTGATGGTTGTAGAGATTTTCTGTGTGTAAGTGCCTGAACATGGAAGTTTGAGGTGGATTATGTTAATTTTGGTGATTTTAAGTAGTTGCATTATCGATATTTAGCAGGCTGAGCTTCATCCGTGTTTTGGATCAGGTTTGATTTTGGATCTGTATGGTTTTCGGTGGGTGGATATGCTTATTTGATGCTTTTTTCCGTCAAGACTCGTGCTTCGCTTTTGCCCCTTTAAAAAAAAAAATTTTTGCTCGTGTGTTCTGTACTTTGGTTGTAAAATCTTGGTTGATTTTTTGTGCTTCGGGTTTAATACTTTTGCTTTTGTTGGTTTCAGCACGAAATACTTTATGTGCGCTTGTGGTTTTGGATCGGGATGTTAATGGGTTTTTGTTTTTTATCAGGTTTTCGGCGTTTCAACGGAGTGATTGGATAAAGTTGAGGAATTTTGTTAAAAGAGGGATATTTGTAAAAGAAGCTTTCTTTTTTAGGTAATTGAAGTGGGTCTAACTTTCCCCTTTTCGAAGAAAGGGTTTTTTGTTTTGGAGTTTGTGAAATTGTGATGAATACACGAACTTCATGGGCGGATTTGGCTGCAAATTCTGCAGCTGAGAACACGATTGCGGGTTCTTCTGTTAACAATGGAGGTATAGGAACTACTTCTGGGGGTGCATCGCGAACCAAGACTTATGTACCTCCTCATCTCCGAAACCGTCCAGCTTCTTCAGACCCACCAGCTCCAGCTTACACTGGGCCTGCAACCAGCAATGATCGGCCTGCATTTGCTGGACCACGCTGGGGTGGTTCGAGGAATGATTTACGGCCTGGATATGGTGGCGGTGGTGGCGGTGGCAGAGCAGGTGGTTGGGGTGGTGGCAGAACAGGTGGTTGGGATCGCAGAGACCGGGAAGTGAATCCTTTTGGGGATGATGACAATACAGAACAGGGATTTAGTGAGCAAGAGAATAGTGGGATTAACTTTGATGCATATGAAGATATTCCCGTGGAGACAAGTGGGGACAATGTTCCGCCTCCTGTAAATACCTTTGCAGAGATTGACTTGGGTGAAGCACTGAATTTAAACATTCGCAGGTGCAAGTATGTCAAGCCAACTCCTGTGCAGCGACATGCTATTCCAATCTCTCTGTCAGGGAGGGACTTGATGGCTTGTGCTCAGACTGGTTCAGGAAAGACTGCTGCATTTTGCTTCCCCATTATTAACGGAATTATGAAAATGCAGGCTCAGGGTGTTCAAAGGCCATTCCGTGGGGCACGCACAGTATACCCTCTAGCTCTAATTCTCTCTCCTACTAGGGAACTATCAATGCAGGTTGGTGCTTACTAGTTACTGGCTGTTTGTACACTTGTAGCAGTTAATGCTAGGATCTAACCTTATGTGGTTTTAACTGAAGATCCATGAGGAGGCAAGAAAGTTCTCGTATCAAACTGGTGTGAAGGTCGTTGTTGCTTATGGAGGAGCACCGATTAACCAGCAGGTTCTATGATTTTGCTCCCTGTTTCTTAAAGTTTCTGTTCCTGCATCACCTGTGCTTAAAGTTTATGTGCCTGCATCACCTGTGCATAAAGCTTGTGTTCCTGCATATACCAAAGTGGATACTCAGATAATCTGTTTAACACAGTGCTGTCTCATGAAACGTTTACCTGTCTAGTTCCGTTAACTCTTTATGTGGTTGTCTGTAGATGGTGTGTTAGGCAGTTGCTTCTGGCCCTCTTTTTTTAACGTTTGATATGCTAGGTTTAAACAAGTTTGTGATCACATGTAACATGTGTATGTTGTGTGATATTACAATGATGAAATGTGCTGTTGTTTTCATTCCTGCAGCATCTGTATGTTCTTGTCAATGCTCTGGAGCTTGATAGTTGCTAAGAATTTTTTGCAGATTTGTTACAGACTATTTCATAAAGTATCTTCTACTTTGAGGTCATTGAATGCTTACAAATCTTGGTCATTGAATGCTTATAAATCTTGGTCATTGAATGCTTACTTCTGAAGCATCTTTCCTGTTCTCTTAAACTGAGCAATAATTCTGCAAGATATATTATATCCTTTTTCTTTGCTTTTGTGCAACTCTTGCTATTTTATGTCTTATTTTAGTGCTATTTTATGGAAGGAATCTTCAATAGTTTAGAGCATACTGTGCAAAAAGTATATTTTGGTTTAATATACTTAACGAATTACATGTTTATGGCTAGCTTCGGGAACTTGAGAGAGGTGTTGACATTCTTGTGGCAACGCCTGGAAGATTAGTGGATTTGTTGGAGAGAGCTAGAGTATCTCTACAGATGGTCAAGTATTTGGCCTTGGATGAGGCAGATCGAATGCTAGATATGGGTTTTGAGCCTCAAATAAGAAAAATTGTGGAACAAATGGACATGCCTCCACCAGGTTCTAGACAGACTATGCTATTCAGTGCTACCTTTCCAAGAGAGATACAGGTTTGGCTTACTTTTGTGTTTGTTTCTTATTTTCTACTATTAAGTCTTTTCTAGGACACTTCCTAGCAACATATTTTGTTAAGAAAGAGATAGATTGCTGCCGATGCCACTTTATTTACCTTGATGTAAACTCCCTTCTTTACATGATCAAGGTTGACCGATAAGTGGTATTGCTAAACTGTTGCATGCCAAGGTTTTTGTGTCTAAGTGCCTTAACGTTTTCAACTTTGACCTTACATTTCCTAGTCTTTCCTGTTTTACTGTCGATTTGTCTTACCCCCAAAGTGACCAAGGTAGAATTTGGTCTGAGATCTGTACTTGACATTAAGCACTTTTTTTTTTCCTTGCGTGCAATATTATCTGGTATTTAAATGTTATTTCATCTGATACCTTTCAAGTCTTTGGTGTAATGCAGAGACTAGCTTCGGATTTTCTGTATAATTATGTATTTTTGGCTGTTGGGCGAGTCGGCTCGAGTACTGATTTGATTGTCCAAAGAGTTGAATTTGTCAATGATTCAGACAAAAGAAGCCACCTTATGGACCTTCTTCATGCACAGAGGGCAAATGGTGTTCAGGGCAAGGTAATATTTGAGACCCGAGTTGCCACTTCTCTCTGTGTCCCTTTTTCTTCTCCCCCCTTCCCTGTTGCCAGATGTGGGGAGAGTTGCATCGACTTGGTGGCATGCTGATGGCCCTGAGGACACTTTTTAGATTTAATTCTTGTAACTATTTTTCTGATAGTCATTTTGTATGTCCCCTGATGGTCGGTCATTAATTAAATTTTCAGCAAGCTTTGACGTTAGTCTTTGTGGAGACAAAAAAGGGTGCGGATTCACTTGAGCATTGGCTTTGTGTTAATGGTTTTCCAGCTACAAGTATCCATGGTGATAGATCACAACAGGTGTGTTTTTTCACTAAGGTGTTCTTGAAGATCTTATCCATATGGATGTGCAGTTTATCTCACGGGCCTATGAAATGAACTTAATATGATTAATAGGATATCTGATTGAAATATTGGAAAGATGGAGATTTGAACTGCGATCAACCTCTTGTCTAAACTGGTTCCTTATACAGTGCTCTTTCTTTTTAGTTGCTATTGGTTATTCTTATTTTATGCCTTAGTATGTGCTAATTTTGTGATTCATGCAGTTAGTATGTGCTAATTTTGTCATTCATGCAGTCCGTACTTTGGGTAATGAAATCTTCTATTCTCTGTCATGGAGATGGGCCTTCTGTTTTCTCGTGTAACTTATTGCCATTTTGTGATCCCATTATTATTTCAGGAAAGAGAACAAGCATTGAGATCATTTAAAAGCGGCAATACTCCAATCTTGGTGGCAACTGATGTTGCAGCTCGAGGCCTTGATATCCCTCATGTTGCACATGTAGTTAACTTTGATCTCCCAAATGACATTGATGATTATGTTCATCGTATTGGACGGACAGGACGAGCTGGGAAAAGTGGTCTTGCCACTGCCTTCTTCAATGATAGCAATGTAACTTTGGCAAGGGCATTGGCTGATCTTATGCAAGAATCTAACCAGGAAGTACCTGCTTGGCTCTCTCGATATGCAGCACGTCCTTATGGAGGAGGGAGAAACCGTCGTCCTGGAGGAGGTCGGTTTGGAGGTCGTGACTTCCGGAGAGACTCCTCTTACAATAGAGGGGGCATGGACTATTATGGTGGAAACACAGGCAGTGCATATGGTTCTTCAGGAGGATACGGCGGAAGCTATGGTCCAGGAGTGACTAGTGCCTGGGATTGACTACACATAGCATGTTAAGCACCCCACAAGTACTTATTTCTAGTTGTTGTGGACTGCCCCCTTTGTGTGGGGTTGATTTTCTTTTTTATCTTTGGGTGTTTTTAGTTAGTAATTTAGCTGTCATTGTCACTATACATTTTAGAAATGGGTATATCATTGAGAGGGGGATGTAAGTTTGAGGGTGGTGTTGCAGGAATAGAGAGGTGTATAATGTTGGTTGGTTTAGCTTTGGTGAAAAAGTTCTAACAGAGTAGCTGTTACTACATGCTCTTCTTTTGGCCTTTACTTCTTAATATGGTGTAACCTTCTTTTGGAGGGCAATGGGTTGTAGAATATGCAATAGGAGAAACATAGGGTCTTCCATTCCATTTGGTGGTATCCATTGTTGAATCTCTAAAGCATTTACCTTCTAACCCTGTTTAGTGTCAAGGCTTCTGTCCTGCCATTTCACTGGTCCATGTTCCTGTGGGAGGATTTTTGAAGCCTTTTCTGTAATATTTTGGGATCACTGAAATAAACATAAAATCCTTTTTCTTTTCTTTTTTTCCTTTGGAAAATCCTTTTCTCTCTATTCTTCTCCTCAAAATTTTCATTGCTTGAGTTTTCAGAGCACTTTTTGATTAACCTTGTTTGATATGATGAAAGCATCAAGCTGGCATGAAATTGGTTTTTCCATTAACATGTGGAGTTTAGCCATTAGTTTGTAACTCATCGAATTCGAAAATTCAAGTTCGAATTTGATCAATTTGAGTCTATTGATTTTGAATAGGGTTGAACTGGGATTTGTTTTGACCTCCACTAGGTGTGAGGTCAATTATCCTCTTGAATACACATCAACTAATAAGACAAGAATTATGACCTACTATGTAGAAAGTTGGAGAAGAAGGAAAAGGATAAAGTAGACTTTCAATGTGCTCAATTGGACTAAAAATATAACTTCTTTATTTTAATTTGATGCATCCTCATCCTTTAAGGAAGAAAAGAGAAATTTAGTCTTCAATACAAAAGGGAAAGAAAGACCTTTGGAAACTACATCATTTTGGTTATTATTATTTATTAGCTATTATGTTTGACATATATAGATAAGCCAAAAGGGCAAGTACACAATTTGTGTTTTACCTACATCATTGTAAAAAGCCTTCTTAATCTTTCACTCTTATGAAATGTGGATTGAAACATTGTGTAAATGCAAAATGTGAAGGACAATTAGAATAATTATGTATTTTGAAATAACTATAATTATCTAATGACTATGATAAATTAGACAAAAATTTAACAATTTCTTTTAAATTTATTTTGTTTTGAGCGATTTTTAACTTTTTTGGAAAATTATATACACACATACACACAAATAGTCAATAGATGAAGCATATGCTAATGATAACACTAGGGAAAAACCTACAACCTGAAATTGAATCTACCAAACAACATCATGGATCTTTGATTGATATATTCCAAACATGATTGGGTTCAAGTAACTAATTATAATTTCACCTATTTAGGTGGTTGTCCAGTTGTTTGATGTAATGTCCTGCTATAGTCTAGCCATTATCATTCTAAAATAACGTGACAAAATTAGGACTGAAACTCTTATCTTGTTAGGCAAAAATGTTTTGAGATTTCAACTAGGAAAAAAAAGAAAGCCTTATCATTACTGTTTTTGTCTGCCCTTTCTGTTTTATTTCAATTTAATATACCTTGAGGAGATACTTAATCTATCAATACACATCAACATCAAGAAGTTAAATCTCTTATATAGAATATGACTTTTCAAGTTTTACATTTGCTAATTAATCAAGTTTTGGTCAAATTTAATGCCAAGTCCTTTCCCAGTGCCGGCCTCTGTTTCTCATTTGAATGCGAACTATTCTTGGAGTAATTGAGGGGCATTCCATAATCTAATTTATTAGATGCAGACTTTCTTGATATCAAAACATTGTGAGATTCTGATGTTTGTAAGATAATTTATTCCAATCTGACACGGGACACTTTGAAAGACTTATCTTCAAAGTTAATATACCTCTAAGAAACTTGCATTTATTGAGTTCCTCAACTAATTGCAGAGTCTTTACTGTAGTCAATGTTCCAAATTTTGGTCTTGCGGTAGATATCTATTGAAATATCTTAGGCAAGGCATTCATGTATTTGCTCCATGCATAGGTAGCCAAATTCATTACATTAACTAGTGAAATGCCATAATTAAGACAATGAGATCATTAGTGTGGAGCACAGTAAAAGCATGGGAATGAACATAGTTTTGCTGTGCTAATGATCTTTTTGCTTGCACAATTAAAGATTTTCATTGAAACTTATGGTTGAGTGGTGCAATGATGGTAAGTTGCTATCTTATTTCTGTAACTCCTGAGAATACCAAATTTATACTTGTTTTGTTAGGATGGTTGATTATATAAAATGATGTTTGTAGGCAATATTCTGACAGAATCTTAAGGAGTAGTTGCAAAGTGATCCCTTTTTTTTTAATTCAGATTTTTTGTTGGACTTGTAACAGAAAAAAGAAAAAGTCTTTCTCTCCTGTGCTCATTAAAATGGGGTTTGACACGAGAGGATCTTGAAGGAGGATAAAAATAACAAGACCCCACTAAAACCCACTTTGTCTTCTTGCATTAAGAGTTGAAAATTAAGTCACACAAATCTCACAGCCATAGATGAATCCAAGAATTAACATCCAAAAACCCTTTGCATAAAATAAAAATCTTTTCTTTTCTTTTTTTAATTGCTAAGCCATTGGTAGACATTTAAGAAGTTGTTGAAGCTTGAAGCCCCCTATGGTCCAGCTGTTTTATGTAAGAGGGAGTGAACAGTTTTTAGAGAGAGAAAGGTTGTGTTGAGAGAGAGGCAGTGAAGGGTGTGCTTTTACATTTTGTTGTTTCCTAGTTTTGGAGGGCTTACTTCTCCACTTTTTTGGTTGTTTCTTTGTCTGCACTTGTTGAGGTTAGATTAGAAAGGCCAGTATCGACAACAAAGACAAAGAAAGCTCTTTTCTTTGCTTTACTGGGGCTCAGATTTGACTCTTTAATCTTTCAATTGGCTATCTTGATCTGGGTCTTCCAAAAGGTTTCTTCTTTTTTGCTCTAAATTTCTCCATGATTCTGTGAGGCTAAAGATGGAACAGCAATCGTCAAATGCTCCAAGAGGTTTTAGAGTTCAAGCTCCACTCGTAAGTTCTCTTGATTTCTAATGTGTTCACCTGGGTTGTTGACACTGGTTTTTGGGAAATTCTTGAGATTCCTTAGATACCCATGTGTTGAATTTGGGTTGTAAGTTCGAGTTTTGAGGAAAGTTTGAAACTTTCAGTGCCTTACTTGGTTGGTTACTAATGATTGTTCGTTTTCTGGTTTTTTTGTTTTCCTTCTTGGGTGTTTCTGAGTATGCCCAGATAGAATGACCTATCAAATTTACGCTATTTGGGCGAAAAAAGTTTGGGATTTTATGTGCAGATGCTCGGTTGCAAGTTGTTTGCTGTTTTGCTTCATCTTTCTCACTTGCATTTTTGGTATTAGGTTTTTGTTTTGCTTGTATTTTGAAATTACCCAGATTAAGGTGGCTTGCTGACGACTTATTTTTTTGGCATGTGTTTGAGAATGCGCCTCCATTTGATCAAATTGAGCTGGCGTTTTACCTTGCTCAAGATTTCTATAGTTTCCGTATTCAACTTGTAATGCCAATTGAGGATCTTTTCAGGAGAACAAGGGATCTTTTTATCATGTACTTCAGATTCTGTTCTCTCATTCTTTACAAGATCTAGTTTTCCCTGATTAAGTTCTAAGGATTAGTTCCTCTTTTCGTCTCCGCACTAAATTCTGTTTTGACAGTTACCGTAAACATGATTTGCTGCTGAATTAGACAGCTGACCTTAAGTTTAAGTTACTATAGAATTGGTGTTCTGTTTGAACTGTATAGATGTGATTCTACCAATTTACTTGATTGCTAATGACCACTGTCTTGAGTTCCAGCCACGCTTCTCAGAATGTCGTCTTGAACATGAACATTAAGCAAACTTGCATTAGGTAGCTCTCAAGTCAAAGATAGACCTACACTTACTTTTTCCTGTTTTCTTTATGCATCTATTGATTGATGAAGATCTTGGACCTTGCTGAAATTATCTTTAAGCCATAGACCACATGAACTTCAGTGCTTAATGCTGATATGATTGTAGATTAATGCATCAACCTAATATCAATGGCTGCTTGTAGCTGTGTTCTGCAAGGGTAAAGTAAATAATTATGGTTGAGCATACCATATGTGCAGGGAAAATGATCTATTCTCCAAAATGTTCATTAATATAATGTGTACTTGAATACATATGCATTTGCATATATACAGTCTTTCCTAACATGAGTGGTTTTTGTAGGTTGAATCTGTGTCATGTTATTGCAAAGTAGATACTGGACTGAAAACAGTAGCAGAGGCACGTAAATTTGTCCCTGGATCAAAACTTTGTATTCAGCCTGACATCAATCCTAATGCGCACAAGAGCAAGAATTCACGGCGAGAGAGAACCCGAGTCCAGCTACCACTGCTTCCTGGGCTTCCCGATGATCTTGCCATTGCATGTCTGATTAGAGTTCCTCGTGCTGAACATCGGAAGCTCCGTCTAGTGTGTAAGAGATGGTACAGACTCCTTGCTGGGAACTTCTTCTATTCTTTGAGGAAAAGTTTGGGAATGGCAGAGGAGTGGGTATATGTCATCAAGCGAGACCGTGATGGGAAGATCTCATGGAATGCTTTTGATCCTATCTATCAACTCTGGCAGCCACTTCCACCTGTACCACGGGAATATTCTGAGGCCCTTGGTTTTGGTTGTGCTGTTCTGAGTGGTTGCCGCCTATACCTTTTTGGAGGGAAGGATCCACTTAGAGGCTCTATGAGAAGAGTCATTTTTTATAGTGCTCGGACGAATAAATGGCATAGGGCACCGGATATGCTTCGTAAACGTCATTTTTTCGGTTCATGCGTCATTAACAACTGCTTGTATGTTGCTGGTGGAGAGTGTGAAGGAATTCAAAGGACTCTTCGCTCAGCTGAGGTTTATGACCTTAACAGGAACCGATGGAGCTTTATTTCTGATATGAGTACAGCTATGGTGCCCTTTATTGGTGTTGTCTATGATGGAAACTGGTTTCTAAAAGGCCTGGGATCCCACCGAGAGGTAATGAGTGAAGCCTATGACCCTGAAACTAATAGCTGGACACCAATCAGTAATGGGATGGTTTCTGGCTGGCGCAATCCTAGCACCTCCTTAGATGGACGGCTCTATGCCTTGGATTGTCGAGATGGCTGCAAGCTTAGGGTTTATGATGGAGCCACAGATACATGGAACAAGTTTATAGATAGCAAGATTCATCTAGGGAGCTCACATGCTTTGGAAGCAGCTGCTCTTGTTCACCTTAATGGGAAACTTTGCATTGTCCGTAATAACATGAGCATTAGTCTTGTTGATGTTTCTAGTCCCGACAAGTGTGTGGAAACTAATCCTCACCTCTGGGAAAACATAGCTGGAAGAGGTCATTTTAGGACCCTCGTCACAAATTTGTTGTCAAGTCTAGCTGGCCGTGGTGGCTTGAAAAGTCACATCGTGCATTGTCAAGTGCTTCAGGCTTGAAAGGCATGAAAGACCAAATTCATTTTGCTTTTCTTAGCTGTAAACGTTCCTGCATTTCCTTCAAAATTTTAAGTTAGATGGTCCTATATGAAGTCTGCTGATACTAGGATCTGCTCTCAAGCTGAAAAGCTTCTATACTTTGTCAATGCTTTGATACTATTACTTCTGCCGAGGTTTGTAATAGCGGTAATATGACTGATTATATCTAATTATAGTCAATTAGAAAAACTTCATGAAGCAAAAAGAACCACACTGTTGTGAAGAGTATAAGACGCGAATTGCAGAATATGAATGAAGGGGATCTTAAACAGGAACTGGATTGACCAGGGAGTGTTGCTACTCTATCTTCTTTTTGACTTTATGCAGGCAACTGCAAGCTGAGGCAAATCAGAGGTACGTTTGCTGGTGGATGAAGTTTCTTTTTATGTTTCGTAGAGAGCAGATAATTGTAAATCTAGTCAATTGTCTAGGGCCAGATCCTTTTGTGATGGGATTTTTTCTTAGTGGTATGTAATCTTTGATATGCTTTTGTCAATGTACATGCGGTTCATTGGAAATGTGACACTGTATACTTAGATTACATCTCATATTTCTGTCAGGACTGGCTCTGCTATATGTCTATTACTGAAGAATATATGGAACTTCACATCCTACACTTTTAGCATTCCAGTACACAATCCACCATGAAATTGAATGGTTAAAAGCTAGTGGAAATGGAGTTATATTGATAGTATCAACCCAATTTCTCATAGTAGAAGTTACAAGAGACGGCTTTTCCTCATAAGTTTTTAGTAGAACCTTATGCTACTGGTCGCCTAATGGTGACTGCGAGGGATCGACTCTTCATGTTGTATCTTCAATTGTTTATGGAAGTTCTTGATGAAAGCATCTGCTAGTTCATTGATGTCTCCTGGCAGCTCCTCTTCAGTTAGTTGCCTTCTTGCGCCTGTTTTCTTGTTCTTGGGACCTCGTGTCACTTGCATATTGTGATCATCATGGATCACTATTTGTCTACAGTCCTCCATTTTCCTTCAACAAAAGACAGGAAATGAAGTGTGGCTTCCAATGGTAGTTTGTCTGAGAGTTTACTTGATGAGGGTGAAGAGGCAACGCAAGGATTATATACAAGTGATCTCAGTACAGAAATTCAGAGTTTTCACGTGTCTAAAATGTTAGAACGAAGTGAAGTTCTTGAAAGTCTACATGATATGCTTCTTTTCCCTGCCAAAAGCTAACAGGACCATCTTTTTTAATTGCCACTTAGCCTTAAAGTAACTTGACTTAAAGATCATTAGACTTTTATATAACAGCTCACAGCCGAAGATTTGATGCTCAAATGTGATAAGCATGGCATGCAGAATCTGGTTAGGAAGTTCTTTTATTCTGAAATGAAAAGAACGACAAATGGCAGAGAGAATCTAGGACTATATTGCTAATTTTCACATCGTATATTGGTCAAGAACAATGAAGGTGATCGGTAAGGCTTAGAACCTGTAGAATGACGTTAGCAACATGACATAAGCCGGTCGGCTGTGATCATATTCTCAGGTCTATAAAATCGGCGGTTCTCTCTCTTGGTTGAAGAAAGACAAAACAAGCCTGAAGAATATTGTCAGAATCTGCAAGAAAAATATAAAAGCTGATGTTGTAATCAAGACTAGGATGGGAGAGTTATTGTGCAGCAAGGTGAACGGAATCTGATGCATGTGGAAAAATTTCCAAGCTTAATACACAAGCATATTCTTCTAAATTTTTGTCTTCGTTCTTTTCTTTTATGACAGCTATTATGGAAACTTGAGACCGTAACAATCAAAGCACGCCATTGGAAAGTTCAGACAAAAGTTCATTCGTATCAGTCAGTCCCAACTAGTTAGGCTAGAGTTACGTCTTAGCAGATTCTTAAACAATCATTTTCATTTAGAACTCAAGGTCTATGAGCTATACCCCATTAATAGCTACAGCTTATGATTCAATGGAGAAGATAACACGTATTGATAATGAGTCAGTTTGAAAAGTATCAGAAGTGGCAGAACAGTAGCTAGTGCGGTAAAAGCTGAAATGATTTCAACAGTTCCATGTTAATCACATCTGCAAAATCTCTGCTTCTCTTGGAAACCTGATCATGTTGAATTTTTCATTTTCATATCTTTATGACATGAACAGATAAAAGTGATTTGAGCTACTGTTACTTGGCAAGGAAGTCACAAGTCTAAACATCTACAAAGGGAGTTAAGGGTTGGGAAGAAATTGGTATTCTCAACAGATCATTTAGTAATTTATAAGGTGTGAAAACAGAAGTTTAGGACGAAAAATTGATAGATATATCTACATAGAATATCCATTGATATAGTGATAAGTTAATCATCCAGTTACTGATATGTGATCCACCATATTTTAACACTTTACATTGGACTTCAACAACCAGTATATAAATCAAACAACAATTTGCTTCTTCTGCCAAATGGTGTCCCTGATCGGCTTCGGCGTCAGAGGGTAAATTCAGGTGAAAACTTGATTAGTTACCACCTACAAAGAAAAGAAGGTACATATTTCAGAAATGGTAGCAGTGAAGACTTTAACCTGCTCATATTCTATGTTATGATTGGATTATCTGGTATAAAATTCACCATACCAATGGTTACCCTGAATCGCATAACTAATTGGTCATGTAATAAGATGAAATCAGTTATAGTGACAATCGAAGATCAAACTCACCTCTAGGTTGAGTGTATGCATCTTAACCAACAACAATGGTATGAACATCACACATAAGTTCTGGATGCAAAATAGCAGCTGATATGCAGGGAAAACATTGGTTGATAATACTCATTCTAGGGAACTCAATATCATCCAATTCTACATTTTCTCCACACACAAAAAAAACCAATTCTCACAAAATCATTACTCTTATATTGCCTATTTTAGTTTTCAATGAGATCACATTCCACTAATTACAGATACTCTAAACTTTCAGTTATATGTTTTTTCTGTTCCTTTAGTTCCTCTAGATAGGCCCGTAAGTCCTAACTGCCTAAATTTCAGCTAGAACCTAATAATGTGTTCACTGGTCCTAAAGAATCAACTGACTCCCTGAAGAAGGCATCCAATCATTGTCTTTTTGTTTCATCTCGTTTTATGCAAATTATATCATAACAACATCAAGTACAGTTCTTGAGCGTTTGGCAATTTTGACGTAAAAGAGAGGAATTAAATTATAACACACACTCAAACAGAGACAAACATAAAGCCTCTGCCCTCAACCATATCTACAGACAATTCAACTTTCAAAAACAACACACTTAAAAAGATTCAAACTTTATCAGTTATACATCAAAAATCCCAGAAAGCAAAACGTTCAATTCACCACGAAAGATTGCCAACAAGAAATTTCAGTTCAAATATAGCAAAAAGATAGAGACTTTTTGTTTAATTACGAAACTGTAGAAGAGGTAATCACTACCTCACATGGATTCCAAGCTACTCCTTGTACCAACAGCTTTACTCTTACAAACAGGAATATCCTCAAACTGCTTAGCCGGCAATTTCTCAGACAAAGGGCCAACAAAGAACTCAATCATCCCATCCTCATCCTTACTCACCTCAATCGCACTAACATACACCCACAGAAACAGCTTCTTTGCCTGAATCCCAGAAACCTCATGAACACCACCATAGTTCAGCTTCCCTTTGATCTCTTTATCAAAGTACACAAGCCGATCAAAATGAACATAACACGGGTTCGTTAGCTGAATCGAGAAAGACCCAGAAGGGGATAAGGTGTAAGATTCAACATTGTCCGGTACCAGGCCACGTGGCAGGCCGTAGTTTGGCAGGAGGTCATGAACGTCGGCGACGGCTTTGAAGTCGTGAAAAGGGTTGTAGAGGTTGAGACACACGTAGGTATTGGAGAAGAAGAGGATAGGTAACATGAACAGAGACATCGCAGAGAAGATCAAGCGAAGGTCAGCCATTGTTGAGTCTAGAAACCAAAATTGAAGCTTGCTTGATAGAGCGTAGACTTCCAGAGATAAAGAAAGAAGGTGGTAATATATATACAGAACGAAGGGCAAAAGTGGAAGAGAACATTCTGCTTTGCGTGTCACTTTGCATATTAATAAGAAACTTGGTAGATTTGAATAAGGTTTTAGGTATGCCAAATTCCACTTATATATAAGTATTTTATTAATTAAATATAATAAGGATAAACTTTAGTGCAAAAGACTTTCGATTTTGTGAGAGTCGAGAAAAAGTCATCCAAGTCGGATAATGTTCATTAATTCGGTTTTATGAGGGTGGAGAGTTATATACGGTTTAAGTCTAAAAATGGTCATTAATTATATGCAATTTTTTTTTAATTTTCACAATTATCTTAATTATAGTGTTAATTAAGCATTTTTTAATATATAAAAAGAAAAAGAATTTCATTTATTAATATCCATAACAATATGATAACGTAAAAACCGAAAAACACGATTATATATAACACTAATCAGTCATCGTTGACGCCTTCGTAAGCCCACCGGTGTTCTTCCCTGATCTGAGCTTCTTCTTCCGGAGTGAAGTCATTGACGATCCCAAAGTACTCCCTCACGTACTCCACACTTTTGTTCTCGACGTGTTTTGCTATGGCGGAGCACACAGCATCAAACAGAACAGGAGCATTCAAGTAGTTGACAGCCATTATCAACCCCTTCAACTCTATCTTGTCAATCCGCTCCAAGAACGGTTTTTCGAATTCTTTCAGCTTCTCCTCGAAACCACTCTCTTCATGTTTCTCTTTCAGTTCAACGTAGTTCTTGTAATACTCGACGATCATGGCCACATATTTGGCCTCAACAATGAATAGTGAAACCACCTTATCGCTTGATCCTTCACAATCTTCTAACGCTGACTTGACTATTTGAAGATGGGAAGCCACAGCCATGTCCACCTCAAAACACTCTCCCTCGGACGATTTCAGGATGACCTTGTCATCTGTGGAAGCCATTGTTGTGTAACTGGAGCTTTGTCAACACTTGAAGCTTTTGTGTGCTGTTAGAGAAGAGAGTGAAACAACTTTGGAGAGTGTTGGAAGGAGGAAGCTTATTTATAGACAAGTTCTCTTGTTTTTGAAGACTTCTTTTCCTAATTGGTAATGGAATACTAATTTGGGTTAAAAACCTTTTACTAATCCAACTCCAATTCAAGTGAACACGGAATAGGAAAAGAAAGTAGGAGTCTTTTTCCTAATCCAACTCAAATTCAATAAATTTCGAGTTAAGAAAGAGTTAAATATCTTAGCACTTCAAGTTTCATGTTAAGAGTAAGAGTCTTATCCAACCATACTTCGTTCTCTTCTTGTTATCTTGGGGAATCCATTGGCATTCCTTCTCATCTTCAAAGACCCATGTTCCTCAAAAGCTACAAGGTTACTAGTTACTACTATTTCAGCCTCAATATCTTTGTGCGTTAGCTACTCCAAAAAGTTGGAAGAAAAATCTCAATAAGGCAGTTCATGACCTCTTTGCACATTCAATCCAGTGCCAAAAGAAGTAAAAGATCAAGACTTTATCTTTAATAGGGCTCACATAAGCACATGACAATACTACAACAACAGAAGAACACGTGGCTTTCTCATATCTACATTTTACTTCCATGACCTTGTCCATTTTCTTAAGTTCAGTAACAATAGTAGCAACTCCCACTCAGCTTGCCAATACAATACTATGCCAAACTGAAATGGTGAGTCTGAAAAGAAAAGTTTCAATCCTAGATTGCTAAGAGATCCTCAATACTTCATTTAGCAGAAGGTGCTTGGTTGTCTCTACTCAGTGATCAGCATCTCAATGTCTTCAATAGGAGTCGGAAGCTGCAAAGTTTAAAGACAAGCTTATGATGAATCAAACCAAGTAGTATGGAGCTATCAGGGAAGAACAAGCTCAAAACACAAGACTCTCCTACTCCTAGTAGAAGCTACCATTTGTGAAAATTGAGCTATCATCACTACGAGCAGTAACAAATGAGCACCTCTTTGAATAAGCATATCCTAAGTGACGGCTTCTCCAAAAAATACCGGAACTCTTATGACGCATTACAGGGTATGAGTTCATTCTGTTGATCTTGCAGATTCAGTGATTTTAATAATAGTAAGTGCTTCCCCTAATTTGGTTAACACATTCTAAAAACTAGACAAGAACAGATCACTGTTGACAAGGACATAGCAAGCAATCAGAACCAAGAAGAGAACAAAATAATACCTGTAGAAATCGATCCAAGAATCCACCGCAAGAACCTGACACCCCATCACGGCAAGAATGGACGATCTTAAACTGGTCAATATCAAGTTTCTTGCTAATGATTCCAACCTGGAAGTAAATCGACCCAGAAGGTGGCAAATCAACCTTTATCTCATCAACATCAAACCACAAAAAGAACCTCTGCACCTGAATCCCCTTCAAGTCCGCGATCGACCCATAACTCAACCTACCCGTGATATGCTTATCGTAATACACCAAGTAATCGAACTGAACATAGCACGGGTTCTCCAACTCAACGACGAACCTGCCATCTTCTGCTAGGGAGTAGTTGGTTACCGTGCTCGGTAATAACCCACTTGGGAGGCCATACTTGGGCAAAATTTCATACACAGAAAGATGGTTCTTTTCCGAGTTTGAGACCGAGAAGAAGAGAAGAAGGGAGAAAAGAGCGAGACCCAGATGGGAATTTCGACTCATGAAAGCCATGAAGATGGATTTTTGTGGCTTGGTTGGAGAAAGATTAGATCTTTATAGTGAGAGAGTGTTTGTAGTTAACAGTTTCTTGTGTGTGAGTGAAAAAGAGAGAGAGACACAGGTTAGACTTTTCATGATCTTTGAATCAATGTTTTAATGGTGGAGTTTAAGAGGAAGGTACAAGAGACATGGTATGGTAGGTGCGGGTACATGAGGTGGGCAAGTGAAGACAAAATGGATTATAATTTTTTATTTTTTTTCTAAGATTAGATTTACTAAGATCTAGGTATTTGTTAAACTTATCCGTAATGTCTTATCCTAATATCTATTTTTAGTAAAGTTAATCTATGATAAACCTCTGGATTAACGCGATAGCCTGCTCAATCGAGACAATGTAAGTAAAGGAAATCAAACACATGACCTTTTGACTTTATGCTCCTCTATTTCACCAACTTAACCACTTCTTGAGGGCAATTTTTCATTACAAATCTTAACTAAATAAGTAAAGAATACATACTCTTTTTATTAATTTTTTGACAAAACAAATACACGATATTTATTTCTAATGTCGTTATTATCAATTAAATTTTTTTAAAGAAAACAGCTATCCATGAAGGTAGAATTAAGAATTTTAATATTAAATTATAATTCATGTAAAATTCCTAGGGCAGGCTGGCCGGCATCATACATTTATTTTTAATAAATTTGAGAAGTGAATCAAAGTCTTAATTAAAAAAAGGGTAATATCATAATAATAAATGTGAAAAGTATAGGATGCTATTTTTGACTGCAACTTTGAATGTCTTTATATAGAAGACAAGTCAATCATCAAAACCTTCAGTGACTTTTAATTGTTTAGGACAGTGTAGTTGTCCTAATTGGTCTAATGTGTTTGATCAGACCAACCATCCAAACCAATGAGGTTATTTAGTACATGTCTTGACTCTTAGGCTACACCAAGACGTATAAGTCATGGAAGTTAGGCATGAACATTCATTCATATTTGTCTCCCAGTGTCTTGGTAAACATCATGTTGTGTGTAGAAATGCATGTCTCCTAAAGGATACATGGAAGACCCTAATTGGATAGGGGTAGGATTAACTCTTTAAATAAGTTACTCTTCAATTAAATTTAAATTAAACAATTGAAAGTTCAACAAAAGTTAATCAAAAACACGACTTAAAATTCAGACAAAAATTTGAATCCGAAATCACTAAATTTAGATAAGAGATATTTAGCGATGATAAATGATTTTTATGGGTTTAAATCATGAATTGAACAATTTTTATTTTTTAATTTAAAATTAATTTGATGACAATTTTTTCCGGCCAATCATAGTCTTCAAAAATCTTCAACCTATTTCTTGTATATGGCAAAATGGATTGTGCCTTCTATGGCCCAAATCCCAATTATGTTGAAATCTCAACTACTGGCAAGTCTCAACTTCATTGTTGGATTCATTTATTTTATATATATTTAATAGTTTATTTATTATAATTAAAAGAGTTAAACATATTAAAATCTTATCATCAAATTTTATTAAACACTTTTAATAATTTAAATTTTTATACCTAACAACTAAATAAAATGATATTATCTAAAAAAGGATATTAGATTTGAGTAGTTGTTGGCAATGTTGCAAATACCGTATCGGACTCGATACCGAAATAAGTTTTGGTACAGTACTATAACGTTACCGGTTAATATCATGTATTGCTTCGGATAATTTTTTAAATTTATGAAACAGTCCCTGAATTTTTTTAAAAATTACAAAATAGTCCATTGTCATATTGTACAGTTGTACTGTATATTTTTAACCCTATCTCCAAAACTCATAATAATAAATAATAATCACAAAATTAATTTAATAATTATTAATAAATATCATTAAATTTAAAATATATTTTTAAAATATATAAATTTCAAATAAATTTTGATTTAATAATAAAAATATATATAATAAATATTAGTTTATAAATAATAATTTTTAATTATTTATTTTTAAAAATAAAAATATTTTTTATTAATACTTTATTAATAAATATTATATAAAATATTAAAATAAA
>JAOQMQ010000003.1:305403-330249 GCA_027563845.1 Erythroxylum subrotundum
GATTTAAGGCCCAATACTGATACAGGTCCATCAACCACACCACAGGTCTTAAAAGAATTATCAAAGATATCACCAGATGTGGAACAACAACAAGATATGATGAGGGAATTATTCCAACTTAAAATAGATTTTATAAGGGAGAATAAATCGCACAATTATGATCTTTTAAACAATTTTATTTCATTTCCAACTTTAAAATTTTTAATTAAGTATTTAAAATTTTAAAAATAAGATAACTCACATTTAAAATATATCCCTATTAGCATTTTATTAATATGTTTGATAAAGCAATATAAAAAATTGATATTTAGAAGAAGTACATGACATCTTATTCCTTACATAATGTTTGAATATCATTTAAGTAATCATATTTATAATTTATAATTATCAATGTATTTGTTGTAAGAGACTGTTGAAAAAATTCACTAAAAGAAGAGCTTATGAATTAAACATGGATATATTTAGTCTTTTTCTTTAATATAATTTTAACTTTTGCCAATCTTTTACTTTGTAAAACTTTTCTTTTGAATTATCACGTAGTTTAAATTGAATTACGAATTTAGTTAGGTCAAATTTTTTAAAATAATTTTTTAAAATTAAAAGTGTAAAATAATACCCTTTTTTAATTAGCTCGAGCCTGAGTTGCCTATACCTAAAGCGGCACTCCAACTCTTCTCAATAAAATGATATCGTTTTGTTCAAAAAAGTTAACACTCAGGCTGATTTAGCCTAAGCTCAGGTCTAAGTCCATTCAAAACACCTAAGTCTGAACCCAATTGTCATCCTTAATTTTAACTAAACACATGACAAATTAAGATTGATTTAATTAAGATCAGATTTGGAGTTACATACTTAGGTCCAAGCGGAGTAACGGTCAAGTTTGGATTTGACAATTTTTCTAAACCCAAAATATTATGACAAATTAATCAAAATTGAACTAATCCAATTTAAAATCAATAATCAAATCTGAACTAATTCAATTTAAAATCAATCAACTAAATCAATTTTGATCAGACTCGGTCTAGATCCGACTTATTGTAAGCCTCGGCACTCATTGTCAGCCTGGAATACACATGTTTTAGTACTGCTTTTTCTGAAGAAGTTATTTGATGACAATTTGCTTGCTTGTTTACAGAGAATCAGGATCTTGAGCACAGGAAGGTGACAATCAGGGTAGGAGATGATCATTCTGCAGGTCATGAAGAATTTAGTTTCACTAGAGAAGCAAGGCCAACTCTCTTACTTTTATTGTGACCTGTACTTTGCACTTGGGATTCATGGCAGCTACAGCAATTTCTTCATGCTTGATCAGTCACAGGTTCGCAGGAGATGGAAGTTTATAATCTGGGCATACCTTAGTTCTTCTTGAAGCTTGCCGTTTCCAAAATTCTACCCTTTCACTGGAAAAAGACTGATAAGGTTAGGATGTCCCTTTCTGCAAGATGAAAGCTTTTCTCGGCAAGGATACATTTGATGAATGTGTGTGCCAATCATGGAAATACCTTCAACTTCTTGGTCTTGGTTTGGCTGTTTTTCAAGAGTTGAGCTGCGGGAAGTCAAGATTCAAGATTCGGCCACGGCTTTAGGAGTTACATAAGTGTTGTACCTTCAGTGTAGGGGTGGCAGAAACTCCCTTATCCACTGAATTGCTGTAACATAGAAGAATTTAGAATTCCTTGAATCAAAAGAAAGAGTTGATCTATGGATTTGTTATTCACATGTTTCTACTCTAAAACTACTTAAATCCAACATATACAGTATATACACATCTTGTCTGAAAGTTGAAGACATGCATGGAAGCATCTAAACAAGTTCTGAATCAAAAATATGAATGGAGTTTGACCCTTAGTTCCAAATTGGTAATAACATCAAATGAAGGTCAAGATTCTATTGACTATGAGGATCAACCAGTAAGCTGTATATAGGAATTACCAAGAGCAGAATGATGCAGTCTAGTAGTTGAGGTATCAACAACTCCTGCTCTTTTCCACCAATTTGTATAAAGTAACGACCTCTTTTTGATTAAGTGCAGATATTCAAGCTTTTCATTGATCGCTTCCAACCCTTGATTCCATCTCCTTCTCATATTGAAGACTATGAAAAGAGGAAAGCTTCCAGCTCTGAACCATGGTCATACCGGTATGAGTTTCAGCTTCCAAGACTAGTGCAGGACTTCATAGGCAGTCTCATCCAATTGAGTCTTTAATTTCACAAAAAGCATGCTTCTTTGAACTCGTCAAGTCGCTACTTTCTCATCTGCAGATATGCTAGTTTCTCCTCAGAAAGCAGCAACTGTAGGGAAAGAACTGATTAAAAGAAACAAGCTAGTTGGACAACAAAAAAGAGGAGAAAGAAGAAGAAAAAATTGCATCTTCGACTTCATGATAAGATTCATGAAGCAAGGTGTGGAAGTTTGGTGAAGATGGCTTAGTTTTTTGGCAATGTCAATTATGAAGTTCAGTAGAATCTAGCATGAAAAGATGGTTGGTGGAACCGTTGATTGGAGTCTTAAACTAATTCGTTCAATAAATTAATAACTTAATTCTCCTACAAAAAGTTCCTAGTTAAATTTTTACCTTAACATTTGAGTGCAGATAACATATAAGTTTTACTCTTCTTACAATAACATTATGCATGATAACTTGCTAGGCTAAGTAGCTTCGTCTTCATGCTAGAGGTTTCACCATGAGTGAAAATGACTAGAGAACCAAAACTGTCTGTGTTAGGGGTCTCTACGAGACAAGATTCATAATACATAAAAGAGTTCTTGTGCAGAGCTGGACAGACATTGTTTCACTTTACAGTATCATTCCACTTGTTGTCATTGCATTATCTTATCCGCCAACCTCTTTCTTTTTTTCCTGAATTTACATTCCCGTTTCTTAGTTTTTCCAAAACATCATATTGCTAGTACAAAAACTCCATTAAATCAAACTGCTAGAGAATCCTTTAAGGTATGGTTACCTCGTGGGAGGTAGAATCTGCCTGCGAAATGATCATCGCTAGATAGTAAAGAAGAATTGCTTTCAGAAGACGCTGCCTATGAGATTCAAAGGAACACTGCACTTCCTCTTTAAGTGTACTGGAGCTTCAAGCAAAGAAGCATGAATGGAAACATTAGTTGCAGTTCTGGCAGAGAAAGATCTAATCTTTCTGGGGAAAAGGCAAACCTTTTATATATGGTTTCTTTTTTAATCAAAGAAAGGTAAAAGGGGCAATTTATTAGAAAAAGTTTAAAGTAGATTCACTAATCAAAATTTATCAACTTTATGCAACACAAACGATTAAGAAATCTTGTTGGAAAAGACAGAATCAAAAGATTGAAAATATACAAAAACCCCAATTTAAAGCAGAACTTGTAGAATTACCTGAGTCATACTCCACAAGGTCTACATATATATCGGAGATATGAGAAATCTTGGGCCAATCTTCACCGTCCTTCAGGCACCTTTTCTGCAGTAAAGGACTATCCCAGATAGATAGATACGAAAGGGAAGAGGGTAGGCCCTCTTCTGGCAAGGACTGGAGCTTATGGCAGTTAACGATCCTCAGATATTTAAGAGAAGTGATATCTTGAAGTCCTTCCGAGTTAAGAGATTCTAAATCAGCAAAACCGTCGATTTCAAGAGAGGTAATAGTGGAAGGTAGCCCCTCTTCTGGCACAGATTTCAACATAGGACAATTGCCGATCCATAACTCCTTGAGATTAGTGAGTTGTTGAGTCTTGCTGTTAATAATAGATTCTAAGTTTCGCAAGTCCATTAAGCGAAGCGAGGTGAGGGAGGTTGGAAGCCCCTCTTCTGGCAACAATTGCAGCTCTGGACATTTGCCAATGGACAAACTTTGAAGAGAAGTGAGGTGCTGAAACCCCTTGTACTCGAGAGATTTCAGATATCGAAAATCCCAGATTTCAAGAGAGGTAAGAGTGGGTGGGAGTAGTGACTCCTCAGGGAAGCATTCCGCATGTCCATAGCCACCTATCTCGAAGTGCAAAAGAGAGGGGAGACAACATAAATTCCACTGGTTACGTCCATTAATGAGTTTACTGCAACCAACAATTTCAAGTGACTGTAACTTTGAGGGGAAACCTCCTTCAGAGAATGACTGAAGAGAGTGCATAGGCTCTGCCAATGATTCCAAATTTGAGCAATCCATTAACCGAAGTCTTTGCAGATGAGGAGTTCTTAGTCCTAAATTGGGAATTGATTTTAAATTCAGACACCGAGCAATTCGCAATGATATGAGAGATATACTGTTTCCGCAAGTCGCCTCAAAGTTTGGACAATTGTCAATGTCTAGATGCATCAAGTTAGAGAAGGACTCTAAGGGAAAACACTTCAAGGAATCGCAACATCCAATTGAGACATCTTGTAAAGTATTGAACAGACCACAACTCAATTGGTTTATTCTCTCTACCAGAGGACTATGAAATGTATAAATTAAAAGGCAATTTCCATTCTCTAAACTCAGACCATGCAAATCATCCTGTAAGTCCATTTGAAGGATACTTGGAACTCTCGGGAGTGAAGCCTCAAGTTTCTCACATCCCCAGATCTGGAGTTTAGTCAATAAAGGAAGGTGTTTAGGTAGAGTGTGTTTTAACTCAGGACAATTGATTATGTAGAGCTCTATAAGGAGATGAAAAGCTTCCTCTTCATTTCCACACACAATCCATTCCTGCCATTGGGGCATATTTTCAAACCTCAAAATTTGGAGGCATTGAAATGGCTTTTTCATGGATGTGCATCTGCCATAGAACTCAGGACCGATTGTTACAATTCCTGGAAAATCTGCAATTGAAAGGTTTTTCAGGTACACTAGTTGCCCAAGTGGTGGTAGTTGGCAACAATGTCTACAACCATCGAGCTTCAAGGTTACTACCCCTAACAAAGGAGATCGTCCATCAATCCAATCTGGAAATCTCGTTCCCCCGTACCCACTAATTGTAAGAGTTTCCACATTTTCATGAGGTTCCAATTGCTCCAACAGATGTCTAGCATGCAGTGAATCATCAACTTCACCCTTCCAAACCAATTCCAACTCCTTAAGGTGCATTTTACCCTTGATGTTGGCCCTTAAAACTTCTGCTACATCCATAACATTTTGAAGATTTCTAATCACAAGACCTCCCCTCAGTTGCTGAAGATTCCCCAACTCTTGAATACCAGACCCACTTTCCTTCCCAATCACAAAATCGCTCAATTTTTGGAGCTTCCTTAATTTACCCATTTGTGGAGGCATCTTTCGCAAGCTCGTCGATCTAATATCAAGTAGACATAAGTTTACCAAATTTCCCAAGTTTAGTGGTAACTCAACGAGTTCCCAGCATCTCTCCAAAAATAAAATTTCTAAAAGATACAAACTACACAAAGATTCAGGTAAATTTTGGATTGATGTTCCGGAGAGATTCAAGTATCGAAGATGCTTTAAATTGCCGATTGAATCATGTAACTTTGATATGCTACGATACCGAAACAAGGACAGTACTCGTAAGTGCTCAAGTTTTGGAAGTAGATCATAAATTACCTTTTCATCAATTTTATGGTATGCCGATGGTAAGAAAGTGCGCAGTAGTGGAGCACTGGTAATGCCTTCAAAGTTGCTGGACAGCAAACTGTTTCTTAGAATATAAGACAGATGACGCGTTCTTGGTGTGACATTGCACAAATCATCATCATCATCGAATCTGAAACAAAATTCTCCAGCCATAGATCTAGCCAAGTCATTGATGAGATCATGCATAGTGAAACCTTGCCGATAAAAATCTCCGTTTGGACTAAAAAAAGACCTTGACACAAGATCATCAAAGTACTCCTCACCAATGACTTCCCTCTCCATGCTGAATCCTGGTTGTCCCAGAAACCCCTCTCCCATCCATAAGTGTACTAACTCCTCCTTTTTAAACACATACCCCTTGTGAAATATGGCACAATATGCAAAGCATTGCTTCAAAGGAGATGGAAGAAAATGATAGCTCAATCTTAAGGCTGGAAGAATGTTGTCTTTTGGTAAATTCCAAATATCGTTCTTCAAAACTCTCTCCCATTCTTCAGGTTTTCGTTTGAAGCGCAGGAGACCCCCTAACGATTTTGCTGCCAAAGGTAAGCCGTTGCACTTTTTCGCTATTTCTCTGCCAATCTCTTCTAAGTTTGGATATGCACTAGAGCTCCTCCCATAAAATGCATGTTTGGAAAACAAGAGCCAACATTCTTCATCTAATAACTCCTTTAGATGATGAGTTTGAACGACTTCCATGACTGATGCCACACTTTGAAGGCGGGTTGTGATTATGATCTTACTTCCTTTTGCCCCAACCTTTAAAGGCTCTAGCAAAATGTTCCAGTGCTCATAATTGTCATTCCAAACATCATCAAGCACTAGCAGAAACATTTTGTCTTTCAATTCATTCTTCAATGCAACTTGAAAATGATCCAAAGTATTGATGTCATGCATTGTTGAAATGACCCCATTGAAAATGTCCCTGGTCACCTTCAAAATATCAAATTCTTCTGAAACAGAGATCCATGCTTTGAACTCAAACTGCTCCTTTACTCTGGTATCATTGTATACAAGTTGAGCAAGAGTGGTCTTACCAATCCCACCCATGCCCACTATGGGAATAAGACCCAGGTTATTACAATCAGCATCATCTGATAGCAGCAGCTGAACTATGACTTCTTTATCTTCATCCCTGCCATAAACACCAGATTCATCCATCACAGAAGTGGTTGGTACCTTCTGGAATGATGTATTTTCTCCAATACCTTCTTTTAGACCAAGTGCGGTCTTCTGATTAACTACATATTCAAGCTTTGCAAGTATCTTCACCAACTTTGACTCTATTTCCTTCTCAAGTGGACCCTGGGAAGAGAAAAATCTCCAAACTCTATCTATACTGGTTTGTGGTCTAGCTTCCATCTCCGATCTCAGAGCTGCATAAGCAATCTCATCCAGCAAGTCGTCAGCTTCGTAGGAAGCATCTTTGAGCACATCAAGCCACTTCCTCACAGCACGCCGAGTAATCTGCTTCTCCTCTGCATCATCAAGCACTCCTTCGACAGATATCATCATTATCTTCAACTTCTCCAGCAGCTTACTGTTAAGCTTGCTTCCCTTGAAGAAGTCTATAACGTTCTGAGAAGCAAGCCTATCAAACAACACTTGAAGGGAAGCAGAGAGAAATGCTCCTCCTATGAGCGCTGCAGCCATAATTCTTTGCTACTTGGAACGAAATTTTTTGATCTAAAACAAAAAACAAAGAAAGCAAGTTGATGAGTCGGATGATTGTGTTTAGTAAGGTGGTATTGTTGTATGATTGATATATAATACATCCTTAAGTTGCCTTCCAAGTAGCTTCCAAGTAAGTCTACCCAACGTTTCCTTCCTCTCGTGTGCAGGAAATCTCCTCTCTTGGAAAACGTGGCACCAACTTGCATATCTTGTCGGTGACTGCAAAGTAACCTGGAAATTTCAGTCTAGGTCCCCACTTCCCAATTTTTCCATTAACATATACGTCGATATTTCCAAGCACATACAACTTGACCTGGAAATTGCAGTCACAAAGCCAGTAATTCAATCACAATCCGTCCTTTTGCATGTAGGACGTCAGCATCTAGGCCAGGAGGCCACATATTTATGATCCAATCTCACATACATCTGTATTTGTTGTCCAAATTTACAGGTTCAGATGCTTTCAGAAGACAGAAGAAGCAGAAAGAAAGAAAGAGAAAAGGGATGTGAAAGAAGAAACTCATTCAATTTTCATCCATTATCGCTCAATAGAAACAATCTGTCTGCTGCAGCAGATTCCTTCAAACCAATTCGCATTCAGTAAGCTTGGCAAAGAAACATCAAACTCAATGGATTATTGATGAACAATCAAACATTTGATTCACTTTGTAACAATACCCACATCTTGAATTTACCTTCCAATGAATCAGTAGTTGGTGTAGCTGCAGCATTGTGACGTTTAACCATCCGCAGTAGCTAGCCTGAGCTTCCAATTTGATTGCAGGCTCCATTTCAGGTAAGTACTTAACTTTGAATAGGGACTTATCCATTCACGGTAAACATCCAGAATTGACCCTGGAATATATCACTAGTGTTACTGTTGACTGTTTTAGATTATTTTCTAAGATTATAAAATAATTGTTAATTGTTAATTTTTAATTTTTAATTAAATTTTCTTTTTTAATTTAATTAAAACTAAAAATATTTTAATTTTTACTTAATAATTTTATTTATTACAATAATATAAAACATTTATTTTTTGAACATAATAAAAACAGTTGTAAAAATATCATTTTAAAATTTAATCCTTTAATTTTTATTTACAAAATTAATTTAACATTTTTAGTATTATTAAAATTTTATAATATACCATAAGTCAAACAAATTAATTTGTAGCATTTTTCTGTCTATAGCACACATATCGACTTGTATAAAAATGATATTGGACTGACTTATAAGCTCAAACTTAAGTGTTTTCAATTGCGCCGACGTATGAGATGTCAAGACCCAAACTGACCAGAGGTCTGATTTAAAAAAAGACGTTTAATTTTTAAAAATTATTTTAAGTAGATTGACCGGCGGCCAGCCATCCCTAGACTTATAAGGTGCAAAATTTATAATATTAATATTATATAACTTTAAGTTTTAAATATTTTATTTTTATCAATTAAGTTTTTAAAAATGAATCATTCTATATGACAAGTATCCACTTATAATACTAATATCACATATTATTATTGTTAGATATGTTTGGTAAAATTAGTCGTTTAGTATTAGCTATTTATGTGTAAAATTATTTTTATAAGAATTTAAATTTTAAATATTTAATTCTACAAAAATTAGGTTTATAAATATAATAAAAAACATAAAACATATAATAATAATAATAACAATATGAAAAAGTAAAAGAATAATTCTTGGAGTACGTTAGTTGTAACATTTCTATTGGATATGCATCTATAATTTAGCCATATCTTGATATGTAGGCATTCAAATAGAATGATTTTAAGTTTAGATTAAATTAGAGACATATAGCTATATTTTTCATGAAGAAATCGAATTTGAATTATGTCTATAAGAGTTTCAAAATTTAGCTTGAAGTTGAATATATTGTACTGTTGTAGTTTGAGAACATCTTGTAGTATTTTGAGTATAACTTGCAGAATAATGAACCAAACTGCATTATATTGGTGTCATTATAAATTTAAGACATAACGGAACATTTGTTTAGAAGAATGTATTATTTAAATACGTCATTTTCTTTATTAAAATGGCCATGTAAAATTGACCCAAAAATTTAATTTGAGAAATAAATAAGAGATCATGAGGTGCACAATCGTGACAGAGAGAAAACATCGAAGAGCTATACGATAGAGAGGAAATATTACGAAGTTGGCTGATCGTGCAAAAGCACAGTCATAATAAAAAAGGTGCATTGTTGTTTGACAGCTTTTAACACATAACTCTTTCTCCAAACTTCCAATCGACTTAGAAATTTGATCCACAAGTTCTTCCCTCGATATCTTTCCTCTCCACCAAATTTTATTGCAGAGGGTGACACTACCTATACACGAAAGTGACTAATTAAGTCACCCTGTTCCCTCGAACAAAAAAAATAAAAAATTAAGTCACCCTGTAACTAACCACACACGTGTGACTTAATTAATCAAGTCACCCCGTGATTCTCCACCAAATTTAGTCACCCCGTGACTGGCCACACGGGGTGACTAACCCCCGTGACTACTGTCAACTCTACCATACTTTCGTGTTGCATTGATGGGTGATTCCTAAAGTGCTTTAACCGTGAAGGAACTAAAGCAACTGGAGAATAGGCTTGAAAGAGGCCTCACCAGAATCAGATCCAAGAAGGTAATGCTTTAAACAATTCAAAGCCAGATACACAGTACAACTAACAAGAATGCATATTTAAATATATGTATGGGGCATATATATGCAGCTTAGAAGGAACATCTAACATATGGTTAATCAAGATGAAACAACCCTTAAACTTATGAATTACAATGACAGTATTACCGTTGTATAATAATAATAAGGAATTTAATAATAATAATAAATAAATAAAATTAATAATAAGAAGAAATTTAATAATAAAATAAATATTATTATTAATAAGGAAATAATAATAATAATAATAATTAATTTTAATAATAATAAGAAATTTAATAATAAAATAAATATAATAAATAATAATAATGATGAATTCTATTATTATTATTATTAAGCTGGTTGGTAGATAAACGAGAAATGAGACAGTAAAGCGTAAAGAGGGTAAAATCGACATTAAAATAAAAGATATAAACTGATTACGTTAAAACGCTCATGTAGAAGAGCATCTTCAAAATCAGCCAACCCAATTAGCTCATAACCAAACAACCCAAACAATTTTTTTATAAAATTAACCAGCTGATTTGGGTCAATCAACTATTTTTTGACTGATCAGCCAATAATCAAACGGGGCCAAAATAAAGAAAGAACTTTTCACTTTTCTTTCACACCCATTTTCAATGATCAATCTGTCAAAAAGTATTTGACGGCTTTAGGAATAAGAATGGGTCGGTTTAGGAATTCTTTTTTTTACACCCTAAATTTGATTTAAAATTTAAATCAATTAATTTGAATTGTGATAAAAATGTTTTTTTAGTTTTAATAACTATATTGATATTATTTATTTATTTTAATTTTAATTATTTATATCAAATTAAGCTTATTCATAAATTTTAATTTGGTGTCATATCTCGATCAGTTAAAATTTAATACATTAATTTGAAATTAGATTAAAGGATGGTTAAAATGGACAAATTAAATATTGGTTTGCAATTATTAATAATAGAGAGATGTGAATTAAATATCGGCTTGCAATTATAGTGGAAAATGACCGTATAGCTTTCGATGTTTAAGCAGACCGTATAGCTTTTGGTGTTTAAGTACTCGAACGTAGAAATAGAAAATTTTGGTTTAGTCAAACCCCGTATGATTTGGTAGAGCAAGGGGCAACAGGAACACATCAAATTTTCTGTTCTAATTACTCTATTTCAACTTTGTTTTATTAAATTTTATCTATATATTTATACGAGGTCTACATAAATGTGTGAATAAGATTTAATAAAACATAATAAGAACATTATAATCAAAACAGGAGATCTGATCTCCGCTAGGAATGCCGAACGACTCTCTTGGATTTGGAAAACGCATCATCTTTCTACTCTAATACCACAATGACATTTCTTGAAATAAAAAAGGAAATAGAAAATAATTTTCAACTTATCTTTAAAGCTTTTTTTAATACAATTGTTTTAGAAGAATAGAGGTACATCGGCGGTGGAGGCGGCAATAAGTTGGGTGAGTCCAAACCGAGGTAGAAGAATAGAGGTACATTGGCGTAGTAAATGTACAATCTGAATCCAAACCTAAGCCAGAGCGAGCTGATCAAAATGACAATATTTAAGGATCACAATGGATTAGGTCAGAGCTCCGTTCAAAATTTGATTCGAACCGAAGTAGCCGGCCCTAGTCTGACCCCGACTTAGCCCATAGGTTCGAGCTTGACAAACGATGTCATTTTGACAAGCTCAGTTTAGAATTAACTTAATTTTTTAATTAAAAATTAGAAAAATATCATCGCTTTCTATAAAATGACACCTTTTTTATAATTATTGGGTCTTGGGCGACTGAGCTTGCATATTATTTATATGCAGCCCTCAAGTTTTTAGTTTTACATTAAGTTTAAATAATTAAGTTTTTAAAAATTAATCGAAAATTGTAATTGAGTCCTTTTGTTTTATCAAGTGCAAATGGAATAACTAAAAAAATCAATCATATTAATGATAATAGTTAAAATTTAAAAAAAGAATAAATGTATGGTTAAAAAATTAATTTTAAAATTAGTTAATCTAGAGTGAAAAGCAGAGTTTAAAATATTGTTGAGTGGTCCACTCTTAGTCCTTACCTTTTGTTAAAGGTTTGTGGAAGAGAATGATGGTATTAAAAGCTTGACCAGTAGAATGCACCTTTTTCTTTTTTCTTTTCATGAAATGTTTAGTTAAACTTCCATTTTTAATTTCTTATTTTCATAAAATTGAACATTTGTATACCAAATTGACATATACAGTCTTTATAAGATAGCCTCTATGTCAAAATTATTTGATAATTTTATATTCCTCTTTATTTATAATTTAATAACTAAATTTAGTGATGTGAATTCTCAATAACTTTTATAACAAAAATGATATTTTAAAATATATATTAAATAAATTGTCAAATATATGTAATAACTTTTAGAAGGGATAATATACTCAAAAGTATCTAATTTTTGAAAAATTTTTAATTTAGTATCAAACTTTTTTAAAATTTCAATTTAATAAATCAGATAAAAATTAATTTATCTAATTTCAATGTCCATCTGTTAATCACATCAATAAAAATAATGTTTTGATCTAATTTATACAAAATTTAGATATTAATCACTAAATTAAAAATTTTAAAATTTTAATACAAAATTAAAATTTTAAAAAATATATGCACTTTTTAATGGGAACGTATTTACCTGTACCCAAAAAAACATTATGCCCATGCACAGAAGACACAACAATTCAAAAATAGACACAAAATTCTATACAACATATAGGTGTAAAAATTTAACCAAAAAAGGCAAAATGTGAATACATATTATGCAAAAATCAACATGACACCAAACTGCATTCCAAGTTACAAGTCTTCCTTTTCTAAGAAAAAGAAAACCAACTATTTCAACTACTCACCAAATGTTCTTATTATAGGAAAGAAGACAACCAAAGTGGAAAGGTCCCAGAGAGACAAAGACATCATCAATAATGCAATACGTACAAATTATACTCTACTGTAGCATCTCCTGTCTTAGCATCAAACTTCTGAGTTCTTACCTGAGCATACCCTCTGGCAAACCGGAAAAGCCCACTTCCTCCGATCACCGGCATCTCCCTCACCTTCGAAAACACCCTGTTCCGCCCCAGCACGGTGATGGTGCTGCCATTGTACTTACCTTCAATGAAACCAAAGTTCATGGCCATCAGCAACCCGATCTCCTCCTGTGAAGCTTGTGCATAGAACCCTTGTGCTCTACCCACCATCTTTGAGCTCAATTCAGGTCCCAACGTTAAAGGGTTATCGATCATTCTCACCAACCCAAACGCCGTTGTCGAGGTGTTCTTTGGCGGTGCCACGATCTGGATCGCACTTGGATTTGGGCCTGTGATGATATCATGCCAGTATACCTTGAAATGGCTAAGCTTTTCCTTTCTAATGCCAAGGAGCTTCCTGTCCATGGTTCTCACAAACGGATCGTCACTTTCTTTTCCGCTGACCTGAAAGATGGAAAGAGAAGATGAGAGAAGGAAGAGAATGGTGAATAGTTGGGTAGTGAAGGTTGAGGCTTTAGCCATTGTTGAGAACTTTGGAAGCTTTGAGAGTGTTAGTTCCGTTGGTTCAGAAATTCTTGTATGACATGAAAGTTGTTTCTTCTACTTATATATATATATATATAAAAACAGAGAGAGAGAGAATATTTAAGTTTTGTTTTAATCTTCTTCCGACCAAATCTGACAACGGCAGTTTTATGGGAATTTAGTTTATGTTGCTGAGTTTGTAAGGTACGAAAACTATAAAATAAAGAAAGAACTTTTCACTTTTCTTTCACGCCCATTTTCAATGATCAATCTGTCAAAAAGTATTAGATGGTTTCAGGAATAGGAATGGGTTGGTTTCGGAATTCTATCTTTTTTCACACCCTAAATTTAATTTAAAATTTAAATCAATTAATTTGAATGGCGATAAAAATGTTATTTTAGTTTTAATAATTAAACTGATATTATTTATTATTTATTAATTTTAATTTTAATTATGTATATTAAATTAAGCTAATTCTTAAATTTTAATTTGGTATCATATCTCGATCAGTCAAATTTAATACATTAATTTTGAGTTAGATTGACGGATGGTTAAAATGGACTAATTAAATATTGGTTTGCAATTATTAATAATAGAGAGATGTGAATTAAATATTGGGTTGCAATTATAGTGGAAAATGACCATATAGCTTTTCGGTGTTTAAGCACTAGAATGTAGAAATAGAAAAATTGGTTTAGTCAAACCTCGTATGATTTGGTTAGAGCAACTCGCACTAGGAATGCCCAACGACTCTCTTGGATTTGGAAAATCCGCCAATCTTTTTAGGGATTAGATCATTTGTTTCATTTTTATTAGTCTTATTATGTTCGAACTCATCTCATCTAGGCATTTACATGATCATCTTTTTACTTTAATACCACAATGACATTTCTTGAAATAAAAAAAGAAACAGAAAATAATTTTCGATAGAGGTATGTTGGCGGTGGGGATGGCAATAAGTTGGGTGAGTCGAGATAGCAAATATACAATCCAAATCCAAACCTAAGCCTGACCGAGCTGATCAAAATGATAATATTTAGAGATCACAATGAGTTAGGTCAGGGTTTTGTCTGAAATCTGATTGGAATCAAGATAGTCGGCCTTAGCCCAACCCCGACCCAGTCCTCAGGTTCGAGCTCAGCAAACAATGTCATTTTGGCAGACTCAAGCTAGACTTGACTTAATTTTTAAAAAAATTAAAAAATAGAAAAATGTTATTACTTCCTATAAAATGACACTACTTTTCTTATAATTATTGGACCTCGGGTCAACTGAGCTTCGATAGTCTTAGCTTAAACTTGACCCGAAGTCTAATTGTTTAAAAAAATCAGATCAATGCTAGGCTTGGATTGGGCCGATCCGATCTTGGCCTAAATGTCATACTTAATAATATTTTGCAATGATTAAAAAATTGAATTAGTTCAATCGATTTAGTCGCAAAAATTGAGTCATTTAACTTCCTAATTTAGTTTCAAAATTTTCAATTTGATTTATTTTTTTGATTTTTTGATGTTAAACATTAACCTATTTATTAAGTAATCTATTTATTTGGTACAGTGATCAGGTTCATATCTAACCTGAAGTCAAGAGGTTAGTTTAGTTTTGGTTCAACTGAATTTCAGATGAGACTCAAACTTGAGGGACTAATCCTAAAAGTTAGTATTCATAATTTGTAACTTAAACTAGAAATTCCTTGAAGACAATGGGAATATGCTACACAATTTACATAATTAAATCGGACACGGTCTGGTCAACCGGACTTTGACATCCTTAGTTTCAATAATGCAAAACATAGATATTGTACTCCACCGTGGTATCTCCAGAACTCCGGTTGAAATAATAAGTACTTGCCTGAACATATCCCCTCGTCAGCCGGAAAATCCCAGTCCCTCCGATCACCGGCATCTCTCTGATATTCAAGGAAACCTTGTTACTTCCAAGAATTGTTATACTGCTGCCATTGAACTTCCCTTCTGTGAACACGAAGTTCATTGCCAGTATCAGGCGAAGTTCTTCTTGTGCTGCTGATCCATACAACCCTTGTGCTCTTCCAACCATTTTGGAAGTCAAGTCAGGCCCTTCCGTTAATGTATCATCGATCATGGCCAAGAAACCAAAACTCGTCGCCGATGAGTTGGAGGGTGGTGGCACAATCCTGACTGCAGTAGGGTTGCTTCCACTGAGAATGTCATGCCAATACACACGAAAATGGCTAAGTTTTCGTTTCTTGAGACCTAGTTCCTTCTTGTCAACGATCCTAACATAACTGTGATCTTCACTTGTGACCAAAATCAGGGAAAATGAAGAAAGAAAAGAGATAGTCATCAACTGGGTAGCCAAGTTAAGAAGAATTCTAGCCATGAACACACTATAATCTTACTCTCATCATCTAAGCATATATATAGAGGATAATGAATTATTTTTACAAGTTCAAGTTCCAGTTGGTGAGTGTTAGGTTAGACTTGATAAAATTAGCCTGATTCAATCTAGTCTAGTATTAGTTGATGCATCACTTTCCTCGTATTAGATGAAGCATAAGAAAGTGAGAAACTGAAGTTAGTTTTAATCTATTTTATTGTACTTCCAACAATAAAGTAAGCATTAGTGGGTTCTCCATTACATCTTTGTTAGTAAGTGAATGTAATTTACAGAATATTAAGTGTATTTAATAACTTATTTAACGTAAATTTGAAAAACAACACTTGCCATTGCAAGCTTGTCTTAATCTAGATTTTCAATTAATATATGCTTATCAGCTAATCTGTTGGTATTACTCACTGGAACTATATATATAGATTGGACGATGTGTTTCCAGTTTATTAGTTTAACATAATATGTTTCTTGCAAGCAAATCTAACATGATCCCTGTATTAAATCAAGATTGAATCATAAAGCTATTCGTGTAGGTTTAAAATTAATTAAATCAGCAAATTTTTTAATTCAATTTACTTTAATAACTCTCATTATTAAAAAATAATTATTTTATTAATTAATCTATCAATTTTTCGTAAATTAACAAGTTCTTATAAATCAAAATAAATTAATTAATTTTCATTTAACAACCTCTTTTCTTCGAATTTTTTGACGGATAAAGATAACATCTTTCAATTATATTTCTAATTATTTAATTTTATTGAATAATTGGCTGATTTTATGAAATTTTTAAACCTTAAATATCTTGTTGGGCTAAGTCATTTCTTGACAAACTCTAACAAAATTAATAAACTAAAGCAAAATAATAATTGTTTTAGTAAATAGATATTGCATACCTTTGACCCTCTTAATTGGCAGGTTCTTTCAAAATTTGATTGGATGTTATAAAAAATTCAAAGACATAACGAACATAATATAGCATTTCTAATAACACGTGAAGGTTGACCCAGAGTTTATGCCAAGAAGCATTAGTAATGCAAAACATAGACATTGTACTCAACAATGGCGTCTCCTGTTGTTAGATTTAGAGAATAAGTGCTTGCCTGAGCAAACCCACTAGCGAACCGAAAAACCCCGGTGCCACCGATCACCGGCATCTCCCGGACCTCGGACAACACCGGATCCCTTCCAAATATGGTTATGGTGCTGCTATTATACCTCTCTTCAGTGAACACACAATTCATTGCAAGTATAAAGCTAACTTCTTCTTGTGATGATGATCCGTAGAAACCTTGTGCCTTTCGCATCAGCCTGGAGCTCAAGTTTGGTCCTTCAGTTAAAGGGTCATCCATCATACTTACCAGGCCAAACACGGTGGTCCATGTATTGGAAGGTGGTGGCACAATTTGGACCACCGTGGGGTTGCTTCCACTGTAAGTGTCATGGAAATAAAAGTGAAAATGAGTAAGCTTTTGCTGAGGTAGCTCCAAGAACTTAGGATCCATGGTTTTGACATAATCATAACTCAGTGCATAAGAGATTTGAGTGATGAAAAAGAAAGAAATGTAATTGAAAACTACGAGTTGCCATTGAAATGCTATGAGAGATTGCAATTTAGCCATTGTAACGCTTGCTATGTTGGGACTCACTTGCAACTATATGTGTATATATACAGATCGGAGAGGATATGTATTTCTAGTTTAATTAAGCATTTCTGTTTCTTGCAAGCTAATCTTACACGATCGTGGGATTAAATCAAGATAGAATCATGAAATTCTCTTGTGTACGTTTAAAATTAATTATTTCTAATTTTTGATTTATGATACGATGGTTCTTATATAAGTTTTAAATTAATTAGTTTTTATTGATCTTTTTAATAAATTTATTGGGATTATTAAGATAACTTAATAATATTATATAACTTTTTGAGAATAACAATTACATCTTCTAATATGGGTACTTTTAATATTATTTTATTATTCGTATATTAATAATTAAGAAGCATAAAATGTCTATTAAATTGTGTTTGGATGGTGAATAATTTTTACAAATTCTCTAATGATAGTTTATGATTTTAAATACAGAAGAATCAGATATTAGATGGCGTTTTATTGATGTATTAACAATTAATAATTTCCCTAAAAAAAACAATTAATAATTATCATGTTCTCGAAAATTATGATTATTAGAATGACTTGCATTCACAGTTTTTTTTCCCTAATCTAAAAAAATAAAAATAATCCAACATCAAAGAGATTAAATTCAGCGTTTTAATTAGAGATTTCCTGAAAAAGCATTTTTAATGTGTCAATCAACGTGTGTAAATATCGGCTTATTTAAGGGAAAATGCTAATTTTATTGACATGATGCGTAAAAAGCTAGCAGAGTACGGATCTGACATATGGGAAAATAAATCTTAGTGTGGACATTGCGTCGGGTTGGGCACGAAGCCCAATCCCCATCAGGCTTCATGCTGCGCTCACAACTCAAGCCCGAACTAATTGGGCTTGGATTAAACCTGATTATTAGGTCGAGTTTGAGTTCGATCTAGACTGAATTAAACTTGATTATTTTTATTATCTCGAGTAGTTTTCATCTCTCGAGTTCTCGGTTCTTCAACACTTTTTTGTATAGAGTTAACTTCAACATCTTCAAATATATTTGGAGGTATAAATTAAGGATCTCGATTAATGATGTTGAAAGTTGGGTTGTCAATTGTACTTCTTCTAATATAGTTATACAATACAAAAGCTGCACAAATTATTTTATTTTGATTCATCAATGAATGCTTAGGCATTTTCTCCAATATCTTCCATCGAGTCTTAAGAACACTGAAAACTCTCTCAATACAACTTCTCAATGATGAATAAGCTCGATTAAAAACTTCTCGAGATCCTCTTGAATTTACACCATGAAACTCCAATTGATGATACCTTATTTTTGAGTAAGGTGTCAAATATCCTTCTCTTTTCGGATAACATTTACCATGAATTTGTTTAATAAATTAAACTGTTAATTAGTACATATAAGTAATTTGGTTTAAGATAATTTAAAAATATTTTTAAAATAATATTTAAACTATAAAAAAATAAGTTTAAAGAATATTAAAAAAGAAATTAGAATAAAGTTAGAGTCATTCCTATTAACTTTCTTTAAACATACTTATAATTTTATGAATCTTTAAATAAATGATAATATAGAAATGTAATTTTTATTTTAAATTTTATTTTAGATTCTATCTTAGTTTAAACTAACAGATTTATGATTAGTTTATTACATATTAATAGGCATTATTAGTTCATTTTTATTTCAATAAAATATTTTATTTTATACTATATTTTTACTTATTCTTATAATTTTTACTTCTTATTTATTATATACTAGTTTTATAGCAGTTTAATATTAGTTGAACCTGTATATCTTAAACTTTTTCTTTGATTGGTTTGATATCCAATCCGATTTTTAAAATATTTATGTCACCGTATAAAGTTCTTAAATGTCAGGTAAAACTTTGGTGAGAACAAATTTTGAATATTTATATTAACTTTAAGAATCTTGATTAGTTTATAATAAAATTTAATTTTTTTAATTTGTCCTGCTAGTGATAATGTGGCTCCACCTATAAAATGAATTGTAATTATGTAATTAACAAGACTAATAAATAATATTTTTGATTTATAACTTTCATGATAGATCATATGAAATTTTAATAGTCTATATCAATGTTTTAAAAATCAGACCGGTGACTGAACTGGAGAAGTAACTGATTCAAGGGTCAATGGTTCAACCGAAATTCAACCGTGATCGAACCGGTGACTAATAAATATAAAAATTTTTATTTTATATATTATATTTATAAGATAATTTTTAAACATATTATTTAATTATTTATCTAATTGTAAATTTAACTTAAACATTCAAACATTCAAACTTTAAACTTCAAAACATACAAGTTTTTTTTTAAGATCACCAACAAAACACAAAATAAGATAACAAAGCTCACTAGTCATATTTCATCAAAAAGATAAATAAAAAAAAGATCATTAATCATAATATTCATTCGAGTTGAAATCATCAAAATCAACGCATTTTAAATGGACCGGTCGATTCTTCTTTTATCGGTTCAGCGGTTTTTATCGGTCCGACCGTAAAATAAACGGGTTAATCACTCACAAAAAATAAGGGCTAAATCGAACCGTTTCATACTCCGGGTCACCGGTTTTCCAGTCCGATCGACCGGTTCGGTTCGATTTTTAAAACACTGGTCTATATATTCGTCTAGCCTGTTTAATATACCAAGTAGACATTTGGTCACTTATTTAAAATTTCCATTTTTGGTAAGCTCACTTATCTAACAATTTGTTATTCTCCCATAAGGATTTGTCATTCACCATCTATTCTTCGGTTTTGCATGTGCAGTAAGTTGTGTAAATTGTCTATTATCTTCTGTAAATAATAATATTTATTTACTTATTTATTTATTTATTAATAAAGAAAGTTATCGTCATAAAAAACAAAATTTATCTATATCTCTGTCTCTATCTCTCTAGATGAAGTAATTTGTAATAACTTTTGAGCATAATTTTCTTTTCGACCCTTAAGTAAAACGTTAATCATTAAAGCGTTTTCAAAACCAAATGATTAAGTTTAGTCAACTCAATCAGTTGATTACCAAATAAATTATTAGTTGTTGAATATGGTCAAACAGTCAAATACCTCTCAATCCAACAAAAAATAGTTGATCAGCTATTTACCAAACGAGACCTAAATCTTTGTGTGATGCAATGTGGAGCTTCTCATTAAATCAAGATAGAATTATGAAATTACTCAAAATTAATCAAAGTTCTTATTTGTGATTTATGATATGATGGTTACTTTAAAGTTTTTATTGTAACTTATAATTAAGGGTAAAAGATATCCACCTCCCTTATAGTTAAAGAGATTTTATAAAATGTTCCTACTTTTTAAATTTCTTAAAAAAAATCTTCTAATTTTTAATTTTTTAGAAAACCTTTTGTTTTAGATTTAAGTTAAAGAATAATGACAAGATATACACATTATAAATATGACACATAAACTAATCAAATATCACTAATGTAATAGTTTAAGTTAACTCTTAAGCTCGACTCAAACCGATTAAATTTGACTTCAATTAATTATTTAAAATAATTACAACAAATTATTAATTTGAGTTAGATTAAATGAGTTCAGGTTAAGTTTAAAAGATATATTTAATCGTCATATAAATATCTTTGACTAGTCTACGTTTAATGTTTATACTGCGTTTTATCGTTATTTTTAGCTGAATTATAAGAGAAGAGGTTTTCTAAAAAACTAGAAAATAGAAAAAAATCAAACATTTTAAAGATCTTAGAATTTTTAAAGATTTTTTAAATTACAAGTTTTTGTCTTTTACGATATAATCAATTAGTTTTTATTAGTCATTTCAATAGGTTTATTGAATGTGATAAAATTATTTGTAGATAGGGATGACAATGGATAGACCATGGCCAATAATTTTTAAAAATATTTTTTAAAATTAAAATTGTAAAATAATGTTTTTTTTAATTAGGTCTGAATCTGCGCCGCCTAGGCCCAGTCCTACTCGAGATCTAGCTTTTCTAAGCAAAATGATATCGTTTTGCTTAAAATAATTAGGCATCGAGTCGGTCTGAGCCTGAACCAGACTCATGAAACAACTCATTGAAAACACTTAAATCTAGGCCCTAGGATTACCTTGCCTTCCCTATCTGAAGAACTACTAATAAGCCCCGTTTGGTTGTTAGCTGATCAGCCAAAAAAATAGCTAATTGACTCAAATCAGTTAGTTGATTTTATAAAAAAGGTTGTTTGGTTAAGAGCTGGTCAACCCAACTAGCTGATTCAACCCAATTAGCTGATTTTGAAGAAGCTCCTCTATAGGAGCGTTTTAACATAATCAGCTGATAGTTTTTATTTTAATATTGATTTTGCCCTATTTACGCTTTACTCTTTGACCGTCTCATTTCTCATTTTTTCTAGAGTCTTCTTCCTTTCTCTGGCTCTTTCTTTGCATATCTCACATTTCTTGGTTCTCACGATAAAACCAGGTGTTGTCGAACTCCATGGTGTTGTTGTTGTTCACTCCCACGCATCAACGAAGAACAATAGACCAAATGGAGATTGGCGACCCAGCAGGAAATCACATTATTCGTCCTCTATTGCTGCAATTTTTGGAATAAATCTTGGAGGTAGCGATCTCAGCGTTTTCTTGACTAGTTTCACGTTGGAGTATTTCTTCTCCAGTTGATGAGCTTGATTTGCTATATCTCTCAATTTTTTATGAAAGTCTCTAATAGTCTCATTCTCATCTATCTTCAGCTCTTCAAACCGCACGGCTAACATCTATAGTTTTGACGCTATTACAGATTTTGATCCTTCATGAATGGTTTGCAAGGCGTCTTACGCTTCTTTTGCCGATTCACATGCTGAAATCATTGAGAAACGTCCATCAACAACACTGAATATCACATGCATCGCTTGTGAATTTCCCAATGCACTTTCTTCTTCTACTCTTGTCCATTCAACTGGATCTTTCTGAACTGCCTCTCCTTTATCATCAATGATCATTGGATGCGTCCAATCGTGTACTACCGAATGTCAGGCTCTCGTGCCTTGAGCTTGAATGAAGACTTTCATCCGTGATTTCCATGCTGGATAATTAGATCCATCCAATAGTGGTGGTCTGGTGATTAACACACCCTCTCTCGTAGCCATGTCTGCGAACCTAGGATTTGTACCAACTTGTTACCAAGTTTTGAATCGGTAGCCTTGCTCTGATACCAATTGAAAACCCAAAGGGGTTAATTATTTCACAGACTTTTCATAAATTCCTTTTTCACAAACAAAATAAAACTAAGCAACAATGAAATAATAAAGACACCAAAATTTGGTAACGTAGTTCGACACACTCTGCCTACGTCTGCGGGGCCCTCACCCAGAATAATCACTTTCACAGTAGTTCAATAGAATTAACAAGATCGAGCTAGAGCAATACCACTCAATCTTTGTAACTCTATCTCATTACCTGTGAAAGATTTTCACACCCGATAACACGACCGATTCGTTTTAACCTCGTCAGACGATTTTTCTAACTACTGTCACTCAAAGCGATAATAAATAAAAATAGCTCAAGTATTTAATCAACTGAAAATTAAATAACAAAATACTTGGGACAAAATAAAGACTTCCCTATAGATTTATCTCATCGAAATAACCCAGCTAAAACTTTTCACCGTAGCTAATTCTTTCTTCATAAAACAAATCACCACAGGACGCGTTAATTACAGCAATAAGAAACCACTGCGCCTTCACAAAGATGTCTCATCCACGAACACTGCCTCCATCGTAAATCCAACACCAACACAGTATGTGTTATTTTCCCTATACCACATAAACGCAGCTAACAACCTTTTCTATTTGAAAAGAAACTCAAGATGCAATGTTTAGCTCAAAAAGAAAACATCATGCGCAGCTAACCAAAGATGTTTCCAAGATACACATGACCTCCACTGCATCACGATAATCCACGCAGGCTACTTTCACCTTATACTAAACGTGAGACACAATATTCAACTACATGAAACACCAACTGTGCAACCATCCAATTTGTTTCATCCACACGTAACCTCCACTTCACCAGTAACGCACACATACACGGGGTTTTTTCCAAGTGACATATTTTTGATAGACTTCAATTAAAACACAATCTCTAGATGCATGTTTTTGATGGATTTCAATTAAAACTCAATCTTCACATATGCTGCATATCCACGTGTCTGATTTGAACTTCTATTAAAACACAATCTCCACCTATCTTCATCGATCCAATTTAATTTTCTTATATGTCCAATTTAAAATGTCAAAACTAAATAAGGTATATATAAAATATATCATAATAATCTCCCCCATTTTGGCATTTTTGTCGCAACTCTAGAACTGGGCATAAATAATCATAGTTGGACATATAGAATAAAATTTCTTGATGCTCCCCCTCAATGTAATATTCAATTACATGTTCCATAAGCATAATCCAAGTCCAGTCATCAAAAGATAAAGAGAAGAAAAAAAAATACATCTTATCTGTGTTCTCCCACTTTGAGACAAGAGATGCCAAAAAGATAAAATCAAGAAGCTCCTGGAAACTGAAGAACTCGTTGCTTCAAATTACGAAGTGCATCAGCAGTGACTTGAAGAACACCTTCAATCCTCTCAATCTCAGAAAATAAAACAGCATAAGAATTAACATTAGATGTCCCCGTGGCATCTGAAGGACCCGAAGCGACATACGACAAATCCACCACCCGTGGTTGCCGAAAAATCCTAGTAAAGATATTCATCAATGCTACAGACTCAAGCATGCTGGATTCAATCCTGGGAACTTCATTAGCATACAGAAATTGTGAGATCAAGCATGGAAAATATAACAGAGAGTGAGACTTACTCTCAATAGCCAGCATCGCCTCGATAATGAGATGGCCAAGATTGAATTTTACCCCCGTACCAATCGCGTAGAGTAGCTTGGCCAGTGCCAGATAAACAGTCACACCATGTGTACTGGGCATCCAATTGGCCACAATCAACTTAAAAAGAACAAAATATTTCTGGGTCAGCATTGATGACCGAAGAACAGAATTGGATGGCCAGGAAGTCAGTTTGCCACCAGTTAAAACCGTAGCAATCAGATCCGTTGATACAACCCACTCGTCATCATATAACAGATCACCAATCTCGTTATCAAACCCCAAAAACAAATTTAACCAAGTAGCATCAAAATTAACTACCCGACCCCGTACATAAACAACTCCATAAGTAACAGCAGCTGTAAACGATCTAGATGGGGGGTTAAATAGATCTTTAAAGCTTTTCGTAAAGTTCTACAAAAATTAGAAGTTAATTCACACACAAACAAGTTAAACAAATTTAAACGCAAAGAATAGGGAAGAAGAGCAAACACTGTTTTTATAGAGGTTCGGTGCTAAG
>JAOQMQ010000003.1:347110-357848 GCA_027563845.1 Erythroxylum subrotundum
AAAGCCTTTAAAGGCTGGGGCAAAAGGAAGTAAGATCATAATCACAACCCGCCTTCAAAGTGTGGCATCAGTTATGGGAATCGTTCAAACTCATCATGTAAAGGAGTTATCAGATGAAGAATGTTGGCTCTTATTTTCCAAACATGCATTTGATGGGAGGAGGTCTAGTGCAAATCCAAACTTAGAAAAGATTGGAAGAGAAATAGTGAGAAAATGCAACGGCTTGCCTTTGGCAGCAAAATCATTAGGGGGTCTCCTGCGTTCCAAACGAAGGCCTGAAGAATGGGAGAGAGTTTTGAAGAATGATATTTGGAATTTACCAGGAGACAACATTCTTCCAGCTTTAAGATTGAGCTACCATTTTCTTCCATCTCATTTGAAGCAATGCTTTGCATACTGTGCAATATTTCCCAAGGGCTATGTGTTTAGAAAGGAGGAATTGGTACTATTATGGATGGGAGAGGGGTTTCTAGACCAAGCAAGATCCAGGATGGAGAGGGAAGCCACTGGTGAGGAGTACTTCGATGATCTTGTGTCAAGGTCTTTTTTTAATCCAAACAGAGATGTTTTTCTTAGGCTAGGCTTCAATATGCATGATCTCATCAATGACTTGGCTAGATTTGTGGCTGGAGAATTTTGTTTCAGATTGGATGATGATGATGATGATTCGTGCAAGGTTACACCAAGGACACGACATCTGTCTTGTGTTTTAAGAGAGAATTTGCTGCCCAGCAGATCAAAAAGCATTACCAGTGCCCCAGTACTGCGCACTTTCTTACCTGTTCACTTGTCAGCATCACGGAAATACAGTGCCATTGATGGGAAGGTAATTCATGATACACTTCGAAAACTTGTGCACTTACGAGTATTGTCCGTTTCTTGGTATGATGGCGTATTAGAGATAGATGATTCAATTGGCAATTTAAAGCATCTTCGACACTTGGATCTCTCTAGAACATCAATCAAAATCTTACCTGAATCTTTATGTAGTTTGTATCATTTGGAAATTTTATTGTTGGTGGGTTGTTTTGAACTCGTTGAGTTACCGCAACACTTGGGAAATTTGGCCAACTTGTGTGTTCTTGATATTGAGGGGACTCCTTTGCAAAAGATGCCACCACATATTGGTAAATTAACGAAGCTCCAAAAGTTGAGTCATTTCATGATTGGGAATGAAAGTGGCTCTAGTATTCAAGAGTTGGGGGGGTCTAGTATTCAAGAGTTGGGGAATCTACAGCATCTGACAGGTAAGCTCCAAAAGTTGAGTCATTTCATGATTGGGGAAAATAGTGGGTCTAGTATTCAAGAGTTGGGGAATCTACAGCATTTGAGAGGTGGTCTTGTTATTAGAAATCTTGAAAATGTTATGCAGGTGGAAGAAGCATTAAGGGCCAACATCAAAGGTAAAATGCATCTTAAGAAGTTGGAATTGAATTGGCAGGTTGCATTTGATGATGAATTGTTTATGTATCCGGGGAAAGATGTGAGAGCTCTTACATTTTATGCATCTGATGATGAACTACAACATGCTGGACTTCTAATGGAGCAATTGGAACCTCATGAAAATGTGGAAACTCTTACAATTAGTGGGTACCCGGGCTCAAGATTTCCAGATTGGATCCATAGAGGATCTCCTTTGTTAGGAGTAGTAACCTTAGATCTTTATGGTTGTAACTTTCGCGAACTACCATCACTTGGGCAGCTAGTGCACCTGAAAAAACTCTCAATTACAAATTTTCGAGGAATTGTGTCGATTGGTTCTGAGTTTTATTGTAGACCTCCAGCCATGAAGAAGCCATTTCGATGCCTTGAGGTTTTAAGGTTTGAAAACATGCGTCGTTGGCGGGAATGGAATGTGCGTGAAAATGAAGAGGAAGATTTCCTTCTCCTTCAAGAGCTCTACTTATTCAGATGTCCTGTATTCGAACATTCTCTGCCTCAACATCTTCCTTCGTTGACGCAACTCGAGATCAGGGAATGTGGATTTGTGGCTCCACTCCCGAGAGTTCCAAGTATTCTCAAAATGAAATTGGATGATCTGACTTTACGCGATGACTATTGGCTTTCAGCTTTTGGGTGCCGAAGTCCTTTGTGTGAAAGAATAGAGCAACTGGGTCGTGGTCTGTTAGAAACTTTACAAGTAGTTAGAGTTGAACGGTGTGATTTCTTGGAGTGTTTCCGTTCCTTCTCCAACTTGACGCATCTAAGTATTGAGGATTGCGCAAACTTTGAGGGGATTAAGGGAAACTATACATCTCTCATCTGCTTGCGAATCAACCGGTGTCCGAATTTTGTATCATTTCCTACAAGGGGACTAGAAGCTCTTAATCTGCAAACACTTTGGTTAAAGGATTGCTTCAATTTGACATTGTTGCGAGAGTCTATGCACTCCAAACTCTATTCCCTTGAGAAGTTGATTATTGGGAATTGCTCAGTACTTAAGTCGTTTCCTAAAGGAGGCTTGCCCTTAAAACTACGAAGGCTTGAAATTGTTGATTGCACTGAACTCATTAATCGACGTGATCAGTGGAATCTCCCCTCTCTTTTGCACTTCGTGATAAGTGGCTACAGATATGTAGAATGCTTCCCTGAGGAGTCACTTCTCCCACCCACACTTACCTCTCTTGAAATCAGCGATTTTTCAAATCTGAAATCTCTCCAACACAAGGGGTTTCAGCACCTCACTTCTCTTCAAAGTTTGACTATTGACAATTGTCCTGAGCTCCGGTTGTTGCCAGAAGAGGGTCTCCCCTCCTCCCTCACCTCCCTTAAGATTGAAACATCATAATTGTTAAATTATGTTTAAATAATATTATTTTATCTTTAACAATTAAAAATATTTATGTTAAATCAAATTCATTCAGTAACTCATTTTCAATCCAAAATTCAATCAATTAATTTAGCATCAAATTAAACTTAATATGTTGTCTTTAATTATAAAAAACTAATCAAGCTAATAATCAGGTACTAAAACAAATATGGATGCTAGAAACCTGATTATGGGGTTCAGCTCTGGTCACCACGGTTGGCACCGTCTCATCCCACCAAAGTCGAGCAAATGGTCTACCACAAAATAAATGAGAATGGTAAGACAAATGAAACTAAAATGGAGCAACCATTGTAAATAAAACACTAATTCCACCTACTTTGACGAGCAACCATTCACAAAACTCATTGCATATCAAGGACCTGCGGATTTAAGAATCATAAAAGTAAGTACGGCAGAAATAAGCAATTTTTAGTACGCTTTATGAAGATAAAAGGCAATTTCTGCGTTACCAAAGGCTTTCCAGAATCTAGAAAAACACTCTTGACCTTAGGATTAGTACTGCTGTCGCCTGCAACCAAATTCAAAAGAGATCACTTCTGTTAATACAATTTAATGTAGTAGTGATAAGTGGATATCGTTTTCATAAGAAATTTTTAATGGTAAAAGTTAGTGGGGGGAGTCAGGACGGGAGGCGGGTTTGATTCATGACAATTTAAGGAAAAATATAAGAAAAATCGTAAATAAAAAGAAATAATTGGATATGAAAAATTAATGGAAAATACATTGGTTTTCAGGTTACCGATGTTATCATACTAAAATGGATCCTTGATATAAAATTTCAGTCATTAACAAACATTCATTGGAGATGTTTTCTCTTAAATGTAATGACTAGAAACATGTATCCTAGCATTCTTATTAAACAACAACCTAAATACGATCATAGGTTTAATTGAATAATAGCTTTACGAATCAAGAACCAATGAGCAAGTGAAATACATGTACGACATGCAATCAATCAAGCGAATATCTTCTTAGAATTTTCGACTCTAACGTAAAAAAGGTAATCCTAATTGCTACTTGTGATTAACGAAACTGAACGTCATATTTCGTTAATCTAGCTATTGAACAAATTAATTCTTAATTGCGCACTTAGAAATCAATCTCAATTAGAAAAAGTAAATCGGAAGATATTCAATGTTCATCAACAACATAAATCTTATTCAAAACATCTCACACATAATAGCAGATAACACGGATCCCCTCAACCAAGACAATAAGTTTAGCTACTCATAATAGAATCGAAAACAAAAGAAATAACAAAGCATAAAGTCTCCATCCCTGGTCCTTTACTGAAAAATACGAAAATGTGGAAGAAAAGATGCAGAAAACACAAAAAGACTCAAGAGAAAAAGTGCAGAAACGAAAATCTATCTAAAACCTAGTCTAGCTTGCGTGAACAGTAATTCTCCCTCCTTTTATGCTTGTTTTTTCAGATTTCTCTCCTATCTTTTCTTGATTCTCTTCAAATAATGTATCCCCCAATTTTAGGTGGTCAATCCCCTTGAAAGATAGCAATATAATCTTTAAAGATTGTGAGAATCTCGAGTTTGACTTTTAAAATTTGATCTGCAGATTTATTCCATCCTTATCCTTAGGCGTGCCCACGCTTAGTCATTGAATTGTTGTCAAATTTAGAATTTTGGATTTTCTTCATATTTTTGCATCTTTTTTATTCAATTTCGTCTCTAAGGTGTTGAAAATCATTTGTAAACAGTTATAAGATAATTCCATTAATTTCGGATAGTAATTTCAACACATTAAAGATAATTAAGTATAAAATAAGTGCAAATTGATGACTTAACAAATTCCTCCACACCGAACCTTTGCTCGCCCTCGAGCAAACATATCAAACCACTACACTCATTTAATTCATCCTTCACAAAATCAAGTGTACACAATAAATTAACTTGGGCCAATAAGACTTAAGTTGCAACACATATCATAATCGCTTTTCACCAATGCAAATAAACGAAGTCAAAATAAGACACCTTTGTTCAAAAGCAAATATGAAATCAAAATGAATTCTTCTCACGGATTTCGCTCTTACACTTAAGTGTTTGAGGGCAAAGTGTTTCTCTCAAATCTCTCTTTAACATATTACACTACCATAGGCTTGCAATTTCACCAGTTATCATTCATTCAGATCACATAAGCTAATAGATCATAAGGACTTTATTCAAGGTTATAATGAGGCTAGGTTCACAGGTGAGGTAAAAATGCCAAGAGATTAATCACAAGCATTCACAAAGTATCAAGTAAAAGGGATACTTAGCTTAAAATTCTGAGATAAACACATGACACAAAGCTTTACAACCACTCATACTAACTCATGCTACTATGCTTTATTCTTCTTTTCTTTTTCTGATTTTTTTTCTTTTTCCTTTTTCCATTTTCTTTTCGTTTCTTTTCTTTTTCTTTTTTTTTCTTTTTTTGTCTTTTTTCCGAATAACGCTAAGAACAAGGGAAAACAATAAAAAACAAGAGAAGATAATAAACATATGAGTAGAAGCACCTATAAAAGTATCTCAGAATAAAATACAAAACAAAAGTCCCAAATTACTCAATGCTTCATTCAACTTGTGATAGGTAAGGCTAATGGGGTTTTTGGGTTTTAAAATAAGGTGATTGATTGAAAAACAAGGATAAAGGCTAAAAAATGTTTACAGAGGGAAAATAATTCAGTGGGCCAATTTTAAGCTAAGGGTGTAAAAATAAGGAAGGCCTTAATCATGTCTGTATCTCATGTAATCAAATAAATTCATACCGGTTCCGTGCAAGTTCTGAAGGCAACATGAATAGAGGAGCATCACACAATTCAAAGAAATAGCATGACATAAAGATGATGTCATTTAGGCTCAAATTTTGCTCACAGGTTCAAGTTAAGAATTCACCTTAATTCCACACATTACCTCATCACTCAAATGTCAAAATTTTGAATAAGTTTACAAGATCATCTATTACAATCAATCAACATGTTTCACTTTAAAACTTACTTAGCCCAATTTAATTTCATGCATATACCCAATCTCATCCAAACTACTATGACAAAGCTTCATGTTTTAATATGCATAACCACATGCAAAAATCAATAAAACTCACAAAAACTGAAAATATTCACATACCAAAATTCCAATGTTTTCCCCCACACCTAAACTAACATTGTCCTCAATGTTAAAGAAGCATAAATATAAAGGAAAAAGTTGAAAGCTTCTCAATTATGGAGGTGCCTAAATCAAGGTGTTGGCGGATGTGGTTGTTGAAATCCTTCATGTTCCCAGTAGGCCACAAAAGATGTGATTGGAGTAGCCAACCTTCGCAACTCACTTGTTTCTCCTTGGCATTGTGTGTAATTTGTGAAACAAACCTGCAATGGGACAAGACAACATGCAATCAACGAAATTGCAAATTAGGAGTGGTGGTTAGTTTTCGATGAAGACTAGGATAGAAAGCGTTTAATGCATGGTAAGCGTGATCTAATGCCCAAGAGTTGAGTATGGATGTGCGGCAGCTGCAGTTGAACACTATAAGAGACAAGTCCATTGAAAGAAGAAACGGGAAAAAAGGGGGGAAATAAGAGGAGACGACGGAAACAAAGTTTTTCATTTTTTTAAATTTTTTTAAATTTTTTAAAAGAAAAGATGAAAATTAAAATGACAGAAATAAAAATGTGAATTTAAATTCCTAACAGAACTAAATTAAATCAAAAAATGAAAATAAAAGAAAATTGCTAACAAAACACATAAAAGAAAGGGATACGAATGGGGTGCCTCCCATTAAGCGCTTATCAAAGGTCATAATCTTGACCTTTGGCATATGTATATCATCCATTATCGAATGGATGCTTGAGTCCAACAGGAAGCATGTTCAAACTCCGTGAGGGGCCTGGAGCACCTTCCCTCGAAGTAGGCTCTTTATCAGCACGATGCTCCATAACTTCTGATGAGTGGAACCTCATCGCTTCACCATCATACTCTAATGTCCACTCGTCTTTTCAGGCATCGCCCTTCTCACACCAGGATGGTCTCTGTAAGAGTAACGCCAATGGTTATGGAGACTCAACATCCTGCTTGCCACCTTTGATCTTCAGCTCACTTGCCCACAGCTCTCCTAAAAATTGCACTTCTTGCAGCTCTTCCTGTTCTTCTTCTTCTTCTACCTGTAAACAACTAGGAAAAGGAACAAAATTCGGTTAGTGATAACATGAACTACATCGCTTACCTTAGGGGGTTGCACATCCTCCATCCTTTCTCGAACTATAATCTCTTCCTCTTCTAACTTTGCTTGCTCTTCCTTCTTTGCCTTGAAAAATCGACTTGGAAAATAGGGCAGAATCGCCATATTTTGCATATTGTTTTGCGTCATTTCTGGTTGTTCAGATGTCTCTTTCGTTGCTTCTTCATCTACCTCTCTTCTGGAAATTTTCAGAAGTGATTCTTGCAATTCCTTACCACTCCGCAAAGTGATAACCTTCTCGCTTTCTTTGGGATTGATTTCCGGTTGGGCTAGAAAATTTCCAAAACTTTGTGCCTCCAATTGATTTATGACAATTGCCATTTGGCTTAATTGATTTTCTATATTTCTTTGTTGATTTTCCACGTTTCTTTGTAGATTTTCAATAGTTGCTTTAGTATTCCGCTGAAACGTCAAAGTGTTAGTGGCCAAAGATTGAATTACATCTTCCAAAGAAGTCTTACCTTCGAATTTTGATGTTATATTTTAACTTTGTCGAGGCACGTACGGTTGTCTAAACTGCTGGAATTGAAGAGTGCTTGTCGCCAAACTTATTACGATCTCCTCCAAAGACATTTCATCAGCTTGTGGTGGCGATGGTGGAGGTGGAGGTTCTGGCTCAAAGTAGGACTGCTCTTCATAGTAGCTCGGTGGAGAAGTGAATCTGTACTTTGTATCCTGCAGAAAGGAATATGTACAAAAAGAATAACCAAAAAACGAGCAAACTTCACATACCTTAGCTTGTTGGTCATCCCTCGGTACTTGCGCGACTAAAGGTGTGAAATTCGCCACTTGATGGTCAAACCTGAAAGTCGCAACAGATGGAAACTCATTACCATAACAAGGATAATATGAAAAATCAAAATCAAAAGCATACTGATAGTGAGTCATGCCGCTAAAAGATAAAAAAATCAGAAAGAGCTGTGAAACTGAAACAAACAGAAGACAAGATAACTAAAAGCAACTAAACCAAAAACAAAAACATCACTAACAAAAACCGTTAAGAAATTCCCCAGCAACGACGCCAAAATGTGGTACTGCTGTCGCCTACAACCCAATTCAAAAGAAGTCACTTCCGTTAATACAATTTAATGTAGTAGTGGTAAGTGGATATCGTTCCCACTAGAAATTTTTAACGGTAAAGGTTAGCGAGTTTAAAACTAAAACAAAGTAAAGAAATTGGGGAGAAGGGGGGTTTGGTTCATGACAATTTAAGGAAAATATAAGAAAAATCGTAAATAAAAAGAAATGATTGGATCTAAAAAATTAATGAAAAATACCTTAATTTTCGGGTCACCGATGTTATCACGCTAAAATGGATCCTCGATATAAAATTTCAATCATTAACAAACATTCATTGGGGATGTTTTCTTTTAAGTGTAATGACTAAAAACATGTATCCTAACATTCTTATTAAACAACAACCTAGATACGATCATAGGTTTAATTGAATAATAGCTTTACGAATAAAAAACCAATGAGCAAGTGAAATATATGTACGACATGCAATCAATCAAGCGAATATCTCCTTAGAATTTTCGGCTCTAACGTAAAGAAGGTAATCCTAATTGCTACTTGTGATTAACGAAACTGAACGTCATATTTCGTTAATCTAGCTATTGAACAAATTAATCCCTAGTTGCGCACCTAGAAATCAATCAACTAACTTAGAAAAAGTAAATCAAAAGATATTCAATGTTCATCAACAACATAAATCTTATTCAAAACATCTCACACATAATAGCGGATAATACGAATCCCCTCAACTAAGACAATAAGTTTAACTACTAATAATAGAATCGAAAACAAAAGAAATAACAAAGCAAAAAGTCTTCATCCCTAGTCCTTTGCTGAAAAATACGAAAATATGAAAGAAAAGATGCATAAAACACAAAAAAGACTCAAGAGAAAAAGTGCAGAAACGAAAATCTATTTAAAACCTAGTCTAGCTTGCGTGAACAGTAATTCAACCTCCTTTTATGCTTGTTTTTTCCGATTTCCCTCCTATCTTTCCTTGATTCTCTTGAAATAATGTACCCCCCAATTTCAGATGGTCAATCCCCTTGAAAGATGGCAATATAATTTTTAAAGATTGTGAGAATCTCGAGTTTGACTTTTGAAATTTGATCTGCAGATTTATTCCATCCTTAGGCGTGCCCACGCTTAGTCACTGAATTTCAGTCAAACTTGGAATTTCATATTTTCTTCATTCTTTTGCATCTTTTTGATTCAATTTAAGGTGTTAGAAATCATCTGTAAACAATTATAAGATAATTCCTTTAATTTTGTATAATAATTTCAACACATTAAAGATAATTAAGTATAAAATAAGTGCAAATTGATGACTGAACAAGGATCCCATTCAACCTTGTTATCTGGTTGCACACGAACACCAGGCAAATCTCTGAAGTTCACGCCCTAAATTCAGCATAATTATACATTTAGCTAAGACAAATACAATTTCACTAAAAAATTGTTTAAGCAACTCTTCAGACTATAACGTACTTTCTTCTTTGGTATCCGGCAAACACGTTGGTAGTCACCATTGTTCAACTCAAGCGGATGATGATCATAGAGCAAAGAACATGACTTCCCTACCACATTAGAGCCCAAAATTTCTGCAAAAGCAAAATTCAAAACTTAACTCAATTCAAATCCAAATCCAAATCAAACTTAATTTATTTACTTCACTTTAAAATAAACCAAATTTGTCAAACAAATACTCCTTCTTAACTAAATCTAAACTTTTCTATTATACCTAAATAATATATCTTAATATCCAAGAAATGTTGCCAATAGAATCCTAAGCTATCATGCTCTACACAAAAAGTTGCATACCAAGCTATCACATTCTACACAAAAAGTTGCTTACCATCTTTTCTCAATCTTATCAGCCGTTGAAATTCCGTTTGAGGACCTTTACCATATGGCATTTCATCTCGATGTTCAATGTTCTCAATCTGATCGCAACACACACATGTATAAAACAAGCTTAAAATGGTGAAACCCAAGAAAATATATGTTAAAAATCTAAATTAGCATAATATTTGGTACTACTAATCAGTCTTTCTGGGAAGAATTCTCAGCATTAATGCAAGGGGTGAGATGGAGAACATCTTTCTTTCTGGAATTACAAATCAGGCAAACAGAAAAAGGAATCTTCATTAGTCAACATAAATATACAAAGGAACTCATAAAAAAAGTACCATTTTGAGAATACCACTAGTTGTCAGCCTTATGGGATGTTGCTCACCAAAATTTTACTCACTGTTGAATTCCTTTTGCTAATTTGATCCTTACCTATTTGAATACAAATTGCAAAACAATGTCTGGGTAGGCAAAAGATCTGAGAGAATAGCAGAAAACTTAGATCCTTGTCCACACCAACCAACTCTTGTCCCTCTTCAGGATGAAAATAATGCAAATCTCCAATAACAGCTTGATGGGTGTCGAATCCACCAAAAATAAATCTCAAACACCAAACGAAAATAAATTGCGCACAGTGGTAAATAGGGTCGATCCACAGAGAATGGAATAATTGATTTTATTTAAATGCCCAAGAACAAATGAAAATAATAAAAAGGGGGGTTTTGGAATTTTTTGCTAAACTACTAATTAATCTGACCACGCAATAAAAATCAAATAAAATAACAATTACGATTAAACTAGCAAAGAACG
>JAOQMQ010000003.1:388688-444285 GCA_027563845.1 Erythroxylum subrotundum
ACATTAGTCCCATAAACCAAGGATCATTCTAGGTTCACTTTAAGACCCATTTAAGGCTTAATTAGGGTCACTTGACCAGTAAATGTCCGTTAAACGAACATCCATGTCCGTTAAACGAATTAGGGTCACTTGACCAGTGAATGTCCGTTAAACGAACATCCATGTCCGTTAAACGGACCTTTAAGGGTCACTTATGGAAATTTGAAAATTTGACCTTCTAGACGTCAAAATCTCTTTTTGTGGTCTTCATAGAAGTTTTAGATCTCGAAGTCCTATTTAAAACCATACCTAAAACATCGCAATCCAAGTTCTAAAGAAAACGTTATGCCTCTTGAACTAAAGTATGTCCAATTGGATTCTATGTTTTCCAGATTTCTAACTCTTTACTTATAACATTCAAATCCTCATGCTTAGTCAATCATTTCTAGTTCAATACTCATCATTTATCCTTTATTCTAACTCCATTTCAACTCAATATCATCCATAACCAAATTATAGCCCATGATTGATCATAAACACTAATAACAGATCATACATATACATACACATTCATCATCAACTTTCTATACTCAGTACTCAATTTCAAGTCAAAGTTAGAAACTCTTATGGACAAAATTTGAATTCAATGCCTTTATGGAAAACGTAGCCTTATGTCTCTAATTTAACCCATATAAAAATCATCTCATTTGGATAACTACAGAACAAGTTATGGCTAAATTACAGAAGCATATCCAGTGGAATTGGTACAGCTAGCATATTCCAACCACTTTAAACACCATTATCAATTTGTCTCTAAACTTACACCCTAATTCTTCTCTTTTCAAGACATTATACTTGCCTTTTCTTTAACTTACATACCCAATCCAATCCATTCCTAAAACAACCAATTATCCACGTTTTTATCCATCAAAAACAGAACATAACAATATCTATTAAACATTCAAATTTTTATGTACTTCATTCTAACTCTAAAACATTTCTATATCAATTTATGAATCACTAATCATCATCCATATAAAAACAAGACATGAAACTACCACATTCCTCCTTCACATTTTTAGCATGTACCCATCCTCATTTCATGACCATTTTGACCTACAACTATCATCAAATATGCTTCTATTAAGACAACCCATGAGAAACAAAGTTTACTTACATGTTTAGCTCCAAATCTCCCTCAAGTCACCAAGAAACCCTAGCTCCTCCTACAGGCACGAAAATCAACTTTGAAGGTGAAATGGGTTGGGTCTTTTTGTAAGAAGAAGGAGAAGACAATGAATATGGAAGAAACAAAGTGAAGGAGTTGGATAAAAATCAAACATGGTGAGGTGAGAGTAAGTTTCGTAGATGGAGAGAATGGAGGAGATAAAGAAATGAAGAAGTTGAGCAAAAATGGGGGTGGGTGTCGTTTTTGGCAAGTGAAAGACCAAGTGGTGTGGTCTTTCACTTAATAAGAATGTGACTTAATTAGTGGTGTGGCAAGTGACACTTGTCGCTTGCCACATGTCACTCTCTTATGGTCCCTCTTGGTCCACTTTAAGAACTACTCTATTTTGTCTCCAATTTCTACTCCAATTGTCTCCCAATTTTTAATGTCATAAGTCATTAAATCCCAAAGTCATTTATAAAAATTTCCATTGACATTTGACCCTTATTTTTACTACTATTCATCAATTTTTCTGCCACTTGACATTTTTCCTAGTACAAAAAAACCCTTAATTTTCATAAAATTCCCAATTTTTCATCAAAAATTCTAATTTAATACTTATACATTCCCTCTAAATTTGTAAGACACAAAACCATAATTCGCATCATATTCACATTAAAACAACCATTTATACCCGAAAAATATCAATTGAGTGCATGAACAATTATTTTAAGGTGTGCAATAATCAAATTCGCATGTGTGTATGCTGACGTTATACATGAGCATGAAATGCATTTTTCTCAATCTCTTTTTGACCTCACATATACTAAATTTTAGGGTTCTAACCCTTAGTATGGGAACGGGATGTTACATTTCTCCCCTCCTTAATAAATTTTGTCCTCGAAATTCTTATCTATTTGATCAAACAAGCAGGGTTATGTTTCCTCTTATGCTCCTCCGTTTCCCATTTAAAGTCATCAGTCGAAAATTTCTTCCACTTGACCGTAGTCAATGGATTCAATCAATCCTTCAATTACTTATTCAGATATCACACCATTATAACCATCTCCTCAATATCTTTTAGATCACTTTCAATTCCACTTCCGATATCAATAGCACATATATCGAATAATAACGATATTACCTAAACATTTCCATGTATTACTGTATGAATCTGAAACATCTTTTATTAGTAACACTAACTCATAAGTCCATGGTCCTATTCTCACAATAATTTCATATGGACCAATACAATTTGAGCTTAGTTGATCCTTTTTCCTAACCTGAGCACACTTTTTCTCAATCTAAGCACACCCTGGGCAAGGTGATACTCTCAAAGACATTCCATCTTTCGCTTGATACTTCACATTTCTTTAGTGTTAATACACTCGACTCTGATATCAATCTTATTATGTTCCATAACCTCGATGTTGATCCACCAATTTCATTTATCTTACTTTAATCATTTAACTCCTATTACAGATTCATTTCACTCATCAACTGTATCTCGAATCAATTTTGGCCTTTAACCATTTTTAGGCCCTCTTTATTTCAATGTAAGGGCGAACGACTCTTTTTGTCGTTTCATGCCTCATACAGTATTCTAATGATATCACCATGATAATGATTGCTATACTTAAAGTCATTTAAACTGTACACTGACCTCATGTTTTCATGAGCTCCAAAATATTAGTTCTAAGCATATCTCCCACATATAAGACTGTTGGTAAGTCAATCATTCAGTCGTTTGCTTCTACATCCTTAGTCATTAATTGTTGTTTCGGTGTGTTCCTATTAGGATGTATAGCTTAGGTTGTACTTGCTTTCTCTAGTAGTCTCTTTGCTCAATCATTTTTATTGGGTACACACCCTTCTTATTTCATTCACACAGTAACATTTTCCCTATTCAAATTCAAAATCCGGATTCATTTTCAATTTCGCAGTAAGATTCATAATTTATGAATCCTCTATTTGGGCCTTGCTAATCTTTTCATATGAAACTGATCTTAAATTCAATGCAACTAATAACACTTCATTTTATCCCTTATTCAACTCAACATTCTATGCTCTTTATTGCACTAGTTTTTGTAATCTCAATATCTAAATTTGTGCTACACCATTATTGAATTTTCTATTCAATACATCAATTTACAACACTAGCTTCACGGGAAAATACTCATTTGCTTAATCAATATCTTTTAGTAACCTTATTCATTGTCTCAATCTTATATTCAGTTCTGTTAAACTCCATAATTACCTCAAGCTGTAATTGTCTGAATATTTATATATAGATCCAAAATGTTTCACTGTATATATAATGTCTCCAAACTTTCAAAGTAATCACTATTGTAACAAGTTCTACACCATGTATCAAATAATCAGCTCATGAGACTTCAGTTGTCTCAATGCATATGAAATCACTTTATTATGCTGTATTAGATTTCATTCTAATCCCCAGTAGGAAACATCATTATATACTATATAATCTCAAATCCCAAATGATATTATTATCATTGGTGTTATAATTCCTCAAAATTCTCTTTACATTCATCAGTCATACGATTTACACTTTTTTCCTCAAACATTTTTTTCTCAGAAATTTCGTCAAAGGACTAGGATCAATAAAAATTACCCCTTAACAGTCTCTGGTAGTATCCAACATACAGCTAGTTCTAAAGAACTCTGAATCTCGTATATATTCCTTGAAATTTCTCACTTTATCATCACCTTTACTTTTCTTTTGGTCTCCTAATATGCCATGTTCAGATATGATACAACCCACATTTTATTTGATGAATCTAAAATTTATTCTCATTAAACTTGGCATATAATTATTCCTACTTCCATGATATATAAGATTTCCTCAAATATTCAAAATATTCTACTCCACTTTTCAAACACATTCGATATATCGTTTATGATCATAGTCACTAACCAATCCAAACAAAATCGAGACACTTTACTCTTCAATAATATAATACTGTCAGGGGCATTGTTAACTCCGACAATTACAACCCAAAACTCCTTGTGCCCATGATTCGTTCTCATAATTCTTTAAGTATCTAATTTCCCCAATGAGGTAATATTCTCTTATATTATTCTCAATTTCCCAATTGGCTTCTTCTCTCGAATGATTTTCTTAATTCATTTAATTTTCTCTGATTTCACATTGACGTGTTCTAACGTCTGTTCACTTACACTAGTTTCTCCACATATTTCAATTTATTTGCAATCTTTACTTCCTGTGTTGGTAACACATTCATCATATCAAATTTGTATCTCCCGAACATATTTACATAAAATATAACGTGGACCTATATTCTCCTCATATTAGCAATTTATGTCTCCTCAAATTCAATAATCCAATCACATAGTCAGATGCTTTACATGAAACAAAATGCACACCTTCTCAATAGCATATCCTACCTCTTACGCTTGAGTCTCTGCTAGGATTAGGACTCCAATAATCACTTTTAATTCATTTCATATTCATTTATGATTTGTCCCTTCATTGATCATTCTTAAATTGAATCATCTGATCAACTTAACCTAATTCAAGGAAATTCTTCTTTGAAGGAAGATTTCTTGCTACTTTCATCAATAACACTCATGAAATTTTTATAAATCAGCTGTCTTCACCATTACTTGTCAGCCATTCTTAGTACCTTAAGAAGATCAATTTCAACTATTCATATTATCTCCTTAAGATCAATTTATGCCATAACTGATATGATCAGAACATCCTTTTTAATAAGGCTCAGTGAAGCATTAAGCAAATTATTTACTCTAGTACCTTGGTATAAACCATCAAAATCATTACATCTTTATCTAGAGACATATTTAGGACAACTCACCAATTGGTAGCTTATACTAAGAATACATTGATCTCATTTGATTCTAGATAACACTTCCCTTTTTTTCGCTTATCCTTGATCGTGGGGATTATGTCATGATCGTGTCCTTCTTCTTTTTTCTTAATTCATCATATATGGTAATATCATTAACAATCTCAATTCATTTCCAATTGATCATTATAAACACTTTCACGTCTTACTCTAACTCATCTTAGACTTTAAACTATAGGACTATGACTAGCAATTATTCAATAAGTCACCGATTGCTTCCTATATCATCTCCACACATATAATACACATATGCTTAATATTTTCACTTGTCATGGTGATCCCATTATCAAATGTGCACTTACACAGGCAAATCAACTTAACCTTGACAACTTTTTCATCTACCGTTAGCATCGTCTCACCTTCCAATTTCCATTATTTCGTCATACCGATGTATGTTCACAATTAATTCGGAATCATCGATGCATAATCGTCCTGAAATTTCGATTTCGATCCCACTAACATATTCTTACACTAAGTCATAAACTCTTATCACGATAATCAAACAACCATTCCAAGCTCATTGTCAGCCTCTCTAGATTATAAAAAATTTTGTTTTCATCCAACTTTGTTTATACACTTTAAATCTTGCCATTTCTACCATATCTCTAGTTTCCTCTATCAATCCACAACAACATATACATATCTATCCCACATTCAAGGATATATTACCCCAGTATAACATTGATGTCGTATTCCATAATACATCCACCAATATAAATATGCTAAATCTTTATTTGTCATATCGAACCATACACCTTTTTCTTATTTCAAGATATCCATAACTTCCATTGTTTTTCACATTCTAACATATCATCATTTTTCCCACTATTCTATCCACTCAGGCTCTTAATAAATACTCATGCGTTTGATTCATGTAAATGCGACTCAAACTAAGGATTAGTTGCTACTACATGCTATGACATGACTGAAATGCATGTAACTTGACACACATATTTCAGAAAACACTCATATAAGATAATACTTCTGGGCTCTGATACCACATATGTAGCACCCCACTCCCGCAAGGCCTGTACTCGACATCCTGAGAGATATCCGAGTCCGTGTCCCATGAGGGTGGCGTGCTCAAACACTCAATCACTTGACATTCGGTACAATTTTTTTTCTTCAAAACAAAGCAATGCACGTGTATGTGGAATCAAGTATAGAATTGGCCACCCTTTATTTCATAAATATTTGCACTTACAACATTTCAACCATTACATAAATCATCAAAATTTCACTTTCCACTTGGACCCATTTTCTTTCCACTTGGACCCCTTTTCTGAGACAAAGCATTTATAATCATAATATTAGTACACTTCATAATCAATTACAAACCATTCCACTTTGGAAAGTTTTTACAAACAGAAATCTTCAAATAAACATGTTATAATAATTGCGGAAGACTCGAATCGATACAAAAATAGGAAAACAGTAATGCAGATGTGAACCGATCCCGACCTCTTCTTTCACTCACATGCAGTAGGGATACTCCCGTTTGTCTAACGGGGTATTCTTCTGAGTCCTGAAAAATATTTGCAAATTTTGGGTGAGTTTTAAGAACTCAATGAGTGACCATTATCAATGGCTCATCCAGTCACATAACATATAATTCACATTTCACATTCAATACAATTTAATAATTCATATTATGCATATGCAGTGCACATGAGACTCACTTTCTATTTATTACTTTGTTGTGACTAAGTGCCTAAACTGTCCCATATAGGGCTCATTAAACGTTGAGCCTGAGGCTTTGAATCACTTTTGAGCTCAACGCTCTTTTTCACCCGTTGAGCTTTAAGCTCTAATCGGCGGCTACTCTGGTCACAACTCCTATTATATTTCATGCATTCGTGGAATGGAATGCATCAATCACATTTGCATGATCCCATTCAATCACATTCCCATATCATCGGACCTTAGTCCAGTATTTAACATTAAGTTGAGAATCACATTTTCATTTACATGCAAATGCTCATTCAAAACACATTTATCGTCAAATTATGTACACTTAGTTCATCTCATTCGCATACAAGCAACACTTCAATATCTCAACCAAGCATCACAATCATCGGACCTCCTGTCTGAAAACCAACCCAATCAATCTCATTCATATAGACATTCAGTAGTCAATCAATACCAAAATTCACACAAAACAAACAATGAAATGAGACCATCTAGGTCTACTTACAGTACGCTTCAGATTAGTATTAGCTTCCATGATCCGGAAACGTCTAAACGGGGACGTTCTATCCTGTATCATCATTATGCAAAACATATATTACACACACATTAATAATTGCACAATCACATAAACATTCAGTTTTACACACATGTATATGTGTAATGTATAATGTATGATCAATGACAATCCTTGGGTATATTTTCCAATTCCACATCTTATGCTCATTCTCATTTCATGATTCATATTTATCTAATTAAACTTAGATTTACACTTCATTTGCACATGATCATTCTAAGTTCTCCATTCAATCTTTACCCTTTTTTATGTGTCTAGCTTATTCATAAGCTTACACCTCGATAACACTTGGTCACTCTATATCATAACTCAATTTCTCGTCATCTCTTTTCTAACCTTATATGATCTCATAATATCCCATTCTCATCCACAATTAATCACTTAATACATATTACTCACTTCTTTGAATCATAGTTACAATCATATGAACATCTTCATTCCCATTATACTCATGCAATTGATACTTTGATTTCATCAATTCGTTCACTAAGTTTTAACCTTTAATTTCACTTCAAACCTACCATACATTAGTCCCATAAACCAAGGATCACTCTAGGTTCACTTTAAGACCAATTTAAGGCTTAATTAGGGTCACTTGACCCGTGAATGTCCGTTAAACGAACATCTATGTCCGTTAAACTGACCTTTACGAGTCACTTATGGAAATTTAAAATTTTGACCCTCTAGAAATCAAAATATCTTTTTGTGATCTTCATAGAAATTGTAGATCTTGAAGTCCTCTTTAAAATCATACCTAAAATATCGCAGTCCGAGTTCTAAAGAAAACGTTATGCCTCTTACACTAAAATATGTCCAATTGGATTCTATGTTTTCCAGATTTCTAACTCTTTACTTACAACATTCAATTCCTCATGCTTGATCAATCATTTCTAGTTCAATACTTATCATTTATCCATTATTATAACTCCATTTCAACTCAATACCATACATAACCAAATTATAGCCCATGATTGATCATAAACACTAATAACAGATCATACATATACATACACATTCATCATCAACTTTCTGTACTCAGTACTCAATTTCAAGTCAAAATTAGAAATTCTTATGGACAGAATTTGAATTTGATGTCCTCATGGAAAATGTAGCCTTATGTCTCTAATTTAACCCAAATCAAAAACCATCTCATTTGGATAACTACAGAACAAGTTATGGCTAAATTACATAAGCATATCCAATGGAATTGGTATAGCTAGCATATTCCAGCCACTTTAAACACCATTATCAATTTGTCTCTAAACTTACACCCTAATTCTTCTTTTTTTAAGACACTATACTTGTCTTTTCTTCAACTTCCATACCCAATCCAATCCATTGCTAAAACAACCAATTATAGACGTTTTTATCCATCAAAAACAGAACATAACAATATCCATTCAACATTCAAATTTTTCTGTACTTCATTCTAACTCTAAAACATTTCTATATAAATTTATGAATCATTAATCATCATCCATATAAAAACAAGACATGAATCTACCACATTCCTCCTTCACATTTTTAGCATATACCCATCCTCATTTCATGACCATTTTTACCTATAACTATCATCAAATATGCTTTTATTAAGACAACCCATGAGAAACAAAGTTTACTTACATGTTTAGCTCCAAATCTCCCTAAAGTCACCAAGAAACCCTATCTCCTCCAACATGCATGAAAATCAACTTTGAAGGTGAAATGGGTTGGGTCTTTTTGCAAGAAGAAGGAGAAGACAATGAATATGGAAGAAACAAAGTGAAGGAGTTGGATAAAAATCAAACATGGTGAGGTGAGAGTAAGTTTCGTAGATGGAGAGAATGGAGGAGATGAAGAAATGAAGAAGTTGAGCAAAAATGAGGGTGGGTGTCGTTTTTGGCAAGTGAAAGACCAAGTGGTGTGGTCTTTCACTTAATAAAAAATGTGACTTAATTAGTGGTTTTTCACTTGCCACATGTCACTCTCTTATGGTCCCTTTTGGTCCACTTTAAGAACTACTCTATTTTGTCTCCAATTTCTACTCCAATTGTCTCCCAATTTTCAATGACATAAGTCATTAAATCCTAAAGTCATTTATAAAAATTTCCACTGCCATTTAACCCTTATTTCTACTACTATTCATCAATTGGTCTGCCACTTGACATTTTTCTTAGTATAAAAAAATACCCTTAATTTCCAGAAAATTTCCAATTTTTCACCAAAAATTCTAATTCAATACTTATACATTCCCTCTCAATTTTTAAGACACAAAACCATAATTCGCATCATATTCACATTAAAACAACCATTTATACCCGAAAAATGTCAATTGAGTGCATGAACAATTATTTTAAGGTGTGCAATAATCAAATTCGCATGTGTGTATGCTGACATTATGCATGAGCATGAAATGCAATTTTCTCAATCTCTCTTTAATCTCAGATGTACCAAATTTTAGAGTTCTAACTCTTAGTATGAGAACGGGATGTTACAGTTGTCTTGAAATAGGAATGATTAAGGTGATAGTTAAAGATGAAATGAAGGTGTTAAAGAAAATGAAAAAGTGCAAAAAATATGATGAATATGTGTATATGATATGTTCTGTTTCTGATGTTTATGATCGATCATAGATTTTGATTTGTGTTTGATTGAGTTGAGCTGAAATAGAAGTAGGAATAAAGAGGAAATAATGAGGACATAAATTAGAAATAATAGACTAAGCAAAAGAGATGAAGAAATTATGAAAAATATGTTGTTTCGTAAAATCTGGGGAAGATCGTCTGTCACGATCGTGCATAAGCATGATCGTAACAGAGAGGAAACCTCAGAGAACTTACACAATCATGACAGAGAGGAAGCGTTAGGCAATGCACGATCATGACAGAGAAGAATCAGCAGGAAGTCGTGCACAAGCACTATCGTGACAAAGAAGAATCAGTAGGAAGTGCACGATCGTGACAGTAAAGGTACTATGTTTTTTGATAGATTTCGACACCTTCACTCTTTTGACCATAACTTCTTCTCCGGACTTTCGATTGACTTGAAATTTGAACAACAAACTCCTCACACATTGTATTTCCTCTCCACCAAATTGGCTATTTGAATTCAATAGGAAATGATTGATAATGATTGATTGACGAGCTTAGGATGAAAATGATAAAGTGAGCTTGAATTTCTTAAATAAAGTGGTTTCATTGAGCAGACATCTGTATTTTATCCATAACTTGTTTTGTACATATCCAAATTGGATGATTTTAAGTTTAGATTAAATTAGAGACATATGGCTACAAATTTTATGCGGGAATCGAATTTTAATTATGTCTCTAAGAGTTTCAAATTTTGGCTTGAAGTTGAGTACTGAGTACTATTGCAGTTAAGTATTTTGTGTATAAATTGCAGAATACTGAACCAAATAGTGAGAACCTGATGTCATTAGAAACTTAAGACATATGAGAACATTTGTTTAGAAGAAGGTGATGCCTAAATACTTCATTTTTCTTGTCTTAATGACCATGCAAAATTGACCCGAAAATCTGTTTTGAGAAAAAACTGGAATGATCGATTGAGTTATGAACTTAGAATAAATTTTGTTTTATTAAGATGTAAACCTAAGCTCAAATTAAACTTATATGAGTTTTGATATATAAATGATCATGTGATGAGAATAAAGGGAATATACCCGAGATTGTCATTGAGTATGCATTGTACATAATCCATAGATACATATTTGCATAAATGAGTACTTATAATTGTGCAAAGTTGTAATGTGTGTAAATGTGTATTACATAATATAGAAGAGCGAATTGAGCGACAACATCCAGACGTTGCCAGAATTTCGAGGCAATAGTTATCTGGAGCATCTTGTGAGTAACCTAGATGGTCTCACTTGATCAATTGTTTGTTTTAAATTCTGTATTGAATTATTATATGAATGTGATTGTGCTGATTCCGAGCATTGAACGTTCGAGGCGTTTGATGCATGAATAATACATTAGAAGTGCTCATTGTTTGTAAATTTCACGCAATAAGTGATTCTCAACGTATATGTTGAATGCCGGACCAAGGTCCAATGACAAATGTGAATGATTGTGATTGTGAATATGAATGTGTAACATTGAGCACATTTGATTGATTGAATATATGTGCTGCATTTGATTACATGAATGCATGAACAGATAAAGGCTGTTGTGACCGGAGTAGCCACTGAAAAATAGCTTAAAGCTCAAAATGTGATAAGAGCCTCTGGCTCAGTCGTTATTGTACTCGGTATCCACTAAGCGATATGAGATAATGTCTGAATCAAGTCCGGTATCTACAAGGGATATAGGCCAATAAAAAGGCACTCGATCACAACAAAGTAATAAATGAAAGTGAGTCTCATGTGCATTGCATTTATAATTGATATGTATATTTTAAATGATCTGTTTGACTGCTCTGAATGTGATACGTGAAGTAAGTGATATGTAATGCTACGTGATAAATGAAATGAAGTGAATTATGTGATTTTATGTGTTGATGTGTTATATGAATTGAGTGAACCATCGAGGATAGTTAACTCACTGAGTTTGCATAACTCACCAAAATTGCAACGTTGACATTTCAGGTTCGAAAGAAGATACTAGTGACAAAGAGACTCTAAAAGAAGTATAGTTTTTGTACTTTTGGATCAACGAAATGACTCAAAGGTCGGTCAGCTGAGACTAAAAGATCTTGGTATAATTTTTGTATAATTCCTCATGTATGTAACATATTCTGTATACAGAGATGTAAACTCTGATTAGTTTTTGATAATGTACATATATGGATGATGTTGTTAATCTACAATGTACAAATTCGATTTTAAGAAATGAAATGAGGAATTTGAGTTTTTAAGTAGTGTGATATTTACGTCTTAAATGATGATGTCATGATTAAGTTAGTGATCTGACTGCTCTAGCATCCCACTCTTGTGAGGTACGTACTCGGATATCATTTAGGATATCGAGTACGTGTTCTGTGAGAGTGAGGTGCTGCACTTCCCCTGCTACAATAGCGCCTTGCTCTTCCCCTGCTACAATGATTGCCAACGCCCAACGCAACAAAACATACTACTCTTTTACCATAGGCCTGAAATATAATAGAAAACACAGCAGACATACCATATTAGCAAAGCTAACAGTCCCCAAATTGCCGAATTCGACAAAATTCTAATTGAAACCTCTGCAATTTCCCATTTATACACAAGCAAACAAAACTGAGTAAACACCAGACAAATAGCACGGGAAGAAATATAATAAGAAGAGATATATAGGGGGAGAGATGGCAATAAGCAGCAGAGTGGTTGTGACGGTAGCTAATGTGTCAGCGAATCTATGCTAATACATACCCTGCAATCCTGAGCGTCTCACCGGTGACCAAGTCCTCCTGCTCCTCTTCTGCTTCCCTCTTCGCCAGCTCGACTGCTAAAAAACAACATGAGATGAAAAGAAGTGGCAGAATACGGAGAATAGAAAGAAAAGTCTGGAAATGATAAGCTTGTGGACCTTAATAGATATATGTGTGTGATATGCTTTTTTGTGTGGTTACAATGAAGAGAAACTAAGAACTATCGCATAAAAGAAATACCACAGGCATCAGCCCATATAATCAAAGAGAGGGCGTCAGGAATATCCTCCAAAACCTAAAAATGAGAAGCAATGTCATGACCCAATTTAGCCAAACAATCTGCTGCAAAATTACCTTCACGAAGCACATGTCTAATAGAGCACCTCCAATTCCTAGCAAGTAAAGTTTGAATATCCACAACCAAAATAGACTAGAGATGTGAAAGGATAACACTACAAGTCACCATCTGCACTGCCTCCATGTTATCAAATTCGACAATAAATGAGTATTGAAAAGGGCTTAATGGCTTAAGTTTAGAGGAAATAATTGATATTAAGAAAAAATATTAAGAGTATATAAGTAGTATTAATTTATATTTCATCCTAAATTTTTTGAATTGAATGTTTCTTATTTTTACTGTTTAGTATGTAATGAAATGTAATATAACTCTCCGTTTTGATCCCTGGTCCATTCTAATAACGATAGAAGTATATGTTACGTTCGATCTCGTTGTATTACCAACTCTCCAACCAGGGCTAAGCTCGTCTTCTCTCTCAAGACCTGTTTTTGTTCTTATCATTACAGAGAAGTATCGAACAATCTTCGATTCCGTTCCCTTTCTTTCTTCGTTTTACTTCCTGAACCCTAACCCTAAATTACCCAATTTCAAATACATCGTTTCACAATTCGTCTTTCTTGAAGCCAGTCAACCCGGGAATCGCACTCATTTCTGTTCTATTTTTTTTCTCGGAAATTTGTCTTCTTGGAGGCAACCGACTGCTAAGTTTCATTATAATGATAAGCACCGGTTCCCTAATAGGCTTCTTCTTGCTTTCAAGGAACCAGGTTCATGGGCTTGAGCGATGCCTGAGCTTCGCAGAGGTGTACGGAGAGGGCGCACGTCGAAGAAATTAGCGCCGCAGAACCGGCAGCTGGGGAGTTACGTGAAGACACGTGCTGCCGTTGTTGGACTGTCGCCGGAGAGGCCGAGGCCGAGGACGAGATTAGAAACAAGAAGATTGAAGGAGAGAGAAGAAGGTGGTGGTCGTGATAAGAACGATAAAAAGGTGGTTTTGATTTCAGAGCTAGAAGAAGGAGAAGAGAGTAGTGGCACTTTGGGTTTGGAAGGTAAAGTAGAAAAAAAGAAAACTTTTTATTTGGGTATTGGTGGTAAAAAGGAAGAAGAGGATAAGAAGGTTGTTGAAATGGGTGATCATAGCGGTGGTATAAGTGCTAACAAAGCTCCTGGCCAAGAAGAAGAGGGTAGTACTGCGCCTTTCCCCGAGACGGTATATACCTGTGATATTTGATGATATTCTTTCTCTTCTTTTTTTTTTCTAATAATTCTTTTGTTCTGTGAAATTCGTTTTCATGTCATTAGAATTCCCTTTTGTTTTGTGCATAACCATTGTCTTCATTTCATTTTTTTCTGGTGCAAATATGAGATTTTCACAGCATGGAAGCAAGTTTTACGAGTGGCTCTGCGGGATTCACCATGGCTTTGTTGGAACTTATGGATGTTGGCTTGCTTTTAGTTTTTATTCCCTCATTTGTTTTGCTTTGTAGTTCCCTCCACAAATTTATTTTGGGTATAGGGGAACTATGATCTATATTGGGGTTCAATTACCAGAAGATGGCTCTTTTTGGGGGACTGAGGAGGTGAATGTTTTTCAGTCAGAATTTATGGAACTTATTTGCCTGCTAAATATTATTTCCTACCGGTGGAGTTTCAGTTGTGTGATAGTCATTGTGGAATTGTTATTGCATGGAGCTGTCCCAATGCATCAATTAGGTGACGACACACGGCCTTAGGTTAGCCAAATCATTCCAAACTTAGTGGAAATCACTCGTTGATGTGGTGAGATAACGTTTCAGGGTTCCATTTATGCTGAAAATGGTATCGCATTTAAGGTTTTGGTGTTAGTATCATGAACAGCAGACGTGGCAGGATCCAATCAGTAATCATTTGTTGCGGCTGTTAACCTTCCCTTTTTGTGGTTTGCTGGAAGCTTTTTCATTGATTTTGAGGAGACGATCTATTTATTGGATATATCATGAATCTGGGAAAATACGTTAGCGAGTGTTCAGAATATGTACAAAAAGAATCATCCTTTTCTAGTATGTTTTCTGGTGGGTTGTTCTTGTGAATGTATTGGTTTGTGCGGACTTGTAAATGTTTATCTTGTATAACAATTTGCTGCATTTCAAGTATGTTGGTTGATCTTATGGCATGCTGTGCCTCTAATATTGCTTATGTTCTTTTTTTATAAATTTATAGAAAAATTGTTTTTGGTTTTCCCAAGGTTCAAGTGGGAGGATCGCCTCTGTATAAGATAGAAAGGAAGTTGGGTAAAGGTGGGTTTGGTCAGGTCTTTGTTGGACGTCGCGTTTCTGCCGGAAATGACCGGCCTATGAGTTCTGGAGCCTTGGAGGTAAAGTTAGTTGGACTGCATTCCTAGATATTTAATCTTTGTCATGTTATATGTTTATCACTCTTTCACATACTTGTGCTTCTTTAGGTAGCTCTGAAATTTGAGCATAGAAACAGCAAAGGCTGCAATTATGGCCCTCCCTATGAATGGCAGGTGTACAAGTAAGTGCTTTTGTTTTACTTGTATTTTAAATTTGGGATCACAATTTAATTAATTAACCTTACACTTTTATTTCTCAGTGCTCTTGGTGGTAGCCATGGGGTGCCTAGGGTACACTATAAAGGAAGGCAAGGAGATTACTATGTCATGGTATGAGTTATGAACTTGGTTCTTTTACATTTTGCTTATAACTTGTCCATTTTCCTAATGTTTATGCTTTTCAGGTTATGGACATGCTTGGGCCAAGTCTTTGGGATGTATGGAATACCTCTGGCCAGGCGTGAGTAAATGTGCACTAATATCTGTTTGTACACCCCTGAATGATGCTAAAGTGATATACTTTTATGTTTCTGTATATTTGCTGTTAAATTAGCTTGCCATGGAAAATGAGTTCAAATTTTATTCTGAGATTGTCAAGTTGTTTTGTATCTGTGTTTCTTTTCTTGATATGATTTCTTGTGTGTCGTTCATGTTTATCTCCTTTGGAATACAGAATGTCTACAGAAATGGTGGCTTGTATTGCAGTGGAGTCATTGTCAATCCTAGAGAAGATGCATGCAAGAGGGTATGCAATCAGAGTGCTTTTTCTCTATTATAGTTTAGTCTTGGGGAACTTTAGAAATTGAAACATTCAATTCTAGCTTCAATGATGATTCTTTTCATTTTTGCTACTGATTATTCTTCAATTTTTTTTTCGTGATTTTAGATATGTGCATGGGGATGTAAAGCCAGAGAACTTTTTACTTGGCCAACCCGCTACACCACAGGAAAAGAAGTTATTTCTTGTTGATCTCGGATTAGGTGACTGCATTCAAATTAATTCCTGGTGCATTTCCTGTGCCATGAGTTACGCTTTTTTGCCTCATGGCTATTTATCATTGCAGCAACTAAGTGGAAAGACAGTGGCAATGGACAGCATGTTGAATATGATCAACGTCCTGATATGTTCAGGTGAGAATGGTTGTCAATGCCCTTCTGGCCAATTGTCCAATTTAACTCCTTGAAGAATATCCATGATATCTTTCCTATTCAATATCTGTAGGGGAACTGTTCGATATGCCAGTGTTCATGCTCATTTAGGAAGGACTGCAAGTAGGAGAGATGACCTAGAATCTCTGGCATATACACTTATCTTTCTGAATCGAGGCAGATTGCCATGGCAAGGCTATCAGGTGCCAATTTCTTTTATATGTTTAGGACTTTATGTAACATTCAGATATGTACCAATTTTGTAGAGCATCCTCATGGATTTCTTTTTCGATAGAATAATGTGTTAATGTCTTTGTCTCTTTCCTTTTTCTTTCTTGATGACCTCAGGGAGATAACAAATCCTTCCTAGTTTGCAAAAAGAAGATGGCGACATCTCCAGAAATGTTATGCTGCTTTTGTCCGCCGCCTCTTAAACAGTTTCTTGAAATTGTGGTGAATATGAAGTTTGATGAGGAGCCAAACTATTCCAAGCTAATTTCTTTATTTGAAGGCTTGATTCCACCAAACCCGGCTATAAGACCAATAAACACTGAGGGTGCTCAGAAGGTAATTTCATCAGTGATCTGTGCGATATTTCTTTGTACCATTCCTTATGGGCTTCAATAACTATTTACTCAACTGGCAGATTATCTGTCAAGTTGGTCAAAAACGTGCTAGGTTGAATATTGAAGAAGATGATGATAGTCAATCGAAGAAGAAGGTTCGTCTTGGAGTTCCTGCTACTCAATGGATTTCCATTTACAATGCTAGGCTGCCAATGAAACAGAGGTATAGTTATGTTCTGATGCATAATCTCACACTTGCCCTAGAAAACTAATCACATATACTTAGTTTGTAATGAGCACTGCATCTAAGAGTTGCTTATCAAAAAACTATCCATTATCTTCCGGGAGTTGCAATTTGGTTGCTCGGCTGGATTATTCCTTTTCTGTAATAGGAAAAGGAAGGTAATTTGTTAGGTTTGTATGGGATCCATGCATTCCATCTTTCATGTTTTAGTCTTAGTCATGGTGAAATGGGTTTCAGTTTAGTGTCAACTTGATAATTTGTGGAAAAGGTGACTCAAAAGCAGCTTGGATCATGATTGAACTTTTCTTGTCTTGTTTTCTGAGATTTTTTGCCTTCCTATTTTTTCGAGTCTAGTATATAATTCAGCACCTTTTACTTCTCATTTCTTCTTACCTGTTCTTAGGTAAAAGTGTTGCTGCATTTGTGTGTTCTTCAGAGTGTAAGGAATGAATCATCTGTTTTTATATTTTAATTTTTATGATGCACTTTTGTATTTTTTAGGTACCATTATAATGTTGCTGATGGAAGGTTGGCGCAACATGTGGATAGGGGAGTTAAAGATGGGTTGCTTATAAGTTGTGTGGCTTCTTGTTCAAATCTTTGGGCATTAATTATGGATGCTGGAACTGGTTTTACACAACAAGTTTTTGAATTATCTCCATTTTTCTTACACAAGGTGAATCTCTGCTGCACACGATATGTATAGATTTTCGTTCTAATCACACTAATTACATCTTAGTAACGAGATGAAATTATTGTCCAATGTTATAGGAATGGATTATGGAGCAGTGGGAGAAGAACTTCTATATCAGTTCTATTGCTGGTGCAAACAATGGCAGCTCCCTTGTAGTGATGTCCAAAGGTCTGCTAACATTACAAAATCAATTTTCCATAATGTATATATTTGTCATGCACAAGAGAACCGAGAGTTTGTTATAGTGACTATATTTCATATGCCGATTGTTTAGTATGTTGTTTACCTTGAAGTTGTCGTTTTGCATTAACAAGTGCTGATTTTTGTCCAGCTTAACCTCTGGAGAAAATTAGTGTTAATACATAATTTGTGTTTAACTTGTACAGGTACTCAGTACACTCAACAGTCATACAAGGTCAGTGACTCCTTTCCCTTTAAGTGGATAAATAAGAAGTGGAAGGAAGGATTTCATGTGACGTCAATGGCCACTGCTGCAACTCGATGGGGTATTGTCATGTCTCGAAATGCTGGCTTTAGTGACCAGGTCATACTTTTCACCTTGAATTTATAGTCTACAGAACTACATTATTGGTTCTTGCCGGCCTTTTCTATATCAAAATTCGCAGTTATTGAGGCCTTCCTCACGGAAGATACGACAAGGATGCTCTCATTTGTATTTAATTCTCGTTCAATGATTATTTCTCTGTGTCTCTAGCCTAATCACTTACTCTTTACCTACCTGTCATTGAATTTAATAGGTGGTGGAACTTGATTTTCTATATCCAAGTGAGGGAATTCACAGGAGGTGGGACAATGGCTACAGAATTACATCCACCGCTGCAACATTTGATCAAGCTGCCCTTATCTTGAGTGTCCCCAGACGCAAACCAGGAGATGAAACTCAGGAAACTTTGCGGACTTCTCAATTTCCCAGCACACATGTTAAGGTACATATGAAGTGCAAGAATTGATATAATATATGTGCTACAGTAATACCTTCAAAGTTGGTGCATTGAAGTTCTGGATGAATATGATCCCCACTAGTTAAGAGAAAGACCTTGGACACAATATCAAACCAGATACTATAATTCCTCTGGTTTTGGTGGCCTTGTGTGGGTACCCCGTTGACAAATTTTGGGGAAAATATGTTTTTGGGTCTAATTTCTCAAGTATATGATTGGTGTATCTCTGTGTTATGTAGCTTCATTCATGCTTATTCCTCCCATCTCACTTTGTAATTGGTCGTTGTACCAATCCAGGAAGCACTCTAAGATCTGGGTTTGCCTCTATATGCAGGAAAAATGGGCGAAGAACCTCTATCTTGCTTGTCTGTGCTATGGGCGGACTGTTTCTTGAAATGCATTCTGTAGTAGCAGGGAAATTTCTGCTAGAAGAAAGAAAATAACAAATGGAGTGATTTGTAGCTTTCTACCGTGCCTATTCCTGCATGTCTATCTAGTTTTCTGTAATTTGTAAAATTGTTATAGGAGCTCTACTAACAACTCTTCATATTCGAAGATGTAATTTTATGTCATAGACTTGAATTTTAATTTGCTTGTTACGTAATGCCATTGCACTTTACTGATTGTTTGAAGTTGAAGCATGAGTTAATCTTGCATGATATTTTAAGTATGAAAAGAAAACGAAGCTTTACACAGCTGCTGACATTTGAATATAATCTGTGAGATAATAGGATGAAGTGTTTTCTCTTCAAATTGGAAAAGAGCAACTGTTGCTCTGTTTGCTCGTATAGCATAAACACCCTACAGACCTCATGGTTGAACTTGCAGACACCAAATGGTGCCCCAGATGAACTAAAACCACATAGGAAGAAACAAATTCTATCATCTGCCAAAAGCCGGAAGAGAAAATCCAGTGCTTTCTAATAAGCACAGATGATTGCGGTAGACAAGAATAACATTCAGTAGAACTACAGAAAAATCTCCAGGAATCAAGGTTGACTGTTTGGAAGCCTGCTGAGAACAGAGTGCTCTGGTTTGTGTTCACATTCAAAGTCGAGATGAACAAATGCCCTTTCAACTTCAGGGAGTTTCTCAATCTTGATCTGCAAGGTCTCCCCAATGGTGTGTGCTTCCTTTAGTGGCAACTCTTCTGGTAGTTCAATGTCAACCTGCAAAAGAAAGAACAGAGAATGAGAAATTACGTGACTTATCAGCTTAGTCAATAACTTGCAGTTAACTAATGCATATCTGTTCAAGCTGGATAAAGATCCATAGTTGTATGAGTTTTGAATGATGCAAGGTCAAGCTAATGATTATAATTTAGCACGTTCGGTAGTTAAATTGAAATTGTTGTGTAGTTAGATTAGTAGTCTACTTCCCTTCGAATGATACTGTCGAAATAGTAAAATGGTCATGACAATGCATTGGTGAAACTTTATGCAGAAACAAGCATCAGACTGAAATTAAAAGAATTGTCTTGAAATTAAAAGAAACTACATAGGCGTATGCTAGTTCTTAATACTCAAAGCAATGGAGGAATTGAACCGTAACCAACCTCTACAAAATAAAGAACACCAAAGGTGTAAGCACGGACAGTGTCCACACGTTTGACTTGAGGATGTCTTATGACAAGATATGTTAGTTTCTGCAATACTTCAGGAGGTGCTGATTGCCCAATAAGCGAAACTGTATCAGAAAACACATGTTAAAGGGATTACACATCAAATATAAGGATTCAGGAACAACTTAGAACCTTAATCATTTCGATTGGCTCCTCTTAATAACAATCTGGTAACAGAAGAAGTACCAGCATTTTCCATGACTGTCCCAGACCAATTTGTGATTGTATAAACCGCAAGGATGATTGCTCCAGCAGGATCAATCCACCAGTAAAATTTGTCACCAAGAACAGCAGCAAGTAATCCAATTATGTTCGTTATAACGTCAAAATAGTGATCCTGGACATGAGCATTATCTTATAAAACTGATGATGATGATGATAAGCTAAACGCAGATGCAACTTGTTAAGAGATTAGAGTCAGAAACCTTCGCATAAGCGCGGACTATTTTGTTTCCCGAGCTTTTACAGTAAATCCACAGTCCAAGTTTTACAACAGTAGCAGTAATCATGATTGCATACAACCACAGCAATTGATTGGCAGACATCTTTGCAGTAGGTTCATCTTTTATTAATTCCTCACCTGCCTGAATCAATATCTGGAAACCTGCAGAATAAGATCATAGTGGTATTTAAAATCCATGCTTAAAAGGTCACAATTCTTGGAAATGGAAGATATAGCAGGCTAATAAGCAACATCGTACCAAGGGTAGCCATCACTGCAGCAAAAATGATTATTCCTACTGGCTGCACCCTCAATTTTCCAATAGGATATTTGTAGATATTGATGTTTTTCATTGCTAAGTGAGTGAACCAGAGTATACCACCAGCCATGAGATCAAGTAAAGAATCCAAGGTTGATGCAGCAATTGCTATGGATCCACTCCTTATCGTAGCATAGATCTGCACATACGGAAATTCTTGACATGTGAGCATCATTGCAGTAATGTTTACTCACCAAGAACTGATACGTACTAGTGAGTGTGATTAATGCAGATTTCTTCACCCATATTCTTCTGTTTACCAAATGGTTCACTTCGTAAATCCTTTATCAAGAAGAATGGCAAATGCACTCTAGGTTTCTGTTTTCTTCAATATTAACCAACTAAAGATCCAATAAAAAGAAGAGGAATTTCATAGGATTTCAAGTACTTTTGAGGCTGATCTACCCTTTTGACAATTGAGTGGCAGAGAAAACAAATGTTATCTTGTTCTGAGACATCATTACTACAATCACATGATGTAATACACCTGAAGTAGAATTCTCGGCAAAAAGTTGCTCCACGCATCTAGAACCATAGGAATTCAGTTCCATCGAAGAACCTTGATTTAACACAGGCAACCATATGTTACCTTAAGAGCCAAGAGCAGAACATTGGCATAATTAGAGATCTTCATTGCTCTTTCAGCTTGTATTTGTTCTTCGTCATGTTCATCAATAATAGGGTGAGTTTCCACCAAAGCATCAACTTCCTCAAAGGATTTCAATGTATCAAATTGCCTTTCATAATATTTCCTTTCATCTACCAAAAATGTCATAGAAGAAAGTGTCAGAACTGAACAATGTAAGAGACGTGTTAGAAAAACTCATGTCTAACCAAGTGAAGATTAAATACCACGAAAACATTCGTTTAAAAAGGCAATTAACTCCAGAATTACGAAAAAGAAACCATTTTTAGATTCTCTATGTCCCTGATGAGACAAATATACTATTATATCTGTCCCCCCGTTGATTCCTGAGAAAACATTAAAGAATCAATGCCTTCTTCATAAGACAAAACATCCCAAACCAGAAAAATGGATCCTTGTCTCTGTCTCAAACAACAACAAGAACAATAGAATGCACTCCTCACTTTCCATTAACCAACCAACAACATCCCACCATAAAGAGATGACAAAGGGACAAACCTGAACTGAGTTCTCTGGTTCTAGAGAAATCAACATGAAAAGAAGAAGACTCCATGTCAATGGTTGAGCGAACCTTATCAGGCAACCTCGCCAAGAACTCGCTCCTCAAGCTGTTCACAGAGTAGTCTTTGTTCAGTTTCGCGCTCCGTCGTCGTTCATTGCCAAGCAACGGCGTTTTTGCGCTGGCCACCGTCTCACCCTCCATCTCCAATCACCCAATTCCCAACTTTTCAACAACTAACACCTCCTCTCTCTCTCTCTCTCTCTCTATCTTTTTCTGTGTCTCTGTTGAATGCAATTATATACCAGGTAAATAGGAGAAAGTAGACAGGCGTAAAGACAGAAGAACCATCCTACATAATTAAAAACTATGAAAAGTTGCAAACTATTGTCAACACATAAAAGTTTCCATCGTGAAGAGTTCTAGTTACTAGACGGCATATTTTTATTTCAGTAAATAATGAATAATGGACAAAAATTAATTACAAATTAAACTATTTTAATAAATTAATGATTAACAAATATCCTAATAATAGAGTAGCCTAATAAAAAATCTGAATTAATGGGCTGAAATTTGACGAAAAAAATAGACCCTAATTAGTGTGAGTCAAACCTGTATTGAGCTTGTGACGGAAAAGTTCGATACGAAATATATATATATATATATATAAAATCTGAATTAATGGGCTGAAATCCGAAAAAAAAAAGACCCTAATTAGTGTGAGTCAAACCTGTATTGAGCTTGTGACGGAAAAGCTCGATACGAAATATATATATATATATATAAGGTTAAGGTCTCTTACCCAAGCAAATTGGGAACGTTCAGATTCTCTAACCCATCAAGAGGTTGATGACATTCTAGTGATCAAACTTTTGTAAAAACATGTTCATTTTAACTTCGAAAAGTTAGATTGAAGCTATAAAAGCAAAATTAGGTATTTCTCGTGTTTCTTCGTTTCGTCCCTTTCATGTTCTTATACGTGTAATTGGGGCTCGTGTTACGTACTACAGTTAGAGGGTATATTTATATTTGAGCAAAGAAAGAATTTTTATAATAAAGTTTGAATCTTTAAGTGAATTTGATTATCACAATCATGCATGCTAAATGATAATTTCATATATTTGAGCAAAGAATGAATTTTTATGTGAATTTGATTATTAACAATTATGCATGCATGTTAAATGATAATTTCCTTTCTTGGTTTTCCTTTCTTGAAGCAAAGTGACAAAGATCAGGCTTCAGGTGATTTAAGCTTTCCATATTCTGTCATGCTTGACTTCGTCTCTTTTTATTTTTCTTCTGTTTTGTTATGGAAAGTTAATCAGCCTTCATTTGTAGACTACATTAAATTGCTAATTGTGTTATTACTTCCATTATTTCAATCTTGTTTAGTCCCTTTCCTTGTAGTGTAGTGCAGCTGTAACTTCACAAGCTCTCTGTCCTCTACTCTCACCGTACATGTTGAATGGTAGGTTAGCAACACTTGACCGTTAAAGCTTAAAGAAGATAAGAGGGTTATGGTGGAGATTGAAGATTGCTAAAGTTAAGTTAAATTTGATAAGAACACATGGAAGATCAAGGAAGGGTCACCAGTCAGTGAAAGCTACACTGGAAAAGAACGGAAAGTATTAACTATTACTTTCTCTGCTCAGGGACATAGAAAAACTCAAACTGCAGCAAGCACTTTGTTTCACTGCTTTGGATAGCAACATTTAATCTAATCATCCTGACACTTTTGACCAAAACTGAGGAAAGCTTTCCCTAGATCACTACCATTTTCAAGTCTAAATATCTGATGTCTAAGATCTAAAGTGTTATAATATAGTTGGAGATAGCTGTAACCTGCATTTCCAGAATATCTGTTTCCAATTATTTATCAAGAGACCGCCTAACATGGTAAACAATGTGCACCTAATCCTACATGCAAATGATTGACTATTGAAATAAAGAAATGAACATGTCATGTTTGTATCCTAATTCTGGATTTGTTTATTCAAAACAACATTTATCCTATTTTTCTGAACTTGCAAATGTCAGGCATCCCAATCATTAAAATTTAAAACTAATACTCCTGTCATCCTGCCTGCAATGAAAGATAATTGTATTAGGTAAGTACAAATGAAAAGGCAAATTTGTCATGATAGCATTTACTGTTAATAATGTTTAATGAGTATGCTTCAGACTAATGACAAAGAAGCTGACATATTCACTTTCATTTCAATAATCTCCAAAGTGCTTAAAAGGCCAAAGAAACTGAACTATCCATGCTTTTAACATATCAGAATTAAGTTATTGACACAAAAACCAAACCAACAATAAACGTTTAAGGATTCATGCATGTGAAGCTGGAATCTTTAGCTAAGAGCTCCATTCTTTCTAATAATTGTTTTTGTCTCATTGCTCTTCATGGAACGGAACATGTGAATGATCTGAATTTTTACTTGGCTATTCCCATGAATTGTAGATGGCAGCAAATTATGGGTGCAGCAGTCTAGTTATGGGAATATAGCTATTCATTTCTTGCAGTACAATTATTGTATAAAATGTCAGGACCAGAATGTTGTTTGTCCTGTCACTGCAACTAGATGGTTGTCCCAGCTGATGGAGAGACCTGTGTTCCATGTTGATGCATGTTCAGTGCTGGAATAGAGTGTCAGGAGCTAAAATGTAACGCCCAAAAAATTTGGATTTCATAAATAGTAGAATAGCATATCCAGAAGTGAATAGTGATATCAGGGATTTAAATTGCATTTTTTTATTTAGAATCAGATAATACCCCGATGATCAAATTAGAGCTCAAAACGAGTCCGTTTGGAAGGTTTGACCAAGAGTTAACCAGTTGTCAAAGTTTGACTTAAAAAAAGGTAAAAATTAAATATGAAAATATTAATAAAAATAAATGATATTAATTAAGATCTTTACGTGAGGTTGATATTTTTCTTATGGATATTTTTATTGAGAAGAAAAAAAGAATATATTAAAAGTTAAAGTTAATTTTGGATCTTTAAATAAAAGGAAAAAGTTATTAACGGACCACATAACATTAATTGCCACCTAATAATCTCTTCTTCACCAGAGATAGCCTAGAGCAAGCCTCCTTCTTTCTTCTCCATTTTTCTTTCATTTTCTTTCATTTTTAAGCCAACTTTCTTTAATTTTAACCCCCAAATCACCTATTAAATACTAAATCATCAACCTATGGTCCTAAACTCACCATATCAACAAAAATTTTGAGAAAAGATGAAAAAAAGGTATATAAGTGTTTTATGAAGAGTAACCGAAAATTTATAAAGTAAGTTAATAGAGTTTTTTTTAGTACACGATTTTAGTGCAGTTGTATGCATTGATGAATAAAATGCACGAAATTAAATGTTTATGCAATATTATGAAGATGAAGAAGAGGAATTGAAGGAGAGAGAACGAGAAAGAGAGAGAATAAAGAATTGTTGGTGAAATTGAAGTTGATTGAAGCTTAATTTGAAGAATTAGATATGAATTTGGTATGTGTTCATATAATTCTATTTTTCCCTAAAAATTGTGTATTATGTAATTTAGGATTCTTGAGATAAAATTGAGGGTTTATAAAATTGTTGTTAAAAATATTTAAATGAATGCTAAATGAAGTAGTATATGTGATTAATTGAGATTTTGAACTTATAATTTGTATTTTTCCTGATTGACATACATTATGTTTGAATTAAGAAACTTGATATACATGTTATTTTTGACTAATTGGTGAGATGAAGATGTCTTGAATGCTATATGAACTAAATTAAAACCAATAACGGAAGAGAAAAATGACATTAAGGAGTGACATTTGCTTTGGTTGAGTATGAAATAGCTTGAATTGGCTATTATGAGTGTTTATCATTAAATTTCAATGAAATTTAATTAGATTTGTCCCTAGTAAAATAGATAGGAATTAGAGGAATGTGATAAGGTTGATATGCCAATTAGGGAGTTAGCAGTACTGCGTCATGATATGTGTTACTGGACTGTATAGCTCCAAGAGCTTAGTTCCAGTGTAAGACATTTAATTTGTGTTATGAGCTATTTGACTGTGAGAGCTCAGTTCTTAAGTATATAAAAATGGACTGTATAGTTCCAAGAACCCGATCTTGTATTTTTAAATCCCGCTTATCTGGCTTAGTAATGCAATTTCGATGAATTTTACTTTGGGACAAATATATATATATATTTGAAATTCCTCAATCATTAGTCGTATATATATATATATATATGACTAATGATTGAGGAAATTGAAATGAAAATAGTAATTGATTGTAAATTAAATTGTAAAACTTATTTATCATTGTGTAATTAAATACGAATTATTAAAATAGATACATGCTTGTATTTCATAATTTGATTTTAAATGTCTATTTATGCTTAGAAATAAATGAAGATATTTATATTTGAAAAAATATTATATATTATGCATGTTATGGTTGAATAAATTGAATTGAATGAGAAATGAAATTCCTTGAACATCACTAAGCCTTTAGGCTTTAACTTAGCGTGTGAATTTTCTTTCCGCTCGTAAGTTTTGAAGAGAATTAGAAGAAAGTTGTGATGAATCTATTACAAGACAAGAGTCCCACAAAGGATCTCGAAATATTTGGAAGTAGATATATTACAAATTCTTATTTTGTTTTTAACTATGACATGTACACATAAAGAAGTGAAGGATCTTACAGGATTTTATAATAAATTATATATAAATACATGAAAGTTATATATGAAATATAATTTGGATGTGCTTAAATGTATTGGAAGATTGGTAAATTATTTTGTCAAGGAGTTTTATATAGAGATCAATAGTTGAATAACATGCATGAGTAGTGTATTGAAATTTCGTGCACGAGATTTTAAGTAAGTACAAAGAAAATCCTATCAAATTTTTTATAAAGTAAATAGTAATTGTTAGAATAATGAGATTTTAAAATAGAAAATGTTGTAGTTCAGAATATTAGGTGTTTAACTTGATATGCTGATTCTATTATCAGGCATGGGATGTTTCATAAAAAACCTCTGGCTTTCATCTTCTCATTGATATGCTGATTCCATTATGGGTATGGGATGTTACATTAAAAAAAACTCTGGATTTCATCATCTCCTTGATATGCTGATTCCATTATCCGGTATGGGATGTTACATAAAAAAGCCCTGGCTTTCATCATCTCCTTGTATTTTAATGGAAAGCATTTCTTATCATTTGTAAGGACCAGTACATTATAGGATTAAGCCTGACAGAACAGAACCAAGGAAATGGAATTTTATCTGCTGAAAATTGAAATTTATGGGACCAAGAATGGAAATCTTTTATCCTTATCCTCATTAAGTGATATTTGTTTTAAATAATCCATTATGAACATCATTACCTTTCCTTTGAAGACAGCATTACCTTTCTTTGCAGAAGCAGAAGAGCAACCCCAGCCATACAGGAAGCAGAACTTTCTTAAGAATTGCAGACTGTAATTTGTTGGATTCTTAATTTCAGTCGGGAAATAATATTCCAATCAAACCAATGCTCGTTTATACTTTTCGGCGTAATCATCCTCCCTTTTGTATGTGAGAACAGTGTGTATTATTCACTTCATGATTTGATGCAGTGTAGATTTCTAATCGGTAGCTTGGAGCCTTTGCATACAGTTCCTTTGCTCTTCAAAATCACGCTGGTATACTTTCCAGTCTCAGTAATTAGTGAATCCTCATGTTAGTCTCCATTGTTTGTATTTTTCTTCTTCCACTAATTTACAACTTCAGCAGCAATTTGGTCCTGCATCTGCCTGATAATAATGGTTAAGCAGGTGCAGCTTCTCTTTTCCGACTACTCTTCTTTTCCTTTTCGCTCTGTCCCTGTGATTTATTTACTACTTGATCCGCTTGGGAGACAATTTTTGAGACTGTAAATCCTGCAACTTCAAAATTCTGCGACCTGTAAGGAATCAAAGAATTACGACAAACAACATCTACCCCTTCATATGTCCAAACACCCAAGACTGCTTCCCCTTTGAGGCCAACAGCAAACCAACCAAGACCACCAGCAGCAAGATCTCTGGAACTCGAATCCCAAGTGTAGCCTGAGACACGGAACTCCTGTCTCACCCATTTTCCAAGCTCTTGAACTCGTTTCTCTCCAATAGGTGGCTGAAGCAAAGATCAAGAGAAGAAAAAAAATTTACTCTTAAGGCTTGTATCTTCAACAGAAAATATAACTACAAGAACCATTGGATCATGTCTCAGGTTTAGCTCGGGAAGGCTTATAGGCACTAGAACTGGAATGTGCCTCTAATTTTGGGACCGCTCGCCGTATAGGCACAGATTATCCACATGCCCAGATTGAATATAAAATGCTTCAACTATTTTGCAAGAGCAAAGAGTATGCAAAGAATATAATATGATGCTAAAGTTATAATGGACACGTATAGAGATTCCTCGAGTAATGCCAGGGAGCAGTCCTTATGTATAATTTACTTAACAAGACAACTTATACCTGTAATTGACGACCAAAATGCTCGTCCAGCATAGTGCTTGCCCTTTCTGTTTTCCCCATATGCAAGGGAACAAGTGCAGAGGCCCATACGGTGATATAAACAGAATCCACCGATAGTTCTTCAACATCTAGCCTCATCAATCCACCAATATGAACTGAATGACCTGCCTGTCAAGAGCATATCAAATGCAAATAAAGCCATTATCAGTGTGATGTTCTTCAGGATAAAGAATGCATATATTCGTTCAAGTTTCTATCATCTCACAAGCTATTTGAGAATTTCAAAGTCTCTTGAATTATGATACTAATCAAGTTAAGTGAAGCTGAAACCAACCTTGATTCTATACGTTCTGGGTTTCACCTCCTTACTAATATGAACAAGCTTCTGTTCATCCCTCGTCAGCCTAGCGGTTATCTGATGTGGATTCAAAAGCCCCGGGGTGTCAAACAACTTCGCATTCCCCGGAAGAACACCATCCACTCTGACAATACCCAACGTAGTCCCAGGCACGGGGGCTTCTGTTAGATGGCTAATCTTTCCTTCACTTCCACTAACACACTTCCCCAGTGCATTTATCAGTGTACTCTTCCCTGCATTCTGAGTCCCCACAGCCCAGACATTCCCTCTAGGCCCTGCCAATTCAACCACATCTTCAACCAAATCCTTCAATCCCCAGTCTCTCACTGCACTCACAAAATGCAACTTCTTAATACTAGTAGCACCACCTTCCCTTGCTCTTTGCCTGATCCAGTGTTCGAATCGAGTTGGGGACAGAGAAGTTGGCAACAAGTCAATCTTAGTCACTACAAGAACTATTCTAGGCACATTCCCTGACTTCCCCTGTTTCCAAGCTTTGTAACTCTCCTCAATTGCTTCTGTCACTAATTTCACCACTCCTTTAGGAAATGACCCATCAAAGTCCACTGCATCAACCACCAAAAGAACCACCGACCGGGCTCCACCAGTCGATACCAAACGCCTGCCCACTGTGTGATAAAAATCAAACTCAGGCAACAAATTCTCCAAGTTTGGATCTTTCACTCTTCCATAGTGCCTCAAAGAGTGACATCGTGCGCACACTACAGGCTTTTCTGGACGATGAGTGGAACCAGAATCAGAATTAGGATTTTCAGCTTCGACCGTTAGCCCCTTTTTCACAGAATCAGAGAATTCAGACTCAAAAGAAACAGGTACAAGATGCGAACTTGCCTTGTAATTTGGGTCCTTAACAGACGGTTTGGTGAAGAACCCAGGAAGCTTAGGATTGGAGTCTTGCACGTGGACCCCGCAACCAGGACAGACCGCGGTGGCCAGAGTTCCATCGGCGTAATTGCCATCACGGGTCAGAGTAAAACACGGAGAAGAAACCGAAGGTGGCTGCTTTTTGGCGGGTGGCAGGTTAGGTTTTGCAGAGAAATAGCAAATGAAGAAAAACAGTGACGGATTTTTTGCTGGGATTTGAAAATGGTAACGAGTACAGATAGCTCGGGATGAAGAAGACAAAGATTGGTTCTTCGTTAAGGAGCGATGGGAAAAGAGAGAAAGGAGGGTCTTGAACTTTGTTGATCTTAAAGACCAAAGGGTTTTGGCGCCGATCATCTCTAGCCTTCACCTTACCTTGTATGATCCTGACAAGTCTTCTTCTTCTTGCAGGTGGTAAATTAGGGTTTAGAGATATAGGGTTTTACGTTGTATTAAGAGATTTAAAATTGGTTTTCAGAGAGGGAGGTTAAATGGCGCCGTTTTGCCCAAGATTCGTCCTTTGTTGTGACTCGTTCAGATTGTTTCTAAGTTTGACAGCATTCACACACACACATATATATATATATATCATCGTCGGCTTCTTCTTCTCCAACTTCAACATCTCCATAACACAACCTCAAATGGCTGTAGAGAGTTCATTAGCTGATGTTCTGATCAAGGTGGCCATGTTTGTGTTGGTTCAAGCTTTGGTTTATCTCATTCTTTCCAACTCATCAAACACCTTCTCCAAGACCAAGATGAGATCTTTGAGCTTCAAACAAGCTCTTTCCATCAGCATTAACTGGATTCTGGCTGCCCTTTCTGATATTCCTGCCGGCGAACCTTCGCCGTCATCGTCCATAAGGGGTTCAACCACAAGGTCAGCATCGATCCAGGATTGTCCTGTATTTGATGATTAGAGAAGTCCTGAAGGATCGGTCTCTATGGAAATCAGGCGTCTATCATGGGCTACTATTATGAGTGATTTCTTGTAATTAGTGCTAGGATAGCTAGTATCTCATACCTTAATTAGAGATATTAAGTTACCGTAGTATAGGATTATTTCCTTTTTTTTGTAAAGTGCCTATACATACTGTACTGTAATCTCCTTGAAAGTTGTACAAGTTATCGTCTATCACTATACTTCTGCTGTTCATAAGTTTCATCACGTTATCAGAGAGTCTGATCCTGGTAACCCAAACACGAATCGAATCTCGTATTACAAATCTTGTACCATTTTTCTGTTTTGTTTCCCTGAACAAAGACCTACATGGAGAACTCCAGTTCCGATTCCATTATCTCAGCCTCAAACCCCACACCAAATAACCAAACTTCTTCATAGATCATTGGCCAACAGGAAAATTCTGTATTTGCCACCAGTGTTATACTGGATGAAACCAACTACGCATTATGGTCGCAAGTCATGGAGATGCGAATTGGTGCTCGTAACAAAATTGGATATCTCAACGGGGAAGCAAAGAAGCCTGCACATGGCGATCCAGATCTTGCAACGTGGGGTTGTAGACAACTCCAAAGCGAAAAGTTGGCTTATTGACTCTAAGAGTCCTTTACTAATGCATGGTTACGTAGCTACATGGAGCTACATGGGGGTATTGGCCCAAAGTTTTTTATAAAAATTATTTTTAATATATATATATATAGAAGGATAGAGTTATTTAAAGGTCAGTGGAGTACTGGGTCCCTTAAAATTTTAAAAAATAAATATTTGGGCCCTCTTATATTAAATTTCTGGCTCCGTCACTGCTGCGATTTATTCGTCTCCCTACCGCTAAGGATATATGGGAAGCTGTCTCTAAAACCTTTTATGATGAATCTGATGAAACTTGCCATTTTGAGTTGAATCAAAGATCTTTCTCTACCAAGCAGAATGGTCGTTGGCAACATACTATACTGAACTTGTTGCCATTTTTCAGGAAATTGATCACAGGACTATTTCTCAAGAAGGAATAGTCGAAGGGGTGGTCTAGATACACTCTGCAATAGCGAGACTTCGCGTCCATATTTTTCTGTGGATTTGATTTAGAATTTGACCAAGTGCGTGGGGAAATCTTACAAAAAGATCCAAAGCCTGACTTGGAGAGCCCGTGTGCATATGTTAGGAGAGAGTATCAACAAAGACAAACAATGGGAAACTCTCGCTCAATTCTTGAAAGTACAATCCTGATGGTCAATCAAACTCCGCAAGGATCATCGTCTAGAGTATCGAAGAATCAAAATAATCAGTCCACTGGAAGGGCTAGCAACTTGGTATGTACTAATTGTGGAGAAACGGGTTACTCCAAACAACGATGCTACGAGATCATTGGCTATCCTGAATGGTGGGATTTCACAAAGAAACCTAAAAAGAAGATTGCAAGCAAAGCTACGGTGACCTCTTCAGAGGAAGAACAATCGAAACCTGCAGCCAATATTGCTCACTCAGGTACTATTAATAAGGCATCGGTTTTATCTGCAACCTCTAAGAATAGTACTTGGATTGTTGATACAGGGGCATTTGATCACATGACGAATGATTCGGATCAGTTGAAATCCATCCTTCTTTCTTCTCGATCTGAAATCTCTACAGCAAATGGTAGTACGTGCACTGTAATAGGGGAAAGATCTGTTATTTTATCTGACACACTCATGTTAAACACAGTCTTGTTGTTCCATCTCTTGAATACAATCTTTTATCTGTTAGCCAAATTACCACTGCTCTCACTTGCACTGTAACCTTTTGGTCCAGATATTGTGTTTTTCAGGACATTCCAACTCGGAAGATTCTTGGTAATGGTGTTAGGCGGGGTAAACTCTACTACTTGGAAGTGACGGAGAGTGGAGGGCAGAAATTTGGTCAAGCAAATCAAATTAGTAGCGGAAATCAAGCTACTATTTGGTTATGGCACCGGAGACTAGGACATCTTTCTTTTGGCTACCTTAAAAGAATACAATCACTACTGTTTTTGGGTTTAAGTGAATCAGATTTTCATTGTGACTTTTGAGAATTGGCTAAGAGCCATCATGTTTCCTATCCACCAAGTTTGAATAAAAGTTCAGAACCGTTTGTGGTTATTCATTTTGATGTTTGGGGTCCTGCAAAAGTTCCCTCTATGTTACAAGCTCGTTATTTTGTTATATTTATTGACGAATGTACTAGAATGACTTGGGTATCTTTGTTGCGCAAGAAAGGTGATGTATTTACAGCATTTCAAGAGTTCCATAATATGGTGAACACTCAATACCAGAAACCAATTCATGTTTTGCAGTCTGATAATGGGACTGAATTCATGGATGCATCATTCAGTAGATATGTGAGTCAACATGGAATTCGTCATCAAACATCCTGCACACATACTCCACAGCAAAATGGATTGGCAGAAAGGAATAATAGACAACTATTGGAAGTAGTTCGTGCCTCTCTTTTTGGGATGAACATGCCTCGATTTTATTGGGGAGAAGCAGTCAAATCTGCAGCTTATCTCATCAATCGAACACCATCTCGGGTAATAGACTTTCAAACCCCATTACAAAAGATGCACGCGTTACTCTCCATTCCCCACCTTCCGAACCTTGAACCACGAATCTTTGGTTGTACAGTCTATGTCCACTTTCCTAAAACCTTACTAAATAAACTTGATCCTTGTGCTAAACGTTGTCTTTGTTGGCTACTCAGAATTCCAAAAAGGATATAGATGCTTTGACCCCAAAACACATAAACTACATGTGACATTGCATGTATCCTTTGATGAATCAGAACCTTATTATTCAGGGGGAGCTTCTCACGAAGGAAATCAACTGGACGAGAACAATGAAGGAAATGAATTTGTAGAATTTGAAGAAGTGACTGAACGTCTTGAAAGAGTTATTTCACATAGCAGTGATGGTATTCATGGTATGGAAAATGAAATGATAGCTCTTCTTGGAAATGAGTCAAGTAGTATTGAGCCTTCAATGACTTCCGAGTTGCCCTTGCCTACACCAGAACCTGAAGAATCGGTCCACAATGCCTTTCCTCAGGTAATCTCTAATCCTATGCCTATTGACCCTAATGAAATACCTATCCTTATAGAAAATGAAACTTCCAGATACCCACAAAGATTGAATAAGGGAATTCCACGAAAGCAATATGAGCCTGATCCTAAAGCCAAAGTCAAATACCCAATCAATAACTTTGTATTCACTCATAGATTGTCTGAATCACATGCACTTATTGTTGATCAATTATCTAGTGTGTCTATTCCTAGTAGTGTACAGGAAGCATTGAAGAATTCGGAATGGACAAGGGCAATGAATGAAGAATTGGAAGCCTTATAGAAGAATGCCACATGGGAACTTGTTCCATTACTTGAAGGAAAGGAAACGATTGGTTGTAGATGGGTGTTTACAGTAAAGCTCAAGGCGGATGGTAGCATTGATAGTAGCATTGATAGATATAAAGTCATACTAGTTGCAAAGGGATATACACAAAAGTATGGGGTGGATTATCAAGATACTTTCGCACCAGTTGCTAGACTCAATACAATTTGTATCCTCATATCTATAGCAACAAATCGAGATTGGCCTCTACAACAATTTGATTTCAAGAATGCGTTTTTTAACGGAGATTTAGAGGAAGAGGTCTACGTGGAATTGCCACCTGGAGTTAATTCTAGTCCCTTAAGCAAAAGCAATGTTTGTAAGCTAAAGAAGTCATTGTAAGGGCTAAAGCAATCCCAAAGAGCATGGTCTGGAAGATTTTCCTCTGCAATGAAGGCATTTGGTTATAAACAAAGTAATTCAGATCATACTTTGTTTATAAAGCACAAAGAAGGGAAGGTGACGGCTCTGATTGTTTACGTGGACGATATGATCTTAACAAGAGATGACCCATGTGAAACGAAAGCCGTACAAAGGTATCTAGCTGCCACGTTCGAAATGAAGGATTTGGGACAACTTAAATACTTCTTGGGAATTGAGGCTTCAAGGTCAAAACAAGGGATCTTCCTTTCACAACGGAAGTATATTTTAGACATGTTAACTGAAACTAGAATGCTTGCTTGCAAACCAACAGATACACCCATAGAAGCAAATCATCAGCTTGGAATTTTCCTAGATCAAGTTCCAACGGACAAAGGTTGCTATCAACGATTGGTTGGGAGGTTAATATATTTGTCACATACCAAGCCAGATATTGCCTACGCTGTGAGTGTAGTAAGTCAATTTATGAGTACTCCAAGTGAGGACCATATGAATGCAGTATACCGAATTTCAAGATACCTGAAGAGCTCTCCAGGCAAAGGTCTGTTATTTTCAAAAAATGGTATATCTGAGATTGAAGGTTATACGGACTCTGATTGGGCAGGTGATCAAACAACCAGGAGGTCTACTTCCGGTTACTTCACATTTGTGGAAGGCAATTTGGTTACTTGGAGAAGCAAAAAGCAGAATATGGTGGCCAGATCAAGTGCAGAAGCTGAATTCCGAGGCATGGCTCATGGTGTGTCTGAACTATTATGGATCAAAAGTATTCTAAAGGTTTGGGAATTGAGCATACAAAACCGATGAATTTTCACTGTGATAATAAGGCAGCCATTGAGATTGCACAAAATCATGTGCAACACGTTCGTACCAAACATGTGGAAGTTGGTTGATCGCCATTTCATCAAGGAGAAAGTCGATCAAAAATTTATCCAGTGCCCATTCGTTCATTCTGAAGGGCAGTTAGCGGACATACTCACAAAGGCAGTCTCTGGGAAAGTGTCTTCTTTCTTTTCTATTTCTGTTTCTGAACTGAACTCAAAATATATTTATTCTTTTTTTCCAATCGTTTGTACATGATGAATTGTAATAATATCACTACCGTAATCGATTTCAGAAATTGACTACACTTAATCTTCCTTGGAGACTCTTTTAGCTATAATCTTTTTCAACTGCAGCTACATAAGTTTCTTACAGGGACAGGGCCATCGTCCTTGACCATCCATGGATGCTCAGCTACACTATTTAAGCTTATTCTTTGCAATGGATCTGCATGAAAAATGGAGTTGTAAGCTTCATAGAGTTAACAACCATCAAGAAGCTAATGATTAGCATAAAAAGAGAATGTGATCAGATGATGTTTTCCATATTATGATGCTTTCCATATCTGGAAAACTTGAAGCAATAAACAGAAAACAGCAACAGATTTAGCAGTAACATGAGTTGTTTCAGTGAATTTATCTTTCTGGTGTTCTAATTAAGTTTGGATTGCAAGAATTCAAAGAACAACAATAATGTCGTCTAATTCAGATATTCTTAATACCATTTTAGTATTTTACTATTCATATATCAATTGTCTAAAACACATAAAAAACTATTGAATGATCTTATAATTCGCTTTCGATAATATATAATATCTATGTAGAATGGTATGTGTATGAATGCAGCACCTTTACAGAGAAGGCTTTGGATCAGGTCTTTTAGTTCTGGGTCTAAATCTTCCGGGAGTTCTAAAGGACTGTGAACAATCTGTAACAGAAAAAGTTTTGACAGATTTTTAAGCATAAAGATGTAAGAACATAGAAGAAGAGGGTTTGAGAGCAAACTTAAATCTGAATCAACTTCACCTTATCATAAGTTTCAGGTAAACTGTCTCCAAGGAAAGGGCAGGAGCCTACTAACATGAAGTACAACGTAACACCTGCAGCCCACGTATCAGCAGCTTTTCCGCTGTAAGCTGTACCTGATGCAATACGACGAAATTTCGTTATGGGGTTATAGGATCAACATACTTGGATTATTGAAAAAACATTTATGATTTTTATAATTAAGCAGTTAGTAATCTGTTACTCGTTATGAGTGTCCGCATCTATCAAAATAATAGATGATTGTAGTGTTAATGTTAGTTGAACTAGATATGTCAATTTTGGTTTTCCAGTTTTGATTCTAAATGGTTATTCAGGACACGATGACTAAGAAATTTTTCATGTAAGCTTTAAATTTCTGTACCTGAACAACACTCAGGTGCAGTAAAAGCTGGGGTTCCAGGGCATTTCCAGAGCTCATCCTTGCCATTCTACAGATCAAAGTTGAAGCATTATTGGATAAGATTTTGTGACTTTTGTTAGATTTCTTTTCAATCACTCCATCAGAAATGGAGAATCAATTGTTTGATAATCTCAATCATGAAGTTCTTTTCCAGTGATTTTGAGCCACTGTTCAGTCAGGCATTACCTCAAACGCATGGCTGACACTGAAATCACCAATCTTCACCCTTCCACTAGTAGTGAGCAGAAGATTTTCTGGCTTAATATCTCCATGCACAATGTTCTGTTACAGAGAAAAAGGCATCGACCCTTGTTAAGAAATTGGAATCACGTTAACATTAAGATTAAAGAAAGTTGTCTGCAAGTGATTGATTCAGTCAACTTCTGATAATGATTTATAGTTCAAAGAAAACATGTTGCATTTGTTCCAGGTTTGAGTACTCTTTGAACTGCAAAGGAAAATTGGCCTATACCATAGAAAAGATCAGATTTTCATTTTCTGTTAAGATTTTTATCGATTAGGGAATCTGGGAAGTGATCGAGTAGGAAATCTGTGAACTTACATGACTGTGCAGATAAACAAGACCAGCAACTACATCTCTGAAGTATCTTCTTGCAGTTGTGTCATCAATCCTTGGTTTAGTTTCAAAGATGCTGCTTATAGGACTGCCTCCCACATATTCAAGAACTGTATAAAGAAAATGTCAGAAAGAAAGAATCGAGCAAAAGTATAAATGTAATGATGCAAATGGAAAGCTGCCTCATACCCATGTAGAGATAGTCTGATCTTTGATCATCAATCACCTCAATAAGGTTAACAACATTCTGGTGTTCCAGTGTTTTCAGTATTGAAACCTGTCAGGTTCAAAGTTTCCAAGCTAAGATTCAAATTCAGAAAGCTTGTTTGTTGTGTTCTTAATGCATCAAATTCAGATAGCTTGTACCTCTCTGAGAACATTAGTCATAGCAGATTCAGTGCTTGATATGCGCAACTTGGATAAACGAGACTTACAGACAGCCTGCAGTGACAAAAGAATGCTTTTTATGTCAGAAAGGGGGGCAGCATTACTACAAACTGCATCTGCATTTTCTACCAGGGCATGTTCAAGTTAAAGGGAACATCGATCGGATTAGCCGTATCGAACCTGAGAAGATGCAAGATGGATACCAAATGATCTTGATAATCACTAAGATCAGTCCATCCAAGCACTGCAGCTCAGGACAAAGTTATGGAATCTGGGTTGTATCAACGAGTAAGCTCAATAACCATTTACCTTAATTGCGTAAGGGGTTCCACTGCTGATGTTCCGATACAATGCCTGCACAGAACTTGTTACTCAGACTAGTTGCATCATCATGTTATGATACAAGAGCTTTAAAGAGTACTTGAAATGCTGCTTACCACTTTGCCATAACTTCCTCTACTGATCTTCCTTTCCTTCACATATTCATTTATCATCTTTCTTCCAGATGAATGCTGCAATAAACAGGCTAATGTCAGCAACTTTAGTGACCATCTGATAAGCCATGAACGAGCACTGCAAACATTTTCAAACTGTTGGAATTTTGTTAACACTAAGAGATCTGTGAAAATGAGGCTAGAAACTGTTCAATTTCAGAGATCTATCTTTACCATGCTAATCCTGGCAGATGAGGTTTCTTCGACAGGTATCTTCTTGCAAGTTAGAGTCTTTTTGGGTGTATAAGGAATTCGTTTTTCTCCATGTTGTTCTTCAGCAGACCAAGTTCTGTAGGATAATTTCCTGTAGAAAAGATTCTCTGAATCTTCATCTTCTTCTTCTTCTTCGTAGTTAATGTCGATACAGGATTGAGAGAACATATTGGCTGAGGTTATTGGTAAAAGAAGCTTCTTTGGATTCTGAGAATTACAACAATCTGAATTCTCAGGAAACATGGAGCATACCAAACTAGACGACATTACAAGGAGCAAAACCCTTTACAGATAACTAGTCTCTCTTTCAATCTCTGCCTCAGGAATTAAAGTTCTTATCATCTATTGTGGAGAAGAACAAGGCAAGAAAGTGAACCAGACCAAGAAAAAATGCTCCCCTTACCTCCTTGCAATTTCTCTTTTATACAAACTGACAGAGTAAGCAAATCACTTAAAATCTGATAAACGTGGACTCCTTTGGTAGGGACAATATTCCAAACTGCACTCCTCTCTTTAATACTTTCAGAAACCAGAAACTCCAAACAGGTACTCTTCTTAAGATTAAACAAAAAACTTATCTACTTAAGTCTAGAACTGACAGCTCCTAGAAGCTAACAAGGAACGAATCATGTATGTTCCAACTACCATGCAATGTCTGCTAGCCTTTAACCTTAGATTAAACAAAAACGTACCTACTTAAGTCTAGAATTGACAGCTCCTATAAGCTACAAAGGAGCGAATCATGTATGTTCCAACTACTATGCAATGTCTGCTAGCCTTTAACCTTATAGTCATACCCACCATAGATCTTCAGTAAGATTCTTCCATTCTCAATTTAAAGTTCTGAACTTTGGGTTAGAAACTCCAGGAATTTACATGAAGCAGTAGATTCCAGAAAAGAAAAAGAAAGCAACTAAAGGACAAGAAACAATACGGTTGGTCTTAGCTTTGAATGGTAGTTCCTGAAATGGGTACCGACTCAAGGAAGAAGCACACAAAACTAGCTTAATGTAAAACCGTGTCCTTCTTCAGACCATTATGATTTATTTAGAACATCCTAATTGTATGTGTCAGGATCATAATTTCATGGCTCTTCTTGTGTTACGAGTGGTGATCAGATTGGCACGGTTCAACAACAGCAGAACTTATAGCAGTTTGGACGCAATTGAAGAGCTGTGGACACGTGTACTTTGACTCTCCCTACGCTTTCGCATGGATGGTTTTGATTAGCCCACTTTGACGAGTGCAGAGACCATGCATGTGAAAAACATCTACACGAAAGGCATTAGGTATGAGTTGGCCAATATGATTAGGACAGGAACAGATCAGTAGAAGTTGGAATTTGGGTAGATTTAGAACTAAGCAGTTCAATTTCAATCCTTAATTAATAAAAAAGTTGTTTACGATAGATCCAACCTCTCTACAATTATGAAGTACAAAAAGATGGCAAAGGATGACAATAGGTGGGTCTAATTAAAAATTTTATAATAGCCACGTATATTGACTTTAAAATGAATAAATTATTAAAAATTCTAAATTTTATTTAATTTTATAATATTATTTCGATACTTTTTATAAAATGTTCAAGCTTTGAATTTTATGTAAAATTAATTGAATGTTAAGTATTTATTAATTTGGATGATATGAAAGTCATATCATATTAATATTTTCATATATGACATAATTACAACAGTCTTGTAGCAAAAATTTTAATTTGATATGACTTGGTGTATCATTTTTAACGTGTTATTATTTTTGTTACAAATAAAAAATTAAAACATTTTAACGCAACTTTACAAAATTCAGGTTAATATTATAAAATTGAGTAAATTTTATTTTTTTATAATTAACCCTATCAAAAAAAATTATTCATATTTATTAAGTCGAGTTTTCAGTTTTTTAAGTCAAATATGTCATGAAACTATATAATTTAAAGTCGGTTGTGCTTCAAGTAAAACATCATTATACTTCAAATTTTTCGATAAATAAAGACAATCTCTTTTAATCATATTTTAAATTCTTTAATTTAATTTTATTTTTATCTAATTTTGTGATGGTCTGACATTAATTGAACCTTTTAAACTTTCAACATCTTGTCTTATTAGTTTAACTTCCAATCTAGTTTTTAAAACTTTGATATAAAAAAACATAGAGAAATACAAACAATGATGAATTGATTGAAGATTTGAGTCCGATCAAATAGAACTTTCGCTATTATCTTCGAATCAAATCGGATTAAACTCGTATCTTTTTATCACCCCTGGTGTTAAATATTTCTCTTTTAAAACATATTCCTGATTACTACTACCAACTTGGGAATGCTTGGAAGAAGAGAATTCAAATTTGATTAGCTGCAAGTCATTGTAGAGATCTTCAAATTCAATGACATTTTTCAAAGTAACCATAGCTAAGTTCATGCATACAAAAGCACCGTAGCTAAGTTCATGCACACAAAAGCAGTGAAGTCGTAGTCAACTAGATCGCGATTTGGTTCGATCATCTTTCATCGTAGTCCTTTTTTCTTTTTTAATCGAGATTTGGTTGAATTATCATTCATCGAACTCTCTTTTTCTTTGCCTCCTCATTCATAAGATGTTTGTGTGCACGTTTAAGCTATTGAAAATAGACACATGCTTTAGAACAAGTTGGATACAAATTTTTCTAAAATGAATGCGACTTATGTGCGGATTAGGAATGATACTTAGAAATAGATTAGGAGTAGTAACCCCTAAGTTAAGCTCAAGTCCGATCTAAAGATTTGCAATCAAACCTGTAGCTCAATATGGCTTGCGCAGCCAGAAGCTTGATTGGCTTGGTCGAGTCTAGACCAAACTCGATTAACTATATTTTAACTAAAAATTAGAAATGACATCATTTTTACCAAAAAATTTGTGTGTAGATTAGGGTGACAATTGGTCAATGTGAATTTGGGCTTAGATTAAGGATAGTAATGGTGCGAGCTATGCTAAAGCCCACCTAAACTCGAACCCAATAAAAAATTTTGTGATTGGACCTAAATCTCAACTTGACTTGAGCGGTCCAAAGCTCGATTGAATCAATTAACTGTATTTTTAATTAAAAAACTAAAAACAACGTTATTTTTATTAAAAATCTTGAGTTTCAAATTAGGACGAGTTAGACAGCTTGAACTTAAGTCCAGTGTGAAACCTAAATTTTTTTTAAAAGTAACCCAACCTAAAATAAATAGTCTTCATATTCCTAAGACAAAAATAGTATTACAATTAATTTTGACATAAAAGTCGATTTTTTAAGTAAAAGAAGTTTAAAATATAGTGTTCACTTACTTGATAAAAGAATCATCCTTATTTATATAAGATTAGTGATAATTAGGGAACTAATTAAATTTCACATTTATCTAAATTTCAAATATGCATAATAAGTGTTTTGTAATTAATATGCGGTAAAAGCATAAAAAAAGAAGAAGATGATATAAGAATATGTTTGGTTGAGTAGCTATTTATGAAATAAAATAGAATGTAATATTATTCTATCGTTTAGGATGATGATTTATAATGAAATTGAATGGAACGAAATATGATAGAAAGAAAGAGTTTCACATTATATCCTAGCTATTCCATCATAAACAGTAAAAATAAGTTACTTCCAATTTGAGAGGTTTAAGATGGAATATAAAATAATAAACAACATTTCACTATATTACATTATGAACCTTTCTTTTCCTCTCAAACAACAATATTCTAATATTACATCTATTTACATTCTATTTCATTATAAACTATTAATTTTCATTATATTCCATTAAAAACCTTACGTCCAACCAAACATAGCTTAAGTAGGAATCACAACGGATCGAGTTGAGTTAAGCTTTGGTCAGACTTGAGTGTATTTCAGATTATCCTAAAATACTATTATTTTTATTTAATTTCTTTAAATGATGTAATTTAATTTTGAAATTTTAAAATTTCATTATTAATAAAAATTAGACAATTTATATTAAAAGTTGATCGAATCATTTAAACTTTAGACTGACTCAAAATACTATCCTAATTTATAGACTTTGAGTCGAATGAATCGAACTAAAATTCTCGGACCAAAATATAAAAGACATGATATGGGCTTACTTTGAGCAAAGATGGGATCTAAGGCCCAACATAAAACTATATTTGATGCTCCAATGACAACTACCACTAGCCCTATTAGGTATGTTGCATTTTATAGAAAATTTTTCAACTAATACTCATTATTTTAAAGTAATGCTAAAATTAGGAATAAGTGATTGAAATTAGGTCAAATTGGATCGATGGTTAAGCTAATTTGATCAAGACTTTATACTAAATTTAGAACTACGAAGGATCGGTTCAATTTAGCTTAAATTGTTTGAACCGGTTTAGACTAATTCAAGTAAAATAACGTTATTTGATTAAGGAGTTAAAAATAAATTATGCTAAAAAAATTATTTTGATGCAATCGAATTGAAGATTATATTTTTTGTTCGTGTTCTTATCATATTCTATTAAATCTTATCCACATATTTACGTGAACCATAAAAATATATGAATGAAATTTAATAAAATAAAATTGAAACAAAATAACTGAAACAAAAGGAGCTTAAAAAAGATTCGATTGGGCCAGTTTTGATACAAACCAATGACGATAGTAATTATCCATAACTTTCGATCAACGATCAACAGGACAGAGGGGATGTAGCTCAGATGGTAGAGCGCTCGCTTAGCATGCGAGAGGTACGGGGATCGATACCCCGCATCTCCATACGTTGACTTTTCTCGTTTTCGTCTGTTTCATGCATATCATTGCAGTTTGTACCAATGGGATTATGCCACGTGAATCTGAGGAGATAACTGTCACTCTATCACACATTTCCATGCAAGAGGTACGGGGATCGATACCCCGCATCTGCATACGTTGACCTTTTTCGTTTTCGTCTGTTTCAAGCATATCATTACAGTTTATACCAATGGGATTATGCCAGTGAGGAGATAACTGCTGTCACTCTATCACTTTCTCCTTCCCTCCCCCGGGTTTGCCACCTCACTTTGAGATAAGAAAAGCAAGAGCACACATTTCCATGTACGTCTATTTCACTTTCTCATTTTTTTTAATTAATTCTCTCAAAGTTTCCATTTTTATATTACTTTTCCATAAATTTATCTGTTTCTCCACTTGGGTTGGCTTCAAAGTTGAAAACTTTTGAGGACTTTCACGATCCTTCATTTGAAAAGAGCCAACAAGACTGTGAGGAAGAAAAAGTGGAGTGTGAGACAATGAGTTTATCATCATCGAAGAAAGTGAGGAAGCTGCAGGTGGTGTCACCAGTACCGGCTGATATAGACATTGCAAACTCTGTTGAGCCACTTCACATCTCTGAGATTGCCAAGGAGCTTAATCTTAGCCCAAACCATTTTGATCTTTATGGCAAATACAAGGCCAAGGTCATTGCTTTCTACCCCATTTCCTTTATAGGTCTGCTTCGAGTTTATGAGTAGGTTCAGTCTGGTTATGTTTGCTTACTGAATTATGGTGGTAGAAGAAGCAGATTGTATACTTTTTCTCATTGGATGGTAATTTCCATTAATTTTCTTTTCTTCTTGTTGGAGACTTCTGTGTTTTGATTATAGTAAGTCTTTGTCTCTTTTGTGCTCAATCTGGTTATGAGATCGTATTTGGAAAAGAATCATCTCTCACTCCGAGCTGTTTTGGGTTTTTGTATTCATATCTATTGGGTTATAGAGAAAGAATGGGATATAAGTCATATTTTACATGGGGGGGTTTTTGTTTTAGTTGGATTACATACTGAGTGTTTATGTTGTGTGTTCTTGCCTATTCAGGTTTTATTGTCAGCGCTTGAAGAGCTCGAAGGATCATCTGATGGATACTATGTAGTCGTTGGAGGGATTACCCCAACACCACTTGGAGAGGGCAAGTCAACCACTACTGTTGGCCTCTGTCAAGCTTTGGGTGCATTTCTTGATAAGAAGGTTAGTGTTTCAAAGTTTTGTGTTTGCATTAACATCTGTTTGTTTGTTCTATTCTTTTTGGTTGAGGGTGTTATGTGTTGGCTGTTATTTCTAGGTCTGAATTGGAAGGTTGGATTTTGTTTTACAACACATCACTTTCTATTTTTTCTTGCTCTTATTGAAAATGACATGTGAGGAAGCATTTGCTTATGCCCATGTCTCTGCCTATTTTCCATTAATACATTACACTTAATGTTCTAGATTGCTCACATGTCCAGGCCTTACTTCCTCTTTCTGCTTATGTTTTTTAGTATCTATGTATTTTATGTTTCTATTTTCGTATATGTACATGTGGTCCTTTTGTCGAGTTGTATACTATTCTCATAACTAATTCGGTAAGCTACTGCTACAGTGTTGTATTTCTAAAGTAATCTAACTTTAGTTACAGTGATCTTGGTACCCATTGCTTGAGTTCATAAGACCCTGACTCATTGAATGCTTACGCTCTGCTATAATCATGCTGGAATAATCATGATAGGAACTTTCTTTGTTTTGGATGTTAGGTTGTCACATGCCTTCGTCAACCATCACAAGGACCTACTTTTGGAATAAAAGGGGGTGCAGCCGGTGGTGGTTATAGCCAAGTGATTCCGATGGATGAATTCAATCTTCACCTAACAGGGGACATTCATGCCATAACGGCTGCAAACAATCTCCTAGCAGCTGCTATTGATACCCGAATTTTCCATGAGTCTACCCAATCGGATAAGGCTCTTTTGAACCGTCTGTGTCCGCCCAACAAAGAAGGAAAACGAAGCTTCTGTGACATAATGTTTAGGCGTCTGAAGAAGCTTGGTATCTCCAAAACCAAACCTGAGGACCTTACACCCCCAGAAGTCAAGAAATTTGCAAGACTTGATATCAACCCGGATTCGATTACATGGAGGAGAGTGATGGATGTTAATGATAGGTTTTTAAGAAAGATTACAATCGGCCAAGGTCCTGAAGAAAAAGGTATGGTGAGGGAAACTGGATTTGATATATCTGTAGCTAGTGAGATCATGGCAGTTTTGGCCCTCACTACATCTCTGGCTGATATGAGAGAGAGGCTGGGAAAAATGGTGATCGGGAATAGCAAGGCAGGTGATCCTGTAACAGCAGATGATCTTGGTGTTGGAGGTGCTTTAACCGTGCTAATGAAGGACGCCATCAACCCTACTTTGATGCAGACCCTTGAGGGAACTCCTGTTCTTGTTCATGCTGGTCCTTTTGCAAATATTGCTCACGGTAATTCTTCTGTTGTTGCTGATAAGATTGCACTGAAGCTGGTAGGATCTGGTGGATTTGTGGTTACAGAAGCTGGTTTTGGAGCTGATATTGGAACAGAAAAGTTCATGAATATTAAGTGCCGCTACAGTGGATTAAAACCTCACTGTGCTGTTGTTGTTGCAACAATTAGAGCCCTGAAAATGCATGGTTGTGGTCCAGAAGTTGTCGCTGGAAAACCTCTCGACCATGCCTACACAACTGAGAATGTGGCTTTGGTTGAAGCTGGTTGCGTGAATCTGGCCAAGCATATATCAAACACTAAGGCTTATGGTGTAAATGTTGTTGTTGCCATAAACATGTTCTCATCTGACACTGAAGCAGAACTTAATACTGTTAGAACTGCAGCACTGGCTGCTGGGGCATTTGATGCTGTTATATGCACACACCATGCCCATGGCGGGAGAGGAGCGGTATACCGGTTTATTCAGTCTATCAATTTTGCTATAATATATATGATGTGACAACCTCAGGAGTTTCTAAATTTACTTTGTTGTAGTTAATTCATTAGTATCATTCTTTATTCCCTTTCATCCTTGAACCAAGGAACAAATTTCGTTGTTTCTAGTTGTTGGATGCTATTAGCTCCTTGTTCGTTCTGGTTAGGCAAATTTCGTCAACAAATTTTCTCGTGAACTCCAGGTGGACCTTGGGATTGCTGTTCAGAAAGCTTGTGAGAGTGTGACTCAACCATTTAAGTTTTTGTATCAGTTGGAAATTAGCATTAAAGAGAAAATTGAGGCAATAGCAAGGTCATATGGTGCTAGCGGTGTTGAGTACTCAGAACAGGTAAACCTTAGCATACTATTTTTCAAAAAAAAATTTCTAGTTCACGTTCAAATTTCTATCCTCATTTCATGTCATGTAGTTTCTTCTATTCTCAAGCTTTTTATTGCATTTTGTTTCCTTTCTTCAAGTTGCATTCTTTCGAAATTGGTTTAAGCTATCATAGCAGAACTGTTTCTGGTTTATAGTATCTTACACTCAAAAGTGATGCTCGAAAGTTAAAGGTTCTCAGTTTGTCTCAACAATGTCGATATGCCCTTTATCCACGGACTCGCTCTATATCTTGAGCATTGTGATAGATCCATTCTTTGAACTCATCAAGATTGAAAATGAGATGAGAGGAAAGCAGATACATTCATTTCTTTTAGGTTCTGGCCATGTTCCAGGAGGTTTCCACCTATAGTTCATTTCGAGAATGTGGTAAATAATACCTAAATGTGAAGCTATGGTTAAAAAATGCATGAAGTTGTATCATGACAACTGGTCATGGCGCCATAATTTGTAAAAAATTGTTCAGAGCTGCTGATTTCATCTTGTCCCTTTTGAATGACTTCCTGTTCTTTTATGTCTAATCAGGCTGAGAAGCAAATTGAGATGTATAGCAAGCAAGGATTCTCTGGTCTGCCAATCTGCATGGCTAAAACTCAGTATTCCTTTTCCCATAATCCGTCCAAGAAGGGTGCCCCAACTGGATTCGTCTTACCGATAAGAGATGTGAGAGCAAGCATAGGAGCTGGTTTCATTTATCCTTTAGTAGGGACAATGAGTACAATGCCCGGGTTACCAACAAGGCCATGCTTTTATGATATCGACCTTGACACCTCGACCGGAAAGGTTATCGGTCTCTCATGAAGTCAGTCGAAAAGGCTTACCGATTAGCTGCAGATTGGATACTTTCAAATCTGATAGTAACTTGAATGAATAATATCCAATCTTGAATAAAGGGAAAGCTGTTCTTGTTTCTGTTTTTTAATCATCTGAAGGCTGCTGCTGCTGCTACTTTGTGGTTAAGTAATGCCTTCAGATGCAGGATTGGTGATTACCTTATTTAACAATTTTTTCCTCATCAAATTGTATCCAATCAGTTATTTGCAGTTATTTTGACTGTCTGGATTTTGCTAGATGGTTTCATGTCAAATTTTTTTCTCAATGGCCTAGGTATGCGTATCAACTGTAATGAAACATCAGGGATGAAATAGAACTTGATTCGGGTGTTTTGGGCTGACAATGGGCCGACTTGAATCGGTTCGTTTCTAGCTCAACTCGATCCTCTTACTGTTTCGAATGTTAAAATCTTAGGCTTTTTTTGTTTTTGGTTTAATTAGGAGGTGTTTGAGGAGAACCTTAACTTTTAGGAAGGCACTTTTAACTTTTAAGCCATCCATACCTATACTAATCCTGCTTATATCGGGTCAATCCATAAGGGGTAAAGTATTGGTTAAATAGATTTCTTCATTCTCAAGGTTCGAACTTAGAGATTTCTGATTAAGGGACAAGAGTGTTTGAACAATTTACACTTACCACGTTTGGTTAAATTTTAAGCTTTTAGTATAATTTACTAAAAAACGATGGTTTTTTTTTATTTTTTATTTTAAATTTATAAATAAACAATTTTATAACAGGATATTGAATGCAATAATGCAAAACAGTCAGAGGTTAGGACGTTATTATTGCATGCATGGCTAAGCTATCGTACTAAATTCATGGCGTCACCGTTAAATCTTCTTCAACGGTAGTTGTATACATTGCCATCAACAACATCACATACAGTTTCGTACAAGAAAGATCTTCAACATTCTCCGTCTCATGTCTCTTGGTTTCTCAGCTCTTCATCGATGGAAGATTCACCGTTATTATCACCATCGTTTCATTCACCTAAAGACTATCTGCCCATAAGAGCTGTTGAAACATCCAAGCCCATATCCTCCATTTTCACAACAAGAAGAAGCTTGATCTTCGCCTTTGTTTTCACATTTGTATTTGTGGTCTGTACTTTTTTCGTGCTTCTAAACCACCCTTCTTCTGGGTATCTATTTCACTCCTCCCCTCATCGCACCAATTTCCTCGGAAGAACCACAAACGTTTCTCATTTCCTTTCGGATTCTTCCTCGCTTTCTCGTCAGTCAAACACCCCTTTACATGTTTCCGGCGAATCTTCATCCGATGATAATCATAGTGTTAAAAAAGGGGTGCGTTTTTCCCCTAACCATACGTTACCGCTTCGAGAAAAACATGAACTTTCCGGGAAAACGGAAGAATTGGAGAGAACCAATGAGAACCCTTTAAGGAGTGATGGTTTAAAAGAGAATGTAGCAAATGGAGTAGCCAAAGAATCGATGGGAGGCTACAATGGTAAGCACCAAAATTTGAGTAAAAGAGGTCAGAAACCGGTAAGAAAGAAGAAGAGAGTTAAGAGGCCAAGTCCATCAAAGAGAAAGAACCGGAAGATAGATGATGAGAGATGGGTGGAGAAGATGCGTCATTGTAATCTGTTTGACGGGAGGTGGGTGAGAGATCACTCATACCCTCTATTTGCACCTGGTTCGTGCCCTTTCATTGATGAGCCTTTCAACTGCTTTCTTAATGGAAGGCCCGATGATGGGTATCAAAAATATAGATGGCAACCAAGACATTGCAAAATTCCAAGGTGCATATTATGCGTTTGATCTTCTTCCCCTGTCAATTATCTCATAAAAATCAACAAAAATATGGCTAGTCCGGTGTATTTCTTCTGAGTTTGGAGTAGATTCTGCTAGAATAGGTAGTTAATTTCTTGTATAAAAATGTTGAGGAACGCCTGTAATCTGCGTAAATTTTGTATTGAATCATACTATGGCTAGAAATGCGATGAAATAGCCAGTGGAAGCTGATGCTTATTCTCTGCAGCTACTGGATTGTATATGTGAAAGAACCTCACTGTTGGGACTTTACCATCTAATTGGGAACTGTCTAATCCAATACACTAGGTCCTTTAAGGATTTTATTCACCTAAGTTAGTATTTCTGAGCCAGTTGATATATTGGACTATGCTGTTTATACTGTTAGGGTTATGTTGAGATAATTTATGTCTGTATTAATATAGATAAAGCGGGCATGTTAAGGTTGTTAGTAGTTTTTGTGCTTTGATGTGGATAGGACTATGGTAATTCCATGTTTTTACAGTTGAAGCTTGTGGTTGGAGCATGTAGGAGTTTGTTTACAAGAAAGTACTGATAGCTGTTGTCTGTTGTCTGTTGTCTGATGTCTATTGTCTGTTGTCTGTGTTGGGATCACTTTTGATGGGTGGTTTTAGATTTATAAAATGGAAGGATATTGAGAAAAGTCTCAGTTTGAAGTGTCACTTGTTTGACTAACCTGGTTCTTTATCTATGCCTGAATAAGCTTTTGAGTTACAGTATACACAAGTTTGGATTCTTAGTTTACCCTGAATTGCAGGTTGAATGCAAGGCTCATGCTAGAGATATTGAGAGGGAAGCGTGTTGTCTTTGTTGGCGATTCTCTTAATAGAAACATGTGGGAATCTCTTGTTTGCATTCTCCGAAACTCGGTTGAAGATAAGAGCAAAGTTTTTGAAGCCTCAGGCCAAGAAGAATTTAGAACAGAGGGTTCTTACTCTTTTGTGTTTCAAGTATGTTGTCTAATATTCCTTTTCAATCAATATTCTAACAACATGGTTTTGATCAGTACTAAGCAAAGTTGTAAAGAGAAAATGAAAATGGATTCACAATCTAGACTTCAAAAACTATAATCAGATCAGCTGTTAAACAATTACTGCTATTAAATAGTCAAGACACTAGTTAAGATCTTTTAATTTTTAATTTGTTTTCCCTTCTTTTATTTTGGTAATCATGTAGATTGCTGATGGTTGAATGGATCACTAGGATTATAACTGTTCAGTGGAATTTTTTCGATCGACATTTCTTGTTCGGGAATGGGAACTGCAAGGAGTAAATGGATCAAAGAAGGAAACACTCCGCATTGATATGGTTGATGAATCATCTAATAAATACAAAAATGCAGATGTTCTAATTTTCAACACCGGACACTGGTGGACACATGAGAAGACTTCTAGCGGGTAACCTCTACTGTCTGCTCTCTCTCGCCATATCACTGATACCAGGACACTGTATAAGATTATAAATTTAGATGAAATTTTGACAGGAAGGATTACTATCAAGAAGGAAACTACATTCATAGCCAAATGGATGTCAATGAAGCATTTCTGAAGGCCATGAGAACTTGGGGTAGATGGGTGGATGAAAGTGCAGACCCTTCTAAGAGACTTGTTGTCTTCAGGGGCTATTCTGTTTCTCACTTCAGGTATGTTCAGCAGAATTACAGATATAAAGCCCTATGATTGAGGATTAAGTAACCTTTTTTGTTATATCCATACACAGGGGTGGAGAATGGGATTCTGGTGGGCAGTGTCACAATGAAACTGAACCACTGGATACAGAAAACTCATTTGAAATGGACCCACCAATGGTGCAAATTCTGGAGTCAGTCTTGAAGGAGATGAAGACGCCAGTATTTTACCTGAATGTTACGAGAATGACTAACTTCCGGAAGGATGCTCACCCTTCAGTTCATCGGCAGCAGAATTTATCAGAGGAAGAGAAGAGATCAAGATTCCAGGATTGCAGCCATTGGTGCCTTCCTGGTGTTCCTGACACATGGAATGAGATTGTATTTTCTCAACTTCTCCTCAGACATCAGCAGAAGCAACAAAAGCCGAGACATCTACTGCAGAAAAGTGAAGCATAGTTATAGTCAGATGCTTACACCAATTTGAGGGATTCCAGAGTTTGTAACACCTACAAGTTACAAAAGGAACAGGATAATTCAGTTGAGGAACATGATCAATGTCAAGTACTTGATCATATTTGTCCAAAGGGGATAATTCTGGCACTTTGTCTATTGCATGTATTTTAGAGCATAGGACGACCCTCATTATCTTTCATCGTCACTAACGGAATACCAGAAAATCATGTTTGGTGTGCTCCAATAATGAGATCTATCTAGTGTTGCCACCAAGTTGAAATGCAGTGACAAATTAGTTTACTTTTTGTTTATTTATTCCACTCGATTGTCTTACACTTCCTGGTAAGTTTTGTTTCTTGCAGTCTAATTTTGGCATGGCAGAAATCATTCTTCAATCACATATGCTAAAACTCTTTTTATGTTGTAGTTCCATATGAAACACTGCTTTCTTTAGAAAATAGTTGTGTATTTATTCATGGATTAAAGTTACTGCAGAAGGAATCCTGGCCTGCATCTTCAAAAATCCATTATTCTTTGAAATATCCTCTCAAGATAAGGACTTCTTATTATACACAACATAAGAGCTTATAGTTATTTCATCTGTTAGCTCTTTCAATCAAATTGAGCTAACAAGACCACCACTTGGTCCAGCCAAGTTTCCATTCACTACGCTGCAGTTCGATCTAATCTGTCCAGATGTTCCTGTCAAGACACTGAGATTCCCCATCCTTATCATAGATAACACAAAGTTTTCAAAGAAGAGTGTTTGATTGGCACTGAAGTTCCTGACAAGGGCATTGGTATCAGCAGCTCCGGGAGTTGAGAACAACTCTTGATCACTCTGAAGTAGGCCATCAAGAGTCAGAAGATTGGAGAAATAGTTATTATCAAAGCCATCAGGAGTTGTAGGATCAAGATTTGCCAGGACACTTCCATTTCCACCTTGGGGACAGAGTTGTTGGAGTGTTGGCAGGTAAGTTGTGTTCAATGATGGGTCAGGAAGATTAGTACCGTTGAAATTGTATAATCGGTTGATGAAAGTTCGACATTGAGCTCTTCCAAACGTATGAGCACCTAAAAAGAATAATTATGCAGGATTACTGTCAGTAGTTCATGTAGTCTGAGGATTTGAAACTTTTGAGGCCTAGAACTGGGTCATATCATGTCTAGCAAAATAGTTAATACACGGGACTTCAATTTCTACGAGTTTTCCTTAAGACAGATTACTCAAGTTCACGTTGAAAAAACCTCTCAATTACTGTCTCTTTTTGCAGTCTCTGTCTTTGCAAATTAAAATGATAATTACCTGAAAGTGCAACCAGATCAGTGTTGTTGTTTAGACCAACATTAGTGAACTTCGTTCTGAGTATGTCAAGGGTTTCAAAGGGAGCTGGAATTGTAAGATTTGCCAAGGCTCTGCTTGCATTTGTGCTATCTCTTCTTCCTAACAGGTTTGTCCATGAAGGTCCTCCCGACTGTACAAAAGGTTTAAATAAGTTCCTGTAGTTATTTTTTGTACCACTTTACACTCTAATGACTCGATGGTCCAGATATTAGGAATTGACGCATGACCTATAAATGATTATAAGCTCTTCCAGATAGGACTTATTTGCATACCAGAAAAACAGATCTTTCAGCTGCAATGGTTAGTATGTCGGCACACGAGACGACTCCTGGGCAAGCACTCTCCAGCCTTCTCTTCATGGTGTCAACAACATCGAAACCTCTTGCTGAGTTGTTATTTGCAGCAGCTTCTTTCTCACTCTCTATAGTTGCAGTGTTATCCAGCAAAATTGATGCATCGCAACCCTGTAACAAAAACCGGTAACTTTGAGAATCAGAAACGATGGAGTCCTTTCCTGACCTTCAATATAGATTTAAGTTAACTTTCATCTAATATTGTTAGCACATGAAAGTTGAAAGGGAAAACTAAGAAAGATGTGTCCTTTTTTACTTTTTGATCGTAGATTGTCTGGTGGCTTTGTGTAGTTTTATGACAGATTATCTGTAAAGATTACCAGCAAGGTCTGTCAAGAACTTAAGAGGGACCACAGCAGAGATCATATCAGCTTTTTCTTTTTAAGTCTTCATCACTACAGATGAGGCTACAAGCGCCTTTCAATTGAAGGCACTTGCTTTTCGATGATTTACACACTCAATCTACTTTCTTTCATCACCCTAAAGAAAGAAGGAAGAATCTTTGATCAAAACAGATTCTGCAGACAGCTGGGATGGTGAAGGAATTGCACCCAGTATCTGCTGTTTCGACTTACAGACACAAGCTGTTCCTGTTCTGAGCTGGAACAACTGCTTTTCCTTGAACTAGTCTACTCTATAGATCCAAGACCAAGGAAAAAGAAGTTAGCAGCGGAAGAAAAAAATTGAATAGAGACAAAATGAAGAGTGTTGTTTTACGTTACATTAACAAAACAGTCATGGAAGTGAAGCCTGATGAGACTCGCACCAATCCTTGGATCAGATTGCAGTGCCTGCACAAGGACTCCTTGAATAATACTAGTAACATTTGGACATGTTTGATTATAAAACGTTGGACTTAGCTGACCCCAGGCTAGTGATCCTCCCAGCAAAAACACCGCACAAAGCAAAGCTAACCTCGCATGCATTTTCCCTGTAAGAATTTTCTTTCTCCAGAGCTTGTAACATGTTGAACTTGAAAGGGTGATCCGAACATCCATTTAAAGAGGAAAGATGGACGGCAGGAAGTTAAACCACGTTTCTGTTGACTTTTCAAATCATGTACCAGTCTGACAATAACAGGTAATGAATTATAATGACTGGTAGCATATTTAAGGTGACCTGTTCCTTATTGTTCGTCGGCAAATAAATTTCCTTGGATCTCACATAATTAATTCTTTTCAGATAAAGTTGATGTAAAAATCATTTTTCATTACACTGTAGTAGTATTCAGTACGCCATTTGGACCAGTTCTTTCTTGGTTTGGTGGATATCACTTTCAAAGATTTTGTCTTTGATGTTGTTTGACAGAACTTTCTTATCTGCTAAACTGCTACAATGATTCCCGTGTTTATATTCGAGTTTGTTTGTTGTAGTCTAATTTTGGCATAAAAGAAATCATTCCTCAATCACACGTGCTAAAAGTCTTTTTTTATGTTAGTTGCAGTCAGGGGCATTGGAAACCGATAAAACTCAGCCTCACAGGACCACCCTTGTCACATTTATTCTTTGCCGATAACCTCGTTCTGTTTGCCGAAGCTACGGATGCACAGATGCAAGTGATAGCAAGGGCCTTGGATACTTTTTGTAAAGCATCAGGTCAGCGAGTGAGTTATGCTAAAACTCGGATCTTTTTTTTCAAAAATGTTTCTTGAGATAAAGTGTGGCGCCTCAGTCAAGCACGACAAATCCCCAGTAGGAAATATTTAGGTGTTCCGTTGATTCATGAGCGTACAACGAGAAGTACTTATCAATACATCCTTGACCAAGCGCAAAAGAAGCTGGTAGGATGGCGTACTAGGATGTTATCACTAACAGGGCGGGTTACTTTAACACAATCAATAATTTCGGCCCTTCCAACGATACAAACGGTATGTCCTCCACGGCAATTATGCGATGATTTGAAAAAAATCATGAGGGATTTCATACAGGGGTCAAATGCTAGGCATCGGAAAACGCACTTGGTTAATTGGGCGGCTGCAACATCCCACTATCATAAAGCAAATACCCGGATACCCCGAAGGACATTCAAGTACATACCTTATGATAATAGTATGTCGGGGCAAAACAAATCCAACTTACGCATGGCAATCTAACTAACACATGGCATCATCTAACATACTCTAAAATTTACTAATATTTAAAAATCATTCATTCAAAAGCTTACACTGTTTCCACCAAAAGAATATTTACAAAGCCTTATACAAAATCTAGCAAACTACAA
>JAOQMQ010000003.1:444385-459644 GCA_027563845.1 Erythroxylum subrotundum
ATCATATAATTGTGCAAAAATGTGCATGACACAATAATAATGCAAGATATGCAAAATCCTAATTTCTCATCAAAATTTCTCACAATTTACAATTCTAGCCCTAACATGGGTAACGGGATGCTACAGCAGCAATGTGTCAACCAAAAAAAGCCGGGGGACTGGGCATTAAACACATTCATTCTTCCAACGATGCGTTACTTTCAAAGCTCGGATTGGAGTTGTTCACAAAACCCATGGCCTTATGGGTACAAACCCTACGGGCCAAATATCGGTTCGATGCCCATCATCTCCCCCAGACGCTAGCTAGGATAGGCGTCTCGGTGATTTGGAGGGGGGTCTCTGCGACTTGGCACATTATGCGACAAGGGGCTAAGTGGACTCTGGAAAATGGAAGATGCATTCGCTTCTGGCTAGATAATTGGGTGGAGGGTTGGGGACCTTTATATTTAGTGGCGATCTCTCCCATCCCTAATAGTGTTCTTAACGCTACTATTTCTGAATTCACAAATGAGGTTGGCAATTGGCAATGGAATTTATTCCAACATTATCTTCCTTCCACAGTTTGTATGATTATTGCGACAATATGTCCTAACTTGCTTAACAGGGAGGAAGACAAGTTAGAATGGGGCCAAACAAATCACTGGCGATTCACCATATCGTCAGCATATGATTTAATAGAGCATGGCACCTTGGGCGGTTCTAGCAGGCTATGGGAGTTAATCTGAAAATGGGCAGGGCCACAGTGGATCCGGTCCTTCCTTTGGCTTCTGGCTCAGCGGAAATTAGTGGCCAACCAACAGCGTGTGACGCGGCATTTAGCAACGAATAGCAGTTGTCACTACTGTGGACCAGAAGAGTCAACCCTTCATGCCATACGAGATTGCCCTAGGGTGCACTCCTTTTGGTGCAAATTTCCACCAGAAATGGTGGATAGGGACTTTTTTTCACCAAGATGAGGGGACATGGGCTCTTTCCAACCATCGGCAACAATCACAATGGAAGCAGACTGAGTGAGCCACAATTTTTGGAGTCGCTTGCTGGTTTTTATGGCAATAGAGAAATATATGCATTTTTTAGATCGACTTCGTTTGGCCGACAGACGGCAATACCATAGTTATGGGTTACGTTGGATGGGTCTTACGGGCTCGAGCTATGAAATGTCGTGTGTTTCCGTCACAGGGCTTGCCGTTGGGTAATTTAGTGGGTTGGACCAAACCAATGGTCGGATGGATCAAATTAAATACTGATGGGGCGGTAAAACAAGGGTCCAGCCTTACTACAGTTGGTAGCTTAATTGGGACTGCCAAGGTTGTTGGTGTGGTGGATTCCTTCAAAATATTGGCGCGGGCTCGCCTTTAGACACCAAACTCTGGGGAGTTCACTCGAGCCTAACACTGGCATGAGCGCTTGGTTATCGACGTGTTGTCGTGGAAGTAGATTTTTTGGAGGTTATTAACATTCTTTCCTCGTCGAATATAGTAATAACTAACAATAATTCCTTGGTGGTAGGTATCCGAGGGTTAACTCGCTGAGCGTGGGAGGTGCAAATTCAGCATATCTATCGAGAAGGAACCAGTGTATCAATCGGCTGGCTACTCACACTTTTTTATCTAGACCAGGACTGCAGCTTATCCAGGAGCCGCCGATCATTTTGGACTTCCTCCGTCAAGATATGACAGGAGCACTCTACCACAGAACCCTTCGTTAGTGGGGTGTGCGCATTAGAGTGGCGTGTTTTAGTTTTGTATTTTATCCCGTGTAACAAAAAAAAAAGAGAAAATATTTATGTGTATATTTATTCATGGCTTAAAGTTACTGAAGAGGAATCCTGCACTGAATCTTCAAAAATCCATTATTCTTTGAAATATCCTCTCAAGATAAGGACAACTTATTACACACAACATAAGAGCTTAGAGTAACTTCATCTGTTAGCTCTTTCAATCAAATTGAGCTAACAAGACCACCACTTGGTCCAGCCAAGTTGACATTGACTATGCTGCAGTTCAATCGAATCTCTCCAGATGTTCCTGTCAAGACACTGAGATTCCCCATCCTTATCATAGATTCTACAAAGCTTTCAAAGAATGCTGTTTGATTGGCACTGAAGTTGCCGACAAGGGCAATTGTATCATCAGCTCCGGGAGTTGAGAACAACTCTTGATCACTCTGAAGTAGGCCGTCATTAGTCAGAAGATTGGAGAAATAGTTATTATCAAAGACATCAGGAGTTGTAGGATCAAGATTTGCCAGGACACTCCCATTCCCACCTTGGGGGCAGAGTTGTTGGAGTGTTTGCAGGTAAGTTGTGTTCAATGTTGGGTCAGGAACATTAGTATCGTTGAAATCGTATAATCGGTTGATGAAAGTTCGACATTGAGCTCTCCCAAACGTATGAGCACCTAAAAAGAATAATGATGCAGGATTAATGTCATTAGTTCATTTCATCTGAGGATTTGAAACTTCTGAGGCTTAGAACTGGGTTATATCATGTCTAGCAAAATAGTTTATCGTTCCAGTCTGAGCTAAGAACCTCTGAAGTTCACGTTGAAAAACCTCTCAATTACAATTTCCTTTTGCAGTCTCTTTGCAAATTAAAATGATAATTACCTGAAAGTGCAACGAGATCAGTATTGTTGTTTAAACCAACATCGGTGAACTTCCTTCTAAGTATGTCAAGGGTTTCAAAAGGAGCTGGAAGTGTAAGATTTGCCAAGGCTCTGCTTGCTGTTGTGCTGTCTCTTCTTCCTAACAGGTTTGTCCATGAAGGTCCTCCCGACTACATCAAAGGTTTAAATAAGTTCTTTGGTACCACTTTACCCTCTGCTAAATCGGTACTCATTACCCAGATGCCATATAGACTAATTTGACAATCCAGACAGTAGGAATTGATGCATGACCCAGAAACGATTATAAGCTCTCCAAATAGGACTTGTTAACATACCAGATAAACAGATCGTTCAGATGCAATGGTTAGTATGTCAGCACACGAGACTACTTCTGGACAAGCACTCTCCAGCGCACTCTTCATTGTGTCAACAACATCGAAACCTCTCGCTGAGTTGTTATTTCCAGCAGCTTCTTTCTCACTCTCTATAGTTGCACTGTTGTCCAGCAAAATTGATGCATCACAACCCTGAAACAAAAACCAGTAACTTTGAGAATCAGAAAGGATGGAGTGCTTTCCTGACCTTCAATATAGATTTTATTGAACTTTCATCTATATTGTTAGCACATGAAAGTTGAAAGGGAAAACTAAGAACGATGTGTCGTTTTTCACATTTTGATCGTAGCTTGTCTGGTGGCTTAGTTTTAGGACATTATCTGTAAAGATTACCAGCAAGGTCTGTAAAGAACTTAAGAGGGACCATGGAAGATCATATCGGCTTTTTCTTTTTAAGTCTTTATTACCTACAGATGAGGCGCAAGCGCCTTTCGATGGAAGGGAAGGCACTTGCTTTTCGATTATTTACAAACTCAAATCTACTTTCTTTCATCACCCTAAAGAAAAAAGGAAGAATCTTTGATCAAAACAGATTCTGCAGACAGCTGGGATGGTAAAGGAATTGCACCCAGCATCTGCTGTTTTGACTTACAAACACAAGCATTTCCTGTTCTGAGCTAGAACAACTGCCTTTCCCTGAACTAGTCTGCTCTATATATCCAAGACCAAGGAAAAAGAGGTTAGCAGTGGAAGAAAATAGTTGAATAGAGACAAAATGAAGAGTGCTGTTTTCAGTTACGTTAACAAAACAGTCATGAAAGTGAAGCCTGATGAGACTGGCACCAATCCTGGGATCAGATTGCAATGCCTGCACAAGGACTCCTTGAATAATACTCGTGACATTTGGACATGTTTGGTCATAAAATGTTGTACTTAGCTGACCCCAGGCTAGTGATCCTCCCAGCAAAAACACTGCACAAAACAAAGCTAACTTCACATGCATTTTCCCCATAAGAAGTTTCTTTCTCCAGAGTTTGTAACATGCCGAAAGGGCTATCCAAATATCCATTTAAGAGGAAAGATGGGCGGTAGGAAATTAAACCACGTTTCCCTGGACTTTTCAAACCATGTACCAGTCTGACAATAACAGGTAATGAATTATTGTGACCTGTAGCTTATTAACGTGAGGTGTACCCCATTGTTCGTTGGCAAATAAATTTCATCGACCTCCCTTAATTAATTCCTTTTAGATAAAGTTCACATTATTCCTTTTAGATAAAGTTCACATTGAAAAAATCATCTTTCATTACACTGTAGTACATTTCGATCAGTTCTTTCTTGGTTTAGTGGATCTCACTTTCAAAGATTTCGACTTTGATTTTATTTGACATAACTTTCTTAATCTGCCAAACTATTTTAATGATTCCCTTACTTGTTTAGATTCGATTTGTGTTCTTGCCATTCTCCAATTCACGTTTGCTGTCATCTTTGTAATGAATACTTTTAACTTGTTATACGACTTTAGGTGGGAACTAAAAACAGGCAAGGTGACTGCTGCTGCATAATTTGGACAAAAGTTGTACGGATGCTCTTTCGTCCACTCGTTGATTGTTCACGCATAAAGATGTCAACTTTCCAAAAGATAGTGCACAGCTCGTGCGTCTTCTTCGAATCTTCTAAGCTTTTTCAATGTCTTCTATTCACCATGTCCTGTCAGGAAATTTCCTCAGTTCATGCACCCGTATGTTTCATTTTTCAACACCGATTGAACAAGCAGCCGATGAATCACATCTCAACAGGAGTTTTCACCAGAAGAACTGGTTTTCTGCAGTTGGTTTGGAAGATAGGTCCAGAACAAGAGCTTAAGACTGGAATCTTAGACCAGGCCAACTAATTATTTTCTTAAGCCATTGGCCTGAATACTATTAAAACTGAGAGACTGTACTTCCCTTTCTAACCAAGGATTCTTCAAAGTGAGTTAGCACATTAATTCTACTGACAACAACTTATAGGATAAAAGTAAATGTTTGCTCTGCTCCTCTGTTGAACTCTTCTGAACAAATGCAATAGAACATGACTATATATGTTTAAGTCATTAATTTATCGAGTGATTTAGTTAAAGAAAATGATTAACGGACTATTACAAGTCATTAAGTTATCACATTATTAACCTAATTGATGCAGAGTTTTGGCTGAATGTACCTAATTGATGCAGAATTTTGGCTGAATGTACCCAAGGTAGAGGAAGTTGAGTCAAACCAGCATGATCACCATTGTTAATTTGAGGTTGGGTCGTTTCAAAAAATGCGAGGTCAATGTTGGTTGCAGGAACTCTTCATACATTGGAAGCTGAACGTCTCCGGGGAGGCTTGGCAGATAACTTTGTTCTTTGAGCTTGTGCATGTGTTTGTGTTTGGTAACTGGTGTTTGGGGTATTTATAGCTGTCGCCGTGAGATTCCATGATAGCTAACTTGCTAGAAATGTATGCAAATGTCAGTCATAATTAGACAACCAAAAGTTAGCTAGAACTTAGCTAAGAGTAGCTGAAATTATGTATTTATGGATTGCTGTTCAGAATTTGTCAGAACAAGAAGCCTGGAAATGGTTATGATTCTCATGCGTGACCATATGGTTTCCAAAAGAGCTCGTTTGAATGCGTTTCCGAAAAGTATTGAGTGCTACTTACTGGTATAGTAGTAAACGATGACCTATGTAGTATCAAAATCCTTGAGTCAATTGGGATGTTAGGAAATGCAGATCTTTTTATGCTTCTGTCTAGTGAGACAATTCATACACCAACTCGCTTAAATGAATCCAACAGAACCACAACCCAAAGCTGTCCTGCGTCTCAATGCAGCTTGGACATAAAAGAATGGTGAAAGAAGCCCCACTTGGAACAGTGTTCTTCCAAGTTAATATATAAATATACAATTGTATTTGAATGAGTTTTTGTATTTATTCCTGAACTAAACAGGAGCAGGACAACACAGTAGAAGTACAAATCTAGTGGTTCATGAGTTCATTGGCCAAAGAAGTTAAATATCAAGCAGAAAACTTTAGAGCAACCCACTTGTGTCAAATGCAGCTTAGGAATTTACCACTCTACAATTCCTCCTAATCTGTCCACTGGATCCTGTCAGGGGACTTATATTTCCCATCTTGATCATGGAATTGGCAAAGCTGTCAAAGAAAAGGTTTTGGTTACTGCTAAAGCTCTGAACAAGACCTTTGGTTATTGGTAGGGCCTCATCACTAGAAAACAGAATCTGGTCAGAGCTAAGAACGCCCTTATTGTTGAGTAAGTTCTGAAAGTAATGGTTGTCGAATAGATCAGTTGAGCTCCGATCAAGAACTGCGGTCGCGTTTCCGTCACCATTTCGACACAGATTTTGCAGGTCAGACACCATACTTGTTTGCATGGTAGTATCAGGAGCACCGGTTCCCGAGAAGTTGAACAATCGATTGCTGAAGGTGGCACATCTTGCTTGTCCAATTGTATGACTACCTACAAAAGAAGACTGATGATACTCAATTTTCAAGAAAAATGCATACTTTCTCCCATTCTACTTTGACCCCAACCCCCCCTACTAGTTCCATCTGAAAATATAAGCTTTCTGGCTTTTTTTTTTTTTTTTCCTTTTTATCTAATTGGGTCTTCAAAACCAAGCTGATGATCAACGGAGCATATAGCAGCTTAGCATCAAAGCATAGCAAGAACTTGACAGGTGAGATATAATAGTTTCTTAGGATTATGCTCTTTAACTGTTCTCTCAAACATAGATTTGAAGGACAGTAAAGCAGTTCAGTTCAAGCTACCAAGCAGCAAAATTTGTAGCTTTTCTCTTAAAACAAGCACAAGAGGACAATCTTTATCCCTAAAGATCAGAACTTTCACCTAATGTAAAGAGTCTACTCACAAATTATCTAACCAAGCAGCAAAATTTGTAGCTTTTCTCTTAAAACAAGCACAAGAGGACAATCTTTATCCCTAAAGATCAGAACTTTCACCAAATGTAAAGAGTCTACTCACAAGTTATCTATCCATTACTATTCTCACATGAAGATATGTAAAGGGTCATCATTCTTTCTCCTGGAATATGAGCATATGTACCATTCTTCCATTACCGTACATATGTGAAAGGGTCTGTAAAGCATGAACTGTTGCAACAGAATTGGAGAATTTTAGAGATGATGGGTTCACCTGACAAGGACACAACATCAGTGATATTAAGGCCAACAGCAGCAAACTTGGAAGTGATTAAGCTAAGTGAATCAAATGGACCAGGAAGTCCATTGGCTGCTCCTGTCTGGTTAGCCACCAGACCATCTCTTCTTCCAAGCAAGACTTTCCACTTCGGTCCACCACTCTGCAAGAAATCGGAAGAAAACCAAAAAAAAAAAGAGATAAACAAAGCCAATAATATGACAACCGCGATACAGTTTGTAATCGTTTGTTTGATTTAAAGAACAATTTAAAGAACAATTAAAAACTTGTCGGATCCAACACCAACAATCAGAGTGGCGCAGCGGAAGCGTGGTGGGCCCATAACCCACAGGTCCCAGGATCGAAACCTGGCTCTGATACAGAGTGCTTCCCTCCCTTTACCTTTTTTATTTGGGTTGGCCTGTTTGCTTTTAGTGGACTACCCATGGTTTAGTGCATGTGCGGTTGAAGGACAAAATTGTAAAATCGGTCTAAATTTAAAGTAATGTCATTTTCATTATAGCTCGAAATAAGTTAAACCCAACCTAAATTTGGATTCAAATCTTAAGAGATTAATCAAAATTAATGAGTTAAATACAATTGAATCTGTAAAAATTTACAGTGAGCCTACAGGGCTGCACAAGAAGGAAAGCTAGATCACACACAAATTTAAGTGAAGTTTCATTTTAAAATTAATTGGCAATAGGTAGAGTAGTTCATTAGATTTGTATGTTATTGAGATTTGACATTTAAATGGACTACTAAAAATTTAATAATTTGAACCAAACCTACTATGATATTATGTAAAAATTTGCAATGAGCCCATAGGTTTATACGAGAAAAAAAGTTATATCACATACAAACTCAAGTATATTTCCACTTTAAAATTAATTGACGATAAGATGAGTAGTTCACTGTTCTTATATATTACTCTTTGCCTCTTTTTCTAATATGGCCGCTCAGCGTTATCAACGACACCAATAATCTAATAATTTCTTTTTCACTTAATCAATATTTTGACAATTTGATCGAAACAAACTATTATAAAAATTAATAAACCAATTTAAATTTAATCAATTTTTTGTTTCATCTTCTTCCTGGGACTTACTAAGAGCACTGAATCTCTGGCAGCTATGGGGAGTATATCGGCGCAGGACACTACTCCACTGCACTGACTCTCCACAGCGCTTTTTATGTCATCCACAACTTCAAATCCTCTAGCCGAGTTCCGGTTCGGAACTGCAGACTTCTCGCCGTTAGCTCCGTCAAGCAAAACAGATCCATCACACCCCTAAAATCCAAGAACACACAAAAGGGTAGTTGATCATTGCTTAAGAACTGCAACAAAGTTATAAAGGTTTCTTCTGGGAATGCATGATAAAGGAAAACGTCAATTTGAGAATGGAGTATTCTTGTGGATCTCTCACATTGACGAAGCAGTCATGGAAATGAAGTCGAAGCAACGAAGCACCCATTCGCATTTCGACTTTCAGAGCTTTCTGCATTTCACGCCTTACGATGTGCTCAACTTGTGGACACGTCGTGGAGTAGTAGTCAGTTGTTAGTTGAGACCTCACGACTGCGGATATCATCAGAGATGTCACTAACAAAGAGAAGCAGCCATTGTAGCTGCTGCTAGTTGACGACATCTTCATGCTAAGTAGCTAGAAAGATTCGTGCCCAGAAGACAAAAACGTTAAAGAAAAAACAAAAGCTTGTAATTTGGTGGATAGTTGAAGCTTTTCTCGAAGAAAAGCATGTATTTATAGTCCAATAACATTATTAAGATGGTAAGCAAGTGCTGGTGATGTATGGCGGCAGCAACCCTTTAGTGCTGAAACCTTATCAGAAGCTGTAATGGCTTCTGATATCTGCAAACATACCTAACAGATAAGCTGATATTAAAAATCACCAGCGAGCCAGGGAATGAAAGGAGAGGTGGGTTCATAGCTATCATTTTGATCATGAAACTTTGAACCTTTCCATGCTAGTTCGTTGATGGATCAGAAGCACTACCTTTTAAGTGGAACTAATGCATGCTTAATTTCAAAAACACAGTGCTTAGAATTTCTGAGAATGAAGACATTCTTGATCATGATCTTGATTAACATAAGCTGTGGATCCAATTAGAGTTCAGTTTCATGCTTGAACCAGACACTCTTATGAAGCAACGTAGCCGATGAACATGGTAGAATTGAATGGTAGTGATGGACAAGATAAGTTTTTTTAATATTGTTTTCCAATTATTATTATATTGTCAACTCTTTTTTTCTTTTTCTTTTTTTCAGGTTTCAACCTGTCAGAATAGAATTTGCAGACAGTGAAATTGAGGGCTGTATGACACATGGTAAGGCTTTTAGGAAGTATACAACAAAAGTTATCCAGGTGGGTTTCATGTCATTCTTACCCGGCATCGGATTATACTAACATCTTCTAAATGCTCATCCCATATCAAGACAAACTTATAAAAATGTCAACGAAACTTCGATTCTCACCTGAAAATGAATTATACTAAAATTATACTAACATCTGTAAGGCATGTATTTCAAAATGAAAAGGTCCCTATGTTCATAATATGATTCCCTTGGGTTTTTACTGCGTGTACAAAGGCTACGAGACCGAAGGAAAGCAAAAAAAAAATGATGAGTATGACGTACTTATATCTAACTTTGGAACAAAATTCCTTCAAACGATCAACCCAGACATGAAGGGTAGCTTCAGCTCCAAGCCCCTGGCAAAGTCAGTAAAAACAGCTTCCTCTAAATCAGGTGTGGTGCAATCTAATCTTGACCCATGAGACAGTCTCAGTCCTTCCGGAAATGTTCTAATAGGATTTTGCCCGGACCATCTTTACATGAATTTATGATTAACGACGTCTCTAATCAGATTTGACAACAAACTACAGGAACTCATCATCTGAAGCTAATAGGCATGTTCCCCCAATTATATCAGCCAATCCTTTACAACCATTCCTTTGTTGCTTTCATGTCATCCCTGTAATGTGGATGTAGAGGAGAGACAATACCTGAAGTATTACTGCAAAAGCTTTATCTCTCTGCCAAAGATTCTGTTGAATTATTTTGCTTGACTTCACTGGTCTGTCCATTTAACTGGCTATCCAAAATTTGCAGAATATTGTCTGGTGGGCATTTATCAGCAGGATTCTGTGTTCCTGTTTTGCAGAAACATTCGGGCCAAGAATTTGTATAGAATGATTCCGGAGAGATTCGCTTGTGAGGCCCACCAAAGTTTGTTTTCGCCATAACACGCCTAACAGCTTCTTCAAAACCAGTGGTGCGCCCATTTTCTCGATCAATGAAAATTGGAGCAAGAGCTTTCCTGTCAGGCCTTATTGTTGTCCGAAAACCATAGTAGAGGCGGTGACCCAGAAGATTATTCGCAAAGTTGCTAGGTCCATCATAAGTTGGCATAAAGATGTCAGCAAGCAGGCAAACCATGTAATCAACAGCAGAACCTAACAAGCCCTGGGTGTTTGTTGCTAGCTCCTCTGAGGCATCCACAGAACTGTGATTCTCTAGGCGAGGGAACAAGGTCCTAAATGGTTTCATAAATCGTTCACCACCAAACAAATCACCAGCAGCTAGATATATCTGGGTAGAATTATTGAACCCCATTGCACGTAAGATAAGACCAACCTGGAGTAGAACGCAACATACAATTAATACATGCAGCAAAACAAGCAAGATAACTGCATGCTAACACCCTCATCGAAGTGCAATGACCAGAACAATAACTCAGACGCACACACCTATACACTTATATATGTATAGAAAACAAATAGATTCATTTTCACAAACATGATCACCTCTTCTGGAGTTAACGGGCATTTTCCTATTGCCCTTCTTTCCTTATAAACAAGTTTTTTTTCAGCAAAATTTTCCTTCCGGTACTTCTTCAATATTTTCTGCTCTTCAGGGGTAAATATGTCAAAGCACCTGCAATTTATTCATATCAGTGTCACTTAGGCATATTGCAGATATATGAAATCTTCATTTCTCCAACTGATAAAAAAGATAGAACATAAAAATTATATATGCAAGCTAATTCAGATGCATCATTCACTGGAATTTTGTGACCAGCTAGTCAGCTAGATCCTCCAAAACAGAAATCCTTTATAATAAGTCAAACTCAGTAGTCCTCAAGGAAAGCTTTTTGAGTTCCACCACATCAGAAGACTAGAAGTAATAACAATGTCACGCTTCACAGATTTTGGAAAAAGCTGCAAAAAGAAAACCTCAAAACACCCGGTAGATAATGAAGCAGGAAGTGTCTAGTAATTTTTGGTCTCACAAGAAGGCCTTGCACATGTTCATAAAAATTAAATCTCCAAATAAACCATACAATTAAAAGCAAAACCATACCCAGCAAATGAGAGCATATCCATCTCAAAACGAAGGTGTATCGCCATGAAACGACCTTCTGCACGAAGTTTATCAACTATTGACTCGGCTAGCTTCACAATATGTGGCTTAAATCTAAGTGCATGATAGTTTACCCTGCACCTCAATCTCTGGTACTCAGGGTTGTCAATTTCTTCTGCTAAACGATGCGAAAAAGGAGTTAAATAAATTGCCCCATATTCTTTCATTTTCTGTACGGCAACTGTTGTATACCAACTAATAGGAGCATCTCTGTCAGGCCGCAGCTGTGGTAGGTCCAAATCAGGGAGAAATTTAAGAGGAAACACAAGAGGTTAAAAGGTAAAACTCTATAAGTACTTTAAAAATTCATGCAGAAAGATGTGCTATCAGCTACCTGATAAGCCTTTATCTTCTTGGTCTTCCCGTTTTTACGAACTTCTGGTATTTTTTCCACTATCCGTACATCAAATCTAAGTGCTTGGATAAAATGTTCAACATCGTAGATCCCATGAAAGCCACTGTATACAGTAAAATGATACGTGCATCAGTACAATCAGAATGTTTTGAGAACATTATGTCGGAATTGAAAAATGATTCAGGGAAAACTTAATAGTTGATTGTAACAGATATTGAACTACATATCCGCTGGAATTTTAAAATGACTTTCTCAAGGGTTAGGAGACTATATGTATCAATAATGAATGCATAAAATTTAATTGCTTAGATCAGTAATCTCCTGTTTATCATTTCAAGATATTTAATAGTTAACTGCAAATTCAAAGTGACAACTATGTAAAATGAAAATTGAAGCTCCAGAACCACATTCCTTTCACCATCAAACCATCAAAAGGTAGAAACAAACGTCCCAGAAAGGCATGTATTCAGCCTTACCTCATCTAAATATGCCATCACACTAACATAGTGAAATGTAAACAAAACAAATCTGTCTATCTGGTTTTCTATAATGCCTTATATTAAATTGTATCCATCAAAGTGTCTCAGTAAAAGCAAGTAGCAGTTTTCTACACTTGAGGAACAGATCAAATTGCAGTAAGTTTCAAAAGTGGAGGAAGAGAATATACTTGTCGTCATGCCAGAAGGAGTTTGCGTCCAACTCAGGTAACACAAGTGTAGCATTCATGATCCTTGCAGCAAGGACCGCATTGCAGATCTATCAAATTCAATAGGTGATCATTATTTAAAAGGTTTCAACATTTCAAAAAGTATAAATAATATATGATAAAAGATGTAATCCAATTGTATGTATCATCTCAGGGATTAAGATCAATATTTCATGGCCTAATGAACCAAAAATTAAAAAAAGAGCCAGAAAAAAAGTATCATGTAATTGCTAAGCTCTTACTAAACAAATATTTAGAAGCTGAAAAGTAGTAATCTAAGTCAATAAGGGTGGCAGGTTCATTTTAAACCATGAACAATCATTCATTTGCATTCTCACTCCTTTTGCCGATTCACTCTGACAGCTGTAGTTCAATGTGCTATGTTAACTTAGCATCCAATGAAATATTTCAAGAAAAGAGAGGGTATGCATGAATAATGTAAACCAAGTTTCTAGAAGGTGTTTAAGATGGTTTACAAACCGCACTTCGTTGCTGATTCAAGCCACCATTACAGCGAACACGTAGATAACCATTGCTTTCTTTAGGTGGAGCTGTAACAATACAATGATCGACACAAAACCATTACAGTCACAATTTGCTGCATACTATTAAACGCCGGTATAAAAGCAAACCCAATAGTCACATCCAAAAAATTTAAAGAAGATAGAGTGCACTTACGTGGCCATTCAGATCTTGGAGCAGATGAGGGTCTCCAGCCACCTGAATTAGCACTTTGCCAAAGTTCTTCAACATTGACCTGCTTAGACATAGGGGAAAAAGAAGGAACTGAAGCTGAGGAATCTTCAGATTCTTCAGATAAAAGAAAGAATAGCAATGTAAAACATATGTTTAGTTTATACAATAACATTTCAAAAGTTCCACCACATTTTATACAGCCCACATTTGTCTGTATTCTTAAAACCAGGAGTTTCAAGTTTCAACTCTAAGGCACAGTCAAAATTTTGGAAAAATGGAAAAGACCCACCATTTCCATAACTGAAACGAAGAATTGCAAAAATATGAAGGAAAAAAACAAACTTTAACCAGTAAAAGAGCATCAACAGTGTTTTAGCTAGTCAACGAGCACAGTGATTTTAAATGCTAAAAACAATTTGAAGATGATGTACCAGCTAACCTAACTATCTCCCACTTGAGCTCGCTTAAAAACCAATCTCTCCAATATTATCATCAAAAAAGCGCTAACACCAAGTTTGTCTCCTTTAGCATCATTTCATTTCCCCATGCAAATTCTATCACTCAAAAATCAAATCTTTCTCTGAGATTAAGCATACTTTCACCCATTACTAACACGAAATGCAGCATTTACATTTTTCCTCTAATTTCTAATCAACAAAACAAACACCGTCCAACATCTGAACTAACCTCCGAGGACGTGCCCGATCCAACATCATCAGTATTTGTAACAGTGAAAAGCCGCCCCAGAGTGAAGATCAGGAGAACAAACACCGGAATCGAGAGCTTCGCGATTGTTCCCTTCAACAATCCCACACCATGCTTGCTTTGCTGCCTTTGGTGCCCTAGCCTGTAGAAGAAAAATGAAAAAGAAGTTCAGTCCCGGTTGTTTCTCGCGAAAGACGAATTTCCCGGGAAAATGCAGGGGTGGCCTCTTACCGTCTCATGCTTAGCTTGTGAAGTGAAAGACGGAATCTGATGACGAGATCGACGAAGAGAGCTGATTCGGTGATTGTGATTTTCTTCTCTCTTTTAGACATGACAGGTACGGTCCATTGAATCTGTTATTGGGCTTTCGCTCCATTTTCCTAGCAGTTGGCGAGGGCTCCATTTGGACCCATTTGAGCCGGGTCGTAGTCCGAAGAATCTTTATAGGTTCTTGTATGACCCAAGGTCGAATACGATTGAGTTCTAAGAACATTCTAAAAGGGCAATTACAAAAGCAAATCTCAAACTTTGTAATTATAGCTTAAATTTTAAAATGTGTTAATAAAATATTTAATTTTTATTTTTTTAATTTTAATTCAACATTAATGTCTATGTTAAATTTTATTGACGTAGCTTTGTTACATATTCCTTAACTATTAATACACGTAAGTTAAAATTAACACAATAAATGAAGATTAATGAAAAGGCATTGTTATTAAAAATAGAATTCATAAATCAATTTACACAACTTCAACCCTTTATTATCTGTTTGTTCTCCCTCAATCATGAGCCATTTGTTTGATGTTTGTTCTTTCATTACTTCAAACTACTCTTGCCTTGCAATCTAATATACTAGCAAGCTTTTCATTTCCCGTTTGTACTCCTGATGCCTTCAATGTGGGTGCATTTGAGTTGTGTAATCCAAAATTCAAATGGCGAAGAGATTGAGAGAACAAATTTAAAAATAAAGAAAAAACTGAAACACTAACATCGGGCTATAATTGAAAATTTGAACATTTTATTGCTACTTTTTAAAATTTACGTTAGAATTAAAAAAAATTGAATGCTTGAACATTTTATTGTTGTAACATCCCACCCCGACTGGAAGGGTAAAATAGTAAATTTGGCATAAGATGAGATGGATTGGAATGACTTAGGACTGTTCATGCATAATAGGATTGATACACAGTATCAATTGTGCACATGAAA
>JAOQMQ010000003.1:459744-495111 GCA_027563845.1 Erythroxylum subrotundum
CGATCTTTGCTCCCACTTGTGTTTGTTTTCGTTTCCGTTTTGTTCGCGAGGTTGGGATTCGAAAACGGGTCCCAACACATGGTTACTGGGGGATGCCGATTTTTTCATTCGGTCACCAGTGGTAGAGGGTTTTGAACTTATGAAAGTGAAAGACCTAATGCTACCAGACGAGAGGGCATGGGACCTTCAATACATCCAAGGCCTTTTTTGTGATATTGATGTGCAAAAAATTCTTTCAATTCCTGTGCCTCTGACTCATCACCGTGATAAGATGATATGACATTTTACGAGAGATTGGTTTTACTCAGTAAAATCTGGCTATAGAGTTGCCCTTAACTTTTCAAAAAAAAAAAAAGAGTTGCCCTTAACTGGCTAAGCACCATGGTTTTTGAGGAATGTGTTGGCCCGTGGAAGCAGCTATGACATCTACCCATCCCCGCCAAATCAAAGGAATTTCTTTGGCGAGCTTGCAGGGGGATTCTTCCGGTGAGGGCCACCCTTAGGCGTCGAGGTCTGGCCATAGAGGACATCTGTCCTTTTTGTGATGAGACGGAAACAATCTCCCATGCTTTACTACATTGTGCCCATGTTAGCGCATGTTGGGATCTATTACCCTTGCATCCAGTTGCTCCAAATTTTGTTACTGTTTTGCAGGATCTCTTGAAGGGAAGGGGAGATGAGGTGCGCCGGGTTTGTGTACTGTTGTGGCACATATGGCAAGCCCGCAACTCCTTCATATGGCAACATAATCGACTTGACCCACGGGCCATAGTGGCATCATCACACCGATCCTTGGAAGAATGGACAACTGCCCAAGCCCAGATGTGAGCTGCTAGTACCCCATTAGGGGTGGCTGCACCAGTAACCTGATGGTCAGGCCCACCTGATGGAGCTGTAAAGTGCAACTTTGATGCCGCAGTTCACGATGCGCAGGGGACAAGGTCGTATGGTGTAGTCCTAAGGGATCAAAGGGGTCAATTTCTAGGAGGTTTTTTCCGGGTTTTCCCACGCATATTACACCCCTCTTACAGCAGAAGCTATAGCTTTCAAAGAGGCTCTATCTTGGATGATACGCACAGGAGTTACATCGGTGGAGGTAGAGACTGATTGCCTTCAACTGGTACAATGGTTCCATGGCTCCAACATAGGCATCAATGAATTGGGCGTGCTCATGGCCTAGTGCCAAGCCCTCGTTGTGGGCTTTCGGTCTTTTACTTTTACCTGGATTCCTAGGCATGTTAATAGGGTAGCTCACATGTTAGCTACAACAGCTAATCGATACCCCAATAGATATAGTTGGGATCGGCCGCCAGCTTTTTTATCAGACACTCTCAACTGTGATGGTGGATTATCTATTTAATTAATCCCATTTTCAAAAATAAAAATAAAAATAGGGAAATTAAAAAATTAAATTCCTCCTGAGTAAATCTAAATTTATAAAGTTTACTTTAAAAAAGAGGGGTTTTATTCGGTATAAGACGATCATACACAACTTTGCAGTGTTCAATCATTTTTAGTCGTAGGATCTAATCGAAAGACGGTTGCTGCGCCCTTCGCCGTCGATCCTATGATTCAAAAACCCTGATTCCGACCGTATAAAAACTCCGCTATTTACTTCCCGTTTCTTCCACTAAGCTACGAACTCTGCTCTCACAATGCGTCGTCAACCCTCCGCCGGCTCCGGCGGCGACGGTCGTCAAGGATCTTCGGCTCCGACTCCGCAGCCGCCGTATCCATGTTATACCTCTCAAGACCCGAATTTCTACCTCTATAATCTCCTCGCTAACGCTGCGGTTCAGAACCCCAACTACGTAAACTTTCCTCTTTACCAAAACCCTAATTTTCCATCCATAAACCCTAACTTTTCAGTCCAAAACTCCAATTTCCCATCCCAGAACCCCAACTTTTCAGTCCAAAACTCCAATTTCCCATCCCAGAACCCCAACTTTTCAGTCCAAAACCCTCATCTTCCACCCCAAAACGCTAACTTTACAGTCCAAAACCCTCATCTTCCACCCCAAAACGCTAACTTTACAGTCCAAAACTCTCATCTTCCACCCCAAAACGCTAACTTTACAGTCCAAAACCCTGATGTCCGTCAAGCCCGTATCAAGAAACCCCAAAACTTGAATCCTTCGAGCTCAACTCCAGTGGAGCCCAAGCGGACGGTGGAGGCGATTGACAAAGTCGCGGAGATGGCGTGGGACAAACTTGTTGCCGCTGGTGGGAGTGTGTCGGCGTGGGAAGTTGCTCGGGCGGCTGCCACTGCTTTGCAGGTCGAGTCGTGGAGTGAGTTGGGGTTTAGGATGCAGGAGGTGCCATCTGTCCGCCGACTTATTGCGATTGAAGGGAAGGTAAAACATATAAACTTAGAACAAAGAGTTTGTTAGCAAGAGTGAGGTTGTATCACTTCTGTTTATTTTACTTCGCAAATTTTGTTATAATTAATAGGAATAGAAAGTGGGATAGATAAGAGTTTTGAGACCACTGATGGTTGTCGAAGTTTTGATTTTCCTGTTTAAAATTGAAGTTGCTGGTTTGATGAGTTGAGTTTGCTGTAGGAGGGCACTCTCTTGCGGGGAGGTAATGAAGGGATAGTGAATCTTCTGTTTAAATTTTTGGATGTTATCAAAGGAAGAAGGAAAAGGCGAATTTTATGCGGGATTTTCATATAGTATTTTTTAAAGCTTTTTGGACAAGTGGGAATGCGAAACTTGCACATCAACCTCCATTGAGCAACTAGCTTGGTAGCTCCTTTGATTTTGAGGAGAAAAGCAACGACCTCTGCTAAACTATATTTTTAATGCGGCTTCAAGGGAAAGAGAATCTTTAAAGTATTTGAAATTTATAATATTCTATAACTTTTCTATTACATCTTTTTATTTCGGTTTTATTTTTCCTGGTCATCTTTCTCTTATGGAGAAGGAGCTGCAGGCACCAAGGGCTTACTCTAGTATTTCTGAAATCATTATTTTAGTGGAAGAACTGGAGTTAGAACTTTTGGTGCTTGTTTCTTTTTGGAACGATCTTTTGGCTTAGTACTATGGCATTGCCTTCAAAAGAGAAAAAGTAAAAAGCTCTTGTGCCTAATTATTTCTTTACACCCTTCTGTGTTCTCTGTGCTTGTGGATATAAGCTTTTTGTGTTGACATGAATTCCTGCTATTGATTTGTATTTTTTTTTGATATTTAGATAAATGCATTCATTCATTGCTTTGTTGGGGTTCACAAAATTACCTCCTTGTATGACTTACAAGTTGCAATATGCAAGAAAGAGGGCCGTGGGCAGTTTGAAGAGCTGAAATTGGGCCCCTTACTTCAACACCCACTTGTGTTGCACTATTTTCCTGTTGATTCTGAATCTTCGGAAGTGTTCAAGATTACTTGTGAAGAAATAATTCTTGCTCTTCGTCAGTTTATGGACACTTTTCATAAGAAAGACATTAATATTGATGAATTTCTGGATTTTGTTGCTAAGAAACGTAATCTTGCGAGGAAGGAGATGCTTGGTATTCGTATTCAAAGCTTGGGGTGGGTATTCATAATGATGTCCTTTTCCTCACTCCTGTTCGTTATCTCCTTTTCTCTTTTTTTGTGATTTAGAAAAATCCTGCTAGTTATCAACTCCTAGTAAACTTTAAAATTAGGAGACAATTATTAAAATTTTGCTATTTTAATACTGAGCTTGGTTTAATTTTCTATACAAATTTTGTACAAATTGATTTTGAGCAGAATGAACTCATTTCAGGTTCTATAAAACATTAGTTAAACTTTGACCACAGGTTGTACGTCTCTCTTATTCGAGAAGCCAAAAAGTCTCATGATGCTTTTTTAAAGAAATACCTGGGCAAGAAATCTGATGCAATAAAGAAACGCAAGAACTTGGCAGAGCGTTTTTATGCCATACGTGAGTGCGCCGATTCAGGTTCTCCACCAGTCAAGAGTTTCTGTGGTAAACACATTAGATTTTTATCATCAAGCTCAGAGGAAGAAGCCAGTGATGATAGTCCATCAGAAAGTAAAATGAGAAGCAATGATGATGTCAGTAGATCAAATTGCATTTCACATAGCTCTGATTGGGTCAGTAGCTGTCCTTACCCATCTGAAGCCGAAGAGCTATCCAGGCTGCGCCTAGATGGCGAAGTTGAAATTGGTTTGCAATATTCTTCTGCTAGTGGCAGCTCAAAGCACAAAAAGAATGTCAGGCCATTAACAAAGAAAAGAAAATTTAAAGATGAAAATTGTAATGCTCCTTCTCCCTCCAAAACGTGTAAAATAGATGGGGGGGAACTAAGATTTTGTGTCAAAGAGGAGTTTTTTGACACTCATGACCTCTTACTACCTAATAATACCATGATGTCATTCATCACAACCTGGAAGCATGCATGTGCGCATCACACACCAACTGAGGTAAGTTGATGCTTCATTTGATTTATGAGCTATTGTTATTGCTTCTTTGAACTTTTGATTTCGTGTTTCATTTGATGTTGGTTTCTCTTGACAAAACAAATTTTGTTGGAAGAGATGCCTAAATTTCAAATGCAAATTAGAATTAGTAACAAGGACAAAGAATTGAAATTCTCTTTTCTGTGTTATGACCATCCTCACCCCAGTTCAGTGCATGCCTACTACCTGTGGCATGTGCAATAATTTGAGGGAATTCTCTTTTCTGTGTTATGACCATCCTCACCCCAGTTCAGTGCATGCCTAATACCTGTGGCATGTGCAATAATTTGAGGGAAAGGTTATAAGGTGAGTTTCTCTACTTCTTATTCACCTCTGTGTTTAATTGATACCAAGCCTGTAGTATGCATTGCCTTTCATCAAAGGGCAATAATTTGGTTTCAAATGTCAAAGGTGCTGCTTTCCATCCTTGTCAACATTGATGACTTTTCCCTGTGAACTTTAGGTCATTTTAGGCCCTTATGGACCTGCCTTTGGTAATAATTTGAAGGCAAAAATTTTCAGAGTGAAATATTTTCTATTTTCATATTAAATCTTTTTGAGCGAATATACTGGCATGCTTCCTCATTTAAAATTTGCTTCTGCTTTAGCAGATCTATTTGCAAGAAATTTTATTTGATCTCTTGGTATCAGTTGTTTGTAAATGTTGCAGATAATTGGCCATTCTTTTATTGTCAATATGGATGGGGAGCTTTACAGTTAGAATCTTTTTTACTTGTAGGTACTGGATAGAATGCTGCAGTTCTATAATCAAAATAATACTTCTGATCGGCAATGTAGAAGAATCAGATCAATGTTCTCTTGGTACCCGTGTATCGGATTGCTTAATGTTGCTGTAAGTGTCCTGCATAAGTTTTGTGTTATGCGTTACATGTATTCTTGAAATATGCCCCATTAGATTTTCTTTTCTCTTAATCAATAAAAGGATAGTTCCTACTTTGCTTATTCTTCTCTTTTATTGCAAAGCATGGTGCTTTTTCATAAGTTTGTTTGGGCCTGCCTGGTCTTTCGAAAGTCAAATCGTGTATTATGTGCAAGTAAATGTCATATATGGTGGATGGTCTATGTGCTCTGTTGTCTCCAGTATACTACAGGGTAAATTTGTGTCTCGTCTGTATTTCTGGATCTGTTTTGTGTTGAGGTGTATTGTGATTGGTATGATTGTATTCATTATTTTCTAGTTTTTCATTATTTACTATATTAAAATTATCGCTTATTATTTTTTTTTCCTGATTTGATTGTTCAGGGCCTTAATTATGGATGAAATGACTTTTATCTGTTTTGCAGGTGGCATCTATTAAATCTGTTAAAAACTGGGATAGTATCTATGATACTTTTCAAACCATTACCGGACATGAGTTGCACAATAATGTTACTGCTGAAGATACCAAATATGAGATCATTGATGTTGAACCAAGTGAAAATCACAATTCAAATGCATCCAAGCAAAGTGTACAGCAAGCATCCAGTAAGTATAATCATCTCCAATCATCACACTTTCCACTTTTGCTAATTGTACCTGATCTCTTGTTTTTAATCAATTTATATGTAAAGCTTAGTTTGTCTAATTAGTAGATTCACAGGTGTTACTGTTGAGGCTATCATTGAGAAAGTCATTAGTTACTGTGATGTTGACCTGGAATTTCACAGCAATAGCCAATCATTAGCAGAGAACAGATTGAACTGTGTGAGAAAGCTGTGTAATTGTGAGTTCTGGTTGGTTGAACAATTTGGTCTTAATGAATTTGAATATCTTGGTCATGGAAATTTCTTCACTTTTCTGGAGAAGCATTCATCCCTATTGCCACCTTATCTACGAAGTTGCTTGGTTGGTGATGTAACTGAAAAGTCTTCTTTAGAGATTAATATGCGACAACATCAGTTGATTTCATTGGTATCTCAAGCTATGAGTAACATAAAAGAGAACAAAACTATTACTAAGGAGATGATTTCTGCATTACTTAGGGGGCAGTTTCCTTTGCTTAGTTTTGAGATCAAGGGGAATGATTCTATGGAAGATATCTTGCAAAATGTGAAGAATAATCAGCATAGTGTGATCTCAAATCGTGTACTTTTTTCTTCTACATTATTAACAACAGCTCCAATTGGTGAGTCTTTGCCTCATGAAGATGAGTCTTTACCAGATTCGCAGAGTACCATTTATTGCCGGAAGATAACACCCATTGAGTCTGTCACATCGAAACAAGCAATTGAAGTTTTACTTAAGGCACCTATATTGTCTGATTTAATCTTATGGTCACACTGGGACACTGTATTTGCTCCTACACTTGGTCCAATCGTGGAATGGTTATCAAATGAAGTCAGCTTGGAAGAATTGTTGTGTTTGGTGACAAAGGATGGCAAGATGATTCGGATTGATCAATTTTCCAGTGCTGATACATTCTTGAAAGCGGCACTTGATTTATCTTCTTTCCAAACTGCTGTCTCATTGTTATCCTTGTTCTCATTGGTAGGAGGTAAAAAGCATGTACCTTTCTCCCTTATTAAGTCTTATGCTAACCATGCATTTGATGTCATTTTGAAGAATAAATTTGAAGATACTGAAGTGGAGGCCAATAAGAATCATCTGTTGTACGGTAAAGCTGTTGAGAGAGTTTGCAGTAATATAAGGAGTTGTGAATTACAGACTGATCAGATGAAAGCGAGTCGGACAGTGTCTGTTGCCTCAAGGTTTGTCCTTGATTGTCTTGGCTATCTGCCATCAGAATTTCATGGTTTTGCAGCTGATGTGTTGCTCTCTGGGATGCGTTCTGTAATTAAGCATGCTCCTTCAGCTATTTTGTGTGAATGCAACATAGAAGAGAGGCTTATGCTTCATGAGATAGGATTATCTATTGGAATAATAGAGTGGATTGATGATTACCGTGCCTTTTGTTCCACTAATGCTACTGAATTGTTTATGGCATCTGAATTATCAAGTAAGGAACTTGTTAGGGCTGAACTACATACAGAGACAAGGTGCACACTAGATGCGCAAGATAAAGTTTCTTGTGCTGAGGGGGGAGTTCATCTTAGTAATATTTCTGATAATCATGTTATCGTGGGTCACAGAGCTGATGATATAGCAGCATGTGGTAATGGAATTGTCAATGGTAGCATAAACAAATTGTCTGAAGATGACATTGATAAAGAAGCAAGCTTGGTCATTCAGTCTATAAGGAGAGATGAATTTGGTCTTGATTCAAACCTGTCAAACATGGAGAGTAGCATGTTGAAGAAGCAACATGCTCGCTTAGGGAGAGCACTTCATTGTCTATCACAGGAATTATATTCCCAGGATTCACATTTTCTTCTGGAGCTAGTAAGTTAACTATTGCGCCAAAGCTTTTGCATGTACATCACTTTATAGAACTTGTTTTTTTCTGTTACTTTTCTGACTTGTGACAAGGGGGAAGAGGCACTGAGGAGTGTTTTATTGTTTTATTTTATGTTGATAAGCTATCAGGTCCCGTCATAATTTTGGTATCATGGAGGAAGCGATAAGTTGTGTAATCAATTAAACCTGGGTTAAATTTATAGTTTGCTATTTGGTTTGATGCTTTTGCTTTATTTCTTGGACTAATAGCAGAGGACAACCCCATTGAAAGCCCATGATCAAGGAATTAAACCTTTAACCGAGTTGGAAAATGAACCAAAACTAACACCTAACATCATCTGTAAACTTTTCCACGTTTCAATGCAACTTTTAATTTGTAGTAGAACATCTATCTTGCTTTTTTGAGGCGGCATTTTGTTGACTTGAGTTTCAGTATAATATGACGTCCCTCCATTTTCTTCTTGCTATATATGCTTCGTTTCCTTTTATGGTTTGTATCACAAGTTGTGTTGGCATTTTTGTCCATGTCAATTCTTTTGCTTCAGGTTCAAAATGCCGATGATAACATCTATCCAGAAAATATTAAACCTACTCTAGCATTCATTCTTCAAGATTCAGGTATCGTTGTTTTGAACAATGAGCAAGGCTTTTCTGCTGAAAACATCAGAGCTCTTTGCGATGTTGGGAACTCAACCAAGAAAGGATGTGGTGCTGGATACATAGGGCAGAAAGGGATCGGCTTCAAATCAGTATTTCGTGTATAATTCTCTTATCATGTTGTTGTTTGTGTGTGGTGTATAATTGAATGTGAAGAGGGATATCATGGTGGGGGAGGGAGAGAGGGAGGTAGAAGTGAACTTTCTTGGTTTCCTTGCAGTCACTATGTCCTTGGTACAATTGGTATAATATTAATTAGGACATAATTACTAATTAATCATGAGGATATCATGCTTAACAGGGATGTCATTCTCACTTTTGAGGGACAGGGATATCATCCGCACTTTTGAGGAACACAAAGTATCATGAGAGTTACTCAGTCATTTGCTATGACATTGATTTTTCTTCACTTGGTGACTCTATTGCATGATTGTTTTGTTTAATGAATGCTGCAGTATGGTGTGATTTGTGATTTATACAACATATTGTGTTGCAAAAAAGTAGTGTGCAAGATGTTTGACTGCGATAGAAACAGAAAGACTGGACTATGTTTATTTTAGTTCTGCAAGTGACCATCAAAATATATCTATAAGATGTGGTAAAATGTTTTGTTTCTTGGAGTCAGGTTCAGTCCAGCACTTGCTTTCCACTATGAATGTGCAGTGTGATTTTAACCATTTTATTTCATTTGAAAATGGTACCTGAATAGTGGTATTTACTGTAGACCTATTTTTTGTGATGAAGATGGAGTGGAATAAGACTGAGGGAGTTTAAGTTTTGTGTCTATTCCTATGAATTCTGAAGTCCTGTGTGGTGTAGATAAATCACTAGATAGAAGATGGGATTATTGACTAAAGATTGCTATGTGTTTGCTGTTGTGTTTGTATACATTTTGTATTTTCACTAATATTTTTAATAAATTTATGAAAAAATTTTATTAACTGGGTTAAACGTTGGTTTTGTTAATAGGTTGCTTACTGACCTTTTTATGTCTTATTGCAGATTACAGATGCTCCAGAGATTCATTCAAATGGATTTCACGTTAAGTTTGATATAGGTGAAGGACAGATAGGTTTTGTTTTGCCAACAGCCATACCTCCTTGCAATATTGATTTGTATACTAGGTTGGTACGTGGAGAAACTTATCAGATGGATGACCAGTGTTGGAAAACATGTATCATTCTTCCTTTCCGGTCAAAACTGTCTGAAGAAACTGCTTTGAAAATGTTCTCAGATCTCCACCCTTCTTTGCTTCTCTTTCTTCATCGCCTTCATTCTGTTGTCTTCCGGAACATGCTCAATGATTCATTTGTAGTCATGAAGAAAGAAATTTTGGAAGATGGAATTGTGAAGGTCTCATGTGGGGATAAGAAAATGAATTGGCTTGTAACATCTCAGAAATTGCAGACATTTGCTAGTCATCGCAAAGTGCAAACAACCAAAATTTCAGTAGCCTTTACACTTGAAGAATCAGATAATGGAGAATACAAGCCACATCTAGACCAGCAGCCTGTATTTGCTTTCCTTCCTCTAAGAACTTATGGTTTGAAATTTATCCTTCAGGGTGATTTTGTTCTTCCTTCATCACGAGAGGAAGTGGATAACAATAATCCCTGGAATGAGTGGTTGTTGTCAAAATTTCCTGGTTTGTTTGTAAGTGCAGAGGGACATTTTTGTGCCCTTTCTTGTTTTAGGGAGAAACCAGGAGCAGCTGTTTCTACATTTATGAGCTATGTACCACTTGTGGGGGAGGTGCATGGATTTTTTTCTGGGCTTCCCAGGGCGATTATTTCAGAACTACGGAGGTCAGCCTGTTTACTTCTGGAAGGAGACAATACTAAAATGGTTCCTCCTTGCAAGGTTCTTAGAGGTTGGAATGAAGAGGCCCGCAATCTTCTACCTGTTGGCATGCTTCATGAGCACCTTGGCCTTGGATTTTTGGATAAGGATATAGTTTTGCCTGATTCATTGGCCAGAGCATTGGGTATAGTTGATTATGGACCTGAAACTCTAGTGAGATTTATGGTCAACTTATGTTGTTCAGGAAATGGCCTAAAGTCAATGGGCCTATTCTGGTTATCTTCTTGGCTGAATGCTGTATATACAATGTTACTACATGCTTCTGGAAAAAATGATCTCATAGGTAGGCTTCGCCATATAGCATTTATTCCCCTTTCTGATGGTACTTACAGCTCAGTGGATGAAGGTACAATTTGGTTGCAGTCTGATGCCTTGAGCACTGACTTTGGTGGGACACTGGAATTCGATGTTTTTCCTAATTTATATGCTAAACTTAGGACTGTAGATCCCCTTCTCTTCTCTGTTTCAAAAGGTGACTGCATCTCAGATGATAAAGTTAGTCGGATTCTTTATGAAGTAGGTGTGCAGCAGCTCACTGCGCATGAAATTATGAGGGTTCACATTCTCCCAACTATACTTGACAAGAGAACCATAAATGAAGAAAAGGCATTGATGACAGATTACATCTGCTTTATAATGATTCATTTGCAATCAAGCTGCCCTAGTTGTTCTATTGAAAGGAAAAACATTATCTCTGAGTTGCAGAATAAAGCCTACATATTGACAAATCATGGTTATAAAAGGCCAGCTGAAACACCAATTCATTTCAGCAAGGATTTTGGAAATCCTATTGATGTGGATAAAATGTTTGATGTTGAGCATTTTGCATGGCATGAGGTTGATATCGCTTGTCTAAAACATCCTGCAAATAAAGCACGTTCAAGTGGACTATTGAAATGGAGGGAATTTTACCAGGAACTCGGTGTCACAGACTTTGTGCAAGTTGTTCAAACTGATAGGAATATTACTGATTTATCACAGACTAATTTCAATACTATCATATCAGATCAGGCCCTGATTTCCCAATGTCTAGAGATCAAAGATTGGACTTCTCCTGAGTTAGAGCATCTATTATCTTCATTATCTGCAAGTGGTGATAGAGAATGTTGCAAGTATCTTCTGGAGGTTCTTGATGTGCTATGGGATGATAATTATGCTGCCAAAGTTACTGGTTGTTTGCAATTAATGTCCAATCCTGATGCTGATGGAAGACCCATAAGGTCTTCTTTTATAAACAGCATCTGTGACACAAGATGGATAGTGTCAAGTATGGATAATGAGCTTCACTACCCTAAAGAATTGTTTTATGACTGTGAGTCAGTACGCTCAATCCTGGGTGCTTCTGCTCCATATGCCCTCCCAAAGGTTAGTTTGTTGTTAATGTTAACATAAATGTTTATAGGATCTTCCTCTCGTACTTCAAGTGAGACTGTATCGCTCAACTATTTGATTGGAATTCTTATGCAGTTTCTCTTTTCAAAAGTAAACCATGTTTTCTTTTAGTATTGGCCAGGTCTTAATACATTTGACATAGTTGAAAGGATTTGATGGATTAGATTTTGATGTTATGTTTGCTTTACAACTCACCTAAGCTTAGAAGTCCATTGGGTTATGAATTCTGACATGGCATAAAATGCAGTAATCACCTTATATTGTTCCATAATAGAAAACTAGAAGAATGGAGTTATATAGTAAGACATTAAGATGATATAGAGCTAAGGAGTTCATAAGATACAGAATGAGGCATAGATTTTTTTTTGGTGGGTTATACTGCTGATGGGTGTTGCACGTTGGATAATTTCAGTTTTGTTGATCCTTCATCGGTTAAAAGAAGGCACATGAATGATCTGATTGATGTATATAAAGTTTGCTCTTACTGTTATAAGAATTGTAGCAGCTTTGTATTTGGACAATGGTAATTTTGTCTGCTTGATCTAATGCGTTGTCTTTACTGCTTTTCCTTTCTGAAACAGGTGAGAAGCTTAAATTTAATGCGTGATATTGGCTTTAAGACTAAAGTAACTCTTAGTGATGCTCTCGAAATTTTAAGAGTATGGAGAACATCCAAGACCCCTTTTAAAGCCAGGTAGCACTCTGATTTTATATGGATGACATGTTGATCACGAAATTGAGTGGATGACATGAAAGATCTTTAAATATCACGGAAGATTGCATAATTATTGGCTTAGAGCTTACATGTTTTCTTTATAGCTTGTAAAAGTATAACCTTTGTGAATCTCGTAGGGTGATTCTCTTACATTCTTAACAGGACATTCTCTTAAGTTTCTGGTATGGTCTTATAATTGCTCATGTTAGTGTTGATATCCGTCAATATTTCTATTCTTATTAATTGTTTGCACTATTAGATCATTATTTGCTACATTCTGATTTGTTTTTATTAGGATTTTTAATATGGGTAGAGTGTAGTGCCCATTAACAAGAATTAGGCTTGGGTCAACTATTGTCAAAATGACTAGAACAGGAAAATGTTGAAGGGTTTATAAATAGTAAGGGTCAACTATCCAAATGACTAAAATTATAAACCCTTTAACATTTTCATGTTTAGTCAATATGAGATACTTTAACATCCCCCCTCAAGTGCAACTGGGACTGGGCATCCAGTTGTCACTTGAAATAAACGTAGTGGTAACCGGATCGGGTTGCTGGGATTGGAAATCCAGACGGACAATCGAAAAATTAATAATCCGGATCAAACATGCTCTGATATCATATTAGAATTTTTAATATGGGTAGAGTGTAGAGCTCATTAACAAGAATTGGCCTTGGGTCAACCATTGTCAAAATGACTAGAACTAGAACTATTCATTTGGATAGTTGGCCCTTACCACTTATAAACTCTTTAACATTTTCATGTTTAGTCAATATGAGATATTCTAACAGTTTTTATCTTTCATTTTGTTTGTTCTCTACAATCTGATTGTAATTTGTCTTATCCTCTTTCATGAACTAATAAATCTCTCTTATGCCAGCATTTATCAAATGACAAGATTATACACGTTTATCTTGGATGAGATATCAGCTTCAAATAGGAAAATTATCGAGGCATTTCATATGGAACCTCTTATTTTTGTCCCTGATGGATCTAGTTCAAGGCAGGAGGATATCAAATCGGGTGTATTTTTAGCTTCTGAGGATGTATTTTGGCACGATCCAACTGGCTCCATCGAACAAATGAAGCAGTTCCATCTCCAGCTTAGATCAACAGATGTGTTGAACTATCCCCTATACAAGACATTGAGCAATATTTATCCAGGCCTTCATGAATTTTTCGTCAACAAGTGTGGAGTACCCGAGGTTCCTTCTTCCCGTAATTATCTTGACATTTTGCAGCACTTATCAACCATAACCTTGCCTTCTCAAGCTGCTAATACAGTACGTAACTGGTATACAGATTTTTTTCGACTTGTCTGATTGTAATGCAATCTAAGTACTTTCTGTGGATGTTTTAGGTGTTCCAAGTTTTTTTGAAGTTGAGTGATGCACTAAAATCTTGTTCACTCAGATCTGATGATATTGTTCACATGAAAGAAAGCCTTGGAAAAATAGAATATGCCATACTTCCCACTGTGGTAGATAAATGGGTTTCACTACACCCTTCATTTGGTTTGGTATGCTGGTGTGATAATGAGAAGTTAGGAAAAAGGTTCAAGCATTTGGATAATGTTAATTTCCTTTACTTTGGCAATCATGGTATCATGGAGCAAGAGACACCTGGCACCAAGTTGGCTGTCCTCATGCAAAATTTGGGAATTCAAGCTCTCTCAGAGGTAAGCACATACTTTCCCCCGAAATCTGTTTTTTCTCCTTTTACCTGCCTTATATTTGTGTTCCCAGAATCTATCCTTGAAAACTTGTTGATGACATTTTTTCCATGTTTAGAATATTGATTCTAATATCAATTTGAACATGCTGTTAGTATCAGCAATGCATGTTAATATAATCCCAGCTATTCTGCCATATGGTTTTGGTGGCTTATTGTGATAGTTTTGATTTGTTCTAAAGGATAACTTCTACTCTCCGCACCTGGTGTATTTTTTGTATTGGGCAATTTCTTTTCTTGGCCTTCCCTACCCTAGTGCATCCTGTTTCCCTTATGAATTTGCTTTTCATATTTCTCTTTTTGTGCAGGTTGTTACTCGTGAAGCAATATTCTATGGTCATGCAGACTCCACCTTCAAAACTTCTTTGATTAACTGGGCTCTTCCTTACGCACAGCGTTATATATATAGTTTACACCCAGATAAATATCAGCGACTCAAAGAATGTAGATGTGACAACCTGAGACAGCTGCAAGTTGTTGGTGTTGAAAAGTTATTTTACAGGAATGTGATAAAAAGTTGTGGTGCTTCATCCGGCAAGAAGCAAGAATGTAATTGTCTTCTAGAGGTATGGAATCAGTCATAATTCTGCATTATTTGTAACCTCTAATGTACAATTCCAGACGCAAAGTGGATTTCTTTCAAGACTGACTAAAGAGCTTGATGAAGCGAACTGTCATTTGGCTTAAAAATTTTTGTTTTAGGTGTGCTCGGAACATAGATATCATTTAAAACTAAACCATAATTGGTCTCTTTCGGATGTCTCAGTTGTTCATTACGAAACAAACCATTGTGTTTCATATCCACTCCTAATTGAAGAAGCAATTTTCAATACCCATCTAATCTGTCATTTTTTTTTCTCATTGTCCAAACAAACTCATGTCCATTACTAAGAATTCCATTCCTATTCCGCATCTGTTATTGTACACAAATGAGCCCTAAGAATAATGTGGGTAAGTGGCAGCAATGGTTTCTTCATAAGCAAACATATCTATGATCGAAGAAGGCAACCTAGTTCTCCTCTTTTCCCCTTATGAGCTGTGTGGCAGCATGTTATTGATGATTGTGTCTAATCATTCACAAATATGTCTTTTATTTGTGTTCAGGGTAGTACTTTGTACACGACATTGGAATCAGATTCACATGCTCTATTTTTGGAGCTTTCTTGCTTGTTCTTTGATGGAAGTCAAGAGCTACATTTGGCTAATTTTCTTCATTTGATCACCGTGATGGTTATGTCTGGTTCCTCTGAGGAGCAAACAGAGTTCTTCATCATTAACAGTCAAAAGGTACCAAGGCTTCCTGAAGAAGAATCTGTTTGGTCCCTCTCGTCTGTTTCTGATTCATCAGAGAATGCGGAAGCACTTAAAATAGATATTGCTTCCAGTTCAACTTATGAGCAGAAACCTGCGAAGCTCAAGAACAAACTAGGGATTAGTATGAACTGGCCACCGGATGATTGGAGAACTGCACCTGACTTTGATTATGCTATTGCAAATGGCCAACCTTCGGCATCACATCATACCAAGTCACTTGAGATGAAGGATGAGAATGCAATGATCATTGGCTCCCAAATCACAGGAAAAGCCCCAATAGATCTTGATGCTAACTGGACCATTGAATATGATTCAGCGGTGTTAGTATCCCCAGACTCTCAAAGTATAACTGATCATTCTGCTCAAGGTTGCAACCAGACCCCTATTGTTGATTTTGCTTGTGAACCTGGTGAGGCATATGATATTGCTGATGGCCCTGAGTTGAATGGCTCTAAATTTCCCCAAAGAGATCAGCTTAACACTGGTGCGCCTGATAGAGCTCAAGCGATACTTACTGGGAGGCTTGGCGAACAACTTGCTTTCAAACATATGTGTAACATATTCCCAGACAAAGTTGTCCGGTGGATTAATGCAAATAATGAAAGTGGGTTGCCCTACGATATTGTTATAGGGGAGGAAGGAAGTAGTAGGGAATACATTGAAGTAAAGGCCACAAAGTCTGCAAGAAAAGATTGGTTCCTAATCTCTACGAGAGAGTGGCAATTTGCAGTTGAGAAAGGTCAATCTTATAGCATCGCTCATGTTCTTTTGGGTAATGATACAGCTAGGATAACAATATACAGAAATCTTGTACAACTATGCCAGCAGAGGAAGCTGCGACTGGTTGTTATGATGCCAACAGAGTAGTTGTAGTTCCTTTCATTTCTTTGCTCCAACAAGGGCGGTCTTTAACCTTTTCCCAGATAAGGCATGAAATTTGGTGTTGCTAGATGACAAAGAACTTCCGTATCTGTGCAGTTGAAGTGGATTTGCAGTCAAGCAGAGAGTTGTATCTCTGTTGTTTATTTATGTTTCAAAATCTGGGGTTGACATTGGCCATCCAAGGCGAAAGACACATGCAACATCATGTTCTCATCACAGGTTCCATGGACAGCTGGATCCAGTGGTCTTTTTAAGCTGAAGCATATGTTCTCAATTCTTCCTAAACTATGTCATCTTCCTAAACTATGTCAATCCATTTTTGGTTATAATATATTCGTGTATTTATTTGATCATATAAGAACCCAATTGTATATATGCCTCAGTTTATTGTTAACAAAGAAATGTTCAGAGAATTTCCATCATATCCCCCCTTTCATATTGGACTGGGTCCTTTGATGGCGAAGGCAGCACAAAGTACGTAGAAGTGGAAGTATGCATGACAAGCATAAGTGAACTGAGAAAAATTTATAAATAGGGTTGCAAAGACAAGAAGTGTATCGAGTAACATGGGTCGTTTTGATTTTTAAGTTCTTAAATGTATAAGTTAAAATGACGTTATTTTGATTAATTATATTTTTTAAGTCGAGTTCTGAACAAAAGTTTACTTGGAATCAAGATGCTTGCCTATTGCCTATATCTTCAATGGCGTTTTAGGATATGGAAGATTTATCAAAATGGGAAAGGTAAAACATACGCTGCAAGATCAAGCCACGAGTCAGACAACCCAACATTAGATATTTTTTAGATAAAGTTCCTTAACGACCACTAGTAACTACTTCCCATAGAAACAAACCACTAAAACAGACCAAGTAGACGAACTTCTCCTCAACTCACATAAGCAACCCCTGTATTTACAGTCACCTTCTGCATTAGTAATGGCTCTGAAATGGCATGTCATTAACCCATCATCACCCACCTTTGTACCATCATTTAACCTGAGAATCCTCCATTCAAACCCTCTAAAGCTTGTAAAGAACTCATCTTTATATGGTAGAAGAGGTACCCGTGTGTGCCAATCTTCTTTAGTGGAAGAAAAGCAAGAAGTCTCATTTACTGAACCCGAAAACCAGCTGATCAACGCACTTATTGGTATCCAAGGACGTGGGAAATCTGCAACCTCCCGGCAACTCGATGTATAGTATTGTTTATTTGCCTTTTGAGGTCTTGCCATTGAACGTAGAGTATATAACAGTATGCGGGTGGGTAATCGTTACAGAAACTTGTCAATTTATTGTTTTGTAGGACGTGGAACGCGCTGTGAAGGTTTTGGAAGGGTTAGAGGGCGTGCCCGAACCAGTACGTAATATATTTTAATACCTCCTATTCATAGATTTGATACACTAGAATGCACTGCTGTGCATTGAAGATCAACTTGAATTAGAAGATGCTGGACATTGATTTGTTTACAATTGGGTCGAGCTTAACTCCATAGGCAAGCACTATGAGATGACAAGTTAGATGCATTCGCATGTGCAAAAATTTACCACGATAAGTTGACAAAACAATCGCCAGCCCAATAGCTGCTTCAGTCAGCAGCTGCGATAGCTTTTACAAAAATTGAGAATAGGGTTAACCAATATGTTAACTAATAAAAAAAAAAAAGGCAACCAAAAAAAAATTATGTTAACTAATCGATTGCGATAAATTGGATCAGATTTTGCAGTCGGACCTTCACTTAGTTTCACCCAAGCTTCATCTTGATTATGGATAGATCACCCAGGTTCGGGTATATAAGCAGTGACAAAATCTTTTTTGTCGATAACCTCAAATCAATCAATCGAATATTGATTAATACGTAATTGATCGGAGTTCTACTTGAAAAAGAAAAGAGGAAGACTAAAAGATAATATAGGAATATCTTATCGAGGTAATCATATTTGTTTTGGTAAATATGCTTTGCAAGCACCTGAAACTGCTTGGATTACGTCTAGACAAATAGAGGGTAGCTCCTACAAATGATCGGACTAATGACTTGTACAATACTTTAAATAATTTTTGGTCAAGTCATGCATACATATCTATAACTTGTATTGGTTCTGCTTTTCTCTAAGCTCATTGTGGTCATTCAAGAATATGTGATGATGATTCTGTTTCTGATGTATAGCTTTGAAGTAGCATAACTTCGTACTAGTTCTGCTTTCTTAACTAATCTGTCTTCTCCAAAATATAACCTGTACTACTGATAATGTTTCCCAGACAAGCTCAAGTTTAATTGAAGGTCGTTGGCAATTGATGTTTACCACTAGACCTGGTACAGCATCTCCAATCCAGGTACACTTCCCCGCATACCTTTCATCTGCCTCCCAGTTTCTTCCTATGCTATGTGTGTTTAGTAGTATTCTTTGTGATCTTTAAGCCATTTATCAACTCAATTCAGAAAGAGCCCTGATCTTTAATGCTCCCCCTATTCTGTGAATGCACTTCTGTCATTCTGAATCAACTCGAATTGCAAAATATGGAGAAGCTGAGATACTTTCCTTTCGGGATTATGTGAAAGTTCTTATTCAAAGATGACTTGATTGAGAATATGTTGTTCCTCAGATGATTGAAGTAAGAATATTTTCTGCTCCATAATAAATATCTCCAAGGTCCCCGATTGGCAATGTTAAAGTATACAGTAAAACAGCAAATAAGCATGAGAAGACAGTTTTTTTTTAATAATCTATTTCCCAAACTAGAGTGAGCAAGGAGAAGTCCAATTATGAAAGTTCATCTTCATGTGCTTGAAACATTATGAAACGGTTCCATCTGCATTTTTTGTCAATCTCCCTCTTACTGATTACTATATATGCTTGCAGAGAACATTTGTTGGCATTGATTTCTTTAGGGTATTTCAAGAGGTGAGCCTTCAAAAAGATGATCCCCGAGTATCCAACATTGTAGTGTTCTCAGATGTGATTGGCGAGCTGCAAGTAGAGGTATGAGGCCTATGTATTACTGTTGAATATATTAATTAACTTGATGTTTTTGTTCATAGAATAACAACTTGTCAAAAAGATAATCAATGTTGATAATACCTTTTCTTGAGCTGTGAACACAAGATATCTAGAGCATGACCTTCATTCCAGCCATTTATTAGAACTCAGAGACATCAAGCAAGCAGTGAAAGAGTTATTGGATAAGATCACTTTCTATCTACAGCTTACTGACTTTTACCTTCCATAATCTGTAATTTAAAATTTATGGCTCTGATCTTTCATGCATTGGAAGTGATCAAAAGCTTGTTAGTATGGAAGAATCAACTCTTCATCTTACATCATCTACCTTTTAACAGGCAGCAGCGTCAGTTGCAAATGGCAGACGAATTCTTTTTCAATTTGATAGAGGAATATTTTCATTCAAATTTTTACCATTTAAAGTTCCATATCCTGTGCCATTCAAGCTTCTTGGCGACGAAGTAAAAGGTTGGTTGGACATAACATACCTGTCTCCTTCAGGAAACCTCCGCATCTCCAGAGGTAGTAAGGTACGTGTTCATTTTGTAACCTCCAGGACACTAGTTTAGTTCTTGTTCTATTGATCTCTCTTGTTGGGAAGCACACAATTAGTGCATGTTTCAAACATATATGCTCAAAATTCTCTTGCATTTGTGTAGTGCAGGGCACCACGTTTGTGCTACAAAAGAAAACTGAACCTAGACAAATCCTGTTGTCAGCCATTTCCACGGGAACTCAAGTTAGTGAGGTAAACTGAGAAGTTATTAGTGAATTATTTTCAGGGTTTCATCAGTAACAAGATAAGAAAGTTTCTCCTTTTTAATCATTTACTGTGCAGGCAATTGATGCTTTCCTGACTTCAAATCAAAATGTGAATAAAGATGAACTAGAGCTTCTTGAAGGAGAATGGGAAATGATATGGAGTTCTCAGGTAAGAATAAGATCACAAGAGCATCTACTGCATGAGTTTATATAGATGATACTTCTGCATCATCAAGTTCTTTCCTTTGTTTAAGATATGCTGTAAGAATATTCAAATTCTTCGCTGAAAATCATCTTCGGTTATTAATAATAAAGCAATAATTTGAATGCTTAATGTTTTAGTTTCAACTGAACTAATGGTTAAAGAGTTGTCTATGTTCCAGATTGAGACAGATAGTTGGATAGAGAATGCAGCCAATGGCCTTATGGGAAAGCAGGTACAGAGAAAATGGCAGTCATAGTTCTGAAATTATATGGATGCAATCCACATAAACTTTTCTTATGGAGACATCTGTATCTCTTTGTTTTAGATTGTGAAAAGGAATGGACAAATGAAATTTGTTGTAGACATCTTACTTGGCCTCAGATTTTCCATGACTGGAACATTTGTGTAAGTTTCTCAATGATCAATGCAGACTCCAAGACAAAGATAAAATGCAGATTTTTCTTGAGGTTTTCTATGAAACCTATCCCTCACATTTGATACAATTTTGTTCAGCAAGTCGAACACGAACTCGAACACGTACAATGTCACATTGGATGATGCAGCCATCATAGCCGGTTCAGTAGGATACCCTTTGGAGATGGAAACCAAGATCAACTTAGAGCTTCTGTAAGATTCCTAGTTCAAGTTATCAAACATCCAATCAGAAGAATCCATTTGACCCTTTTCTAGGCTACAATTTTACACAGATTCTTCATGTGCTCATATTGACTATCATGTTGCAGGTACAGTGATGACAAAATAAGGATAAGCCGAGGTTACAATGGCATTACTTTTGTGCATGTACGAACTGATGGATCTAAGCAGAGGGGAAGCAGGGATGAAACTGATTCTGGATAAATCCAGAAATGAATATGAAAGATGAGTGTTGCTCAGTAAAAATGTCATCAAAAAGGTGATTATCAACGTTAGTAAATAGATCGCCTAAGAAAAGTATATCATTTGCACTCTTGAATGTGTAGCATTTGGAGATGTCTATCATTTTAGACAGCGAGTATATATTGTATATCATTTTAGATAGCGAGTATATTGACAATTTTGTCATTCAAGCAATTTTGTCATGCACTCTTGAATGTGTAGCATTGGAGATGTCTTTGTTTTGTACTGACTTATTGTATGGTGAGAGTCTGCATTTAGCAACCAAGAGAGAGCTACTGATTTCAAAGAAGTTGGTGTTTAATAGTTCACTTCACTCTCATTAAGCATCTAATCCAGCAAGAAGAATCCCAAGAATATAAACTTTTCCTTCAAGTTGTATGTACCCATATCTATTTCTTATGATTCTGCTTCTCTTTAGCTCACAACTTTTTTGCTATTTCCCAATACCTCCTATGTTGGAAATATGTATAGGGATCAATAAGGTCATTTCTCATTGCATTTTACAAACATCTCTAATGAAGCCAATCTCTGGTTCTTTTGAGTGTCATCATATCAAAACCAGGTACACCTAATCATATCACGTGTGAAAAGAGCTAATAGCTAACAGAGTACATTGAATAAGAGCTTCTGCTTGGCTAGTAAGCAAGAAAACTCGTGCTCAGTTGCGGAAAACACCACTCAGCCTGAAACTCAAGCTTCATTCTTCACGCTTCTCAACTTATGCCAGCAAAAGCACTGTTACATATCATGCCTGAAAACTTATGTTCTTCAGAAATTCGTCATACTCCTTCAGCATCATCGTTGATCCTTTAGTAATGACATTGCCAAACTTTATACTTGAGGAGATAGAGACTAGTTGGGAGATACGGGCATGAACCACAGCGCACTTGACCAAGAATTGCCTTCCACCCTGACGTCCATTAAATAAGCAGTCATCTTACAAACTCTCCCAGCTAGGTATACTATCGAGTAGTAGCCATACTTTTTGTGTTGGTACACGTCAGTTTGACACCAAAACTTACCCCATCTTTGGTTGAGAGGTAACAACTTGAGGAGTTGCAATAGCATCAGAACCAGAAACCAAGCGTCTTTCATGAACAGTGAGGACACACATCTGTTCTGTGTGAAATATTACATTAAACTGGCTAAGACTTGCTCTTAAACCTTCTGCAAGAGTTCTTCGGGATCATTACTAATCAGATTAAACAGAAAATTACGATCATGGACAACATGAAAAAATGAGTCAAATCTTTGTATTAAGCTGCACACATAAAAAAAAAAGTAGGAATTTCAAGCATACAAAATAAATGAAGATATTAAACAAAGTCAATTAAAAAGCACCAGTACATAAAAGTCAAGGATTTAGCTTACAAATTCAGGATACTGTCAAAATCTAAAGTTTAAAAAGGCTAAATCCTAAGAGCTACATCCTACATTAAACAAGCCAAATGAAAAAAGCATGAGAAAAGAAGAGTCAGCTCTTCCAACCATCCCTCTTCGGCCAATAAAACTAAAGGGAAGAAAGAAGTAACTTGAACTATATCAACAGGTCGTGACAAATCTATAGTGACTCGAGCAAAAACTATATCCATCCAGAGAAGACTTACATCAACACGGGACAACTAAAATGTCACCACAGCCACTGCTCTTCTCTAAGCATACTTCAACACTCTCATAAACTCTCTTTACTCGGTCCAGCACAATATCACCAGCTCAGAATCGCCATTCTTGAACATTCCCTATTCTGACAATGCCTTCAAGTGCATGTTCATCACCTATTCTATCATATCCTCCTTTACCAGGTCTGAATTAATAGATAATACACTACTATATCCCCTATTCCCATCTGTAATCTCTTTATCCTGAACGGTAGCTTCATTGGTTAGTATGATCTCAGTCCCTTCCTTATCATCCTTTACAGCAACTTCATCATTGCCTACATTTTTTTCCATACAAGCATCATTACACTCACCCTCAACATCACTGTCTGTATGTTTTTTACCATCCATGCACTCCACCTTTTCCTCATGACTAGTAGCACCAAAATCACACCCTCCATCACTCTCGTTCCCATTCTCATCATTCTCCGACACATTTTCACTAACGTCCTCCTCGACCACCGCAACACTATTACCCTGACCACCAGAACTACTTCCACCACCACCGTGCTGCCCCTCCAAGAACAGCAACCTCCTCCTTAAATCCCCCAATTCTCTTTCCATCAAAAACAGCCTTTCCTTCAAAGTCAAATTCTCTTCCTCAAGTTGAGCTATATGGGAATCCTGATCATCCACCCTATTCTCCAAGACATTATTGTAGCTATAATTATACTCTGCAACCCCAACACCTCCATAACTGGGATATATCATCTCAAACCGACTCAAATCATGGTCTAACCTCCTCTCCACCTCCACATGCTCCTCCACATCACTCTCACTCGAGCCGTTACCTTCTTCTTCCTCCTCCTCCTCATTTCCCGGCGACCTCAGCCTGATCAACCCCTTCATCGACCCATATCCATCCACCCCCCATTCCTCCTTCGCCATATCCCCCAACACCTCACTCGACGGAGAAATTATCGGCGTCGGCAGCACCGCCGGCGTCACCGGACACGGTGACACCAACGAAGCAATACCCCCCGACCTTTTCGCCCTTATGATAAAAGACGTCGTGTTCCGTGGCGCATAAGGCGCAAAACGATTGTTGTACTTCTTCTTGTTGGGATTGTAATAGTACTTCCTCGCTTTCATTCGATTCTGAGCTTGCAACTCATTAAGACTCGGTGGCTTATACCCACCACTACCACTAGTAATTGGATTTCTCTGCTGCTCTTTGTTCTTGTTGACATTCTTTCCCTTCCAATTGTTCTTGTTGTTCTTGATTCTTGACTTGTTAGAAGCAACAAAATTGTTGCTATTAAAGTTCAAGGCAGCACCATAATTTGTTGGATCCACAGTCCACGGCTTGTACCCACCTCTTGTCATCGGATTCATCACCATCATTGGCGGTTGGTTCATATGCTGACCGTGACCCAACTGAACCGGGTTCATACCCTGGGTCATCGGGTTCATTACCTGAGATTGAGTCATCATCGGCGGCGGTTGCTGGCTCATCATCGGCGGCTTTTGTTGCTGTTGGCTCATCATCAGTGACTGATCGTTCATCGGAAAAAGGAAAAATGAAATAAAATCCCAAACCCTAAATCCCTCAGGAGAGAACCCCCAAGATGAAAAACCAAAACCCAAACTCAAAAAATATGAAATTAAACGGCTTTAATTCAGCACCTACAAGAAATCAATCAAAAACCCTAGAACAGGTTTCGATCTTGCAGTTGCTGATACAATTTCGGGTGTCGAATTTCGTTAATCCCTTCGTTTCTCAAGCAAATCAAATTTCTTTAGATCGATTTAACTCTAAAAATTATAAAATCCCAAACTTCGCGATTTCTTGCGTTACGTAATTTCTGAGATTAGGAGGAGGAGGTGCGTATATGTAGGAGATAAAGAGAAGGCGGTTTGGGACTTTTCGATCTTCTAGAATGTTGTTCGATAAACGGTGACGATGATGACACGTGTTGAAGCTATAGAGAGTTATTCTAAAGTTGGATTTGGTATGAATTAGAAAGTAAAGGTCTTGTTGGATTGTAGTCTTAATTCTATTAGTATTAGGGCCCAATTTTACTAATTTAGATTCATGACTTGTTTTCTTAATTTTAATTGCCACATCTATTTTTATTATAAGACATGAAATATTTAAAATTATTTATTTATTAAAAATTAAACTAATATTAAACTTTTAAATATTTTTAATTTAATGACTAATCTTTCAAAATTCACAAAAATTAGGTTTAAAAGTTGTTTTTGCTAATTTGGTTAATCATTTATTGGATATAATATATCAATAAAAATAATATTTTAATTTAATTTATATAAACTTCAAAAAGTCAGTCAATAAATTAAAATTTTTAGTTCTAAATACAAAATTGTACACTTTTAAATATATTATCTCTGGATCAAATGTTAAACTAGTAAGACAAAAAGTTTAAAAGATTCAATCGATATTAGACTGTTATGAAATTGATTGAATATAATTAAAGAATTTAAAATATGATTGGAAGAGATTGTTCTTACATATCGAAGAATTTAAATTTTAATCAAAAAAGAAATTATTAAAAATTAATTAATTAATTAAGCTTATAAGAACTGGTTTATTTAACTAATTAGTTTTTAACAACAAAATTTATGAAAGTAAATCAAATAAAAAGATAAAAACTGAACCCAAAAAATATAGACCGGTTCAAAATTTTCAAGGATGAATCGTCAAATCGATTAAATTTTTTAATCATTGGATTATAATAATGTTCAATCAAAACATAATTAGACCAAATCCTAACATATTCTAGCATTCAATAAGTGGATTCTTAAGGAATATCAAATTATAAAAATTTGGTAATAAAATCCAATAACGCACAAACAATACACGAGTTTCTTTGAACTTTTCTTTTTTAACGTTTTAGATGGAAATCATTTACAAGTACTTAGGTAGGAAGTAGGAAGAAGTCATTGGAATCACTTAAAAGAGGAAGCATATCCTTTCGATCTACTTGGAATCATTCACTTTAATACGGGTCCATTGAAACTGCTATTTGGGAATCATATTCTAATTACTGAATTAAATCTCACATCCTCACCAAATGCTTTACCACATTCATTGGCCTTACTGAAAAGGGAATTTCTTGATTATGGTAGATTAGCATATCAACCATGTGAAAGAGCCCATGGTTCCTTACCTTCCCTTTAGTACTCCTCCCGTCATCGTCCAAATCACTTTTGCTCATCTTTTCTCCTTAGTCATTTATTCGCGCTATCTCTCTCTCTATTCTGCATCTTTAACGTTTGAACTTTAAGGAAGGATAAGAACTTATACTCCAAAGGGAAATCACCAAAGCTACAGTTAAGAATACAAAAAGGTTAAGCAAGAACTAAATTTGGCCAAACTAAGGGGAGCAGATCTTCTGTTCCACCAACCCTGTGTACTCTGTGCCACAATCAATCACAGCCATCCATTAGACTTTATTGGATGGCTGGGATTGATTGTAACACAGAAGTACAGAGTTGGTGGAACAAATTAAGGCCTTTTTAAAAAAATAATTTAAGCTCGATTTAAATTTAATCGTCAAATTTTATCTAATAATCCTTATATTCAAATTTGTCATAAGACTCCATTAATTCAAGTTTAGTCAATTTAAATCGAGTTCTCTAAAATTGGCATCCATTTATATCAAGAAAGATCTCACATATCGAAAGAATACCAATAAAACCGATCATTAATGATTAATTCGAATACCCGAAACCATCTGATACCTTATTTGATTAGACATATCACCTTTAGAAAGATAAAGAAAAATTGAATTTCAAACCGAATGGCATCCAATTTACCAACCCTAGAAGGGTTAATCTCGATAGCTTGACATGCTTGGGATGCTAACAAAATTGTCTTCCATCAATTCTCAAACCAAGACTGATGGCAAGTTGCAGTCAAGTTTGTTATAAAGAAAATGATTAAATATATTGAAATTTTTATGATTTAACTTTTGTTATTTTAATTTTCATAATTTTAAAATTACCACTTTCTGTATAGTATTATTAAAAATAAGATCCTATTCATTATAATAAATAAAAATGAAACTTGACAAAAATTATATAATTATTAAATAATAACGAAGTTAGTATCCGGCATGCAAGATTCTTAGTATAATAATGTGATAACGTATGGCTCATTGGCAATTAATTCAATGAGTAGACAAAACCCCTTTTCGGCATTTACTACCAAATTTAATTCAATTCATAAAAATGGAAATCACTATTTGATTACTTACTCATCGTACTTGGGAACAGCGACCTCTTTCAGCACCTGTGATTATGAGGCTTTCTGGTTCCTACACGTGCTGTCATCACACGTGAATTCTGAACTTCAGTCAACTAAGAATTCACGTGAAATGTTACCTTATTTTTATTCATCAATTTGAAGAGAGCAAATCCTAAGGGTTTACTGTGACTCCATGTGGTGTGGAATGAACCCCCCCACGTCTTCTAGTCAAACTAGCTGATTTCTGCATGTAGAAGATCTATAAGAAACAAACCAACATATTATTTTCTTTCTTTAGTCTTCAAAGAAGCAAAACACACCATTAAGGTCATGAGAAAATGAGGAAGTTTCGAATCAAGCCTCTTAGAAACAAAAATAGGAGTGGAATACAAAAGATACGAAAAATTTTACATTAGGAATTTGCGACGCCTCTCACGAAAAAGCACTACTATTCTACAATCTATATAGGATGAACCACTAATGTGCAATAATTATCAACTATACATGTGGAATACATAGAGCTTAGATCCTGCAGAAATGGGCCACAAGACTACCCGAAATCTATATTATGTCACACAGCTACCAGCATAAACAGAGAAGAGCAATCCCAGGTACATGCACAATGGGCTTGCCACCATGAAGAAAATTATATGTCAAAAATTCGAATAAAAAAGGCAGCGTAAAGAAACCGGTAACGATGGTGACGGAACGAGGCGCAGAAATCATATCCCAGTGTTGGGGTTGTTTCCAGCGAGAATTAGAGAAATTTCCAACCCTCTGCTAAAAGCCTGGTTGAACATAAGCCGGGTTTGGAATGTTGATACAAATGGGAACCAAGAAAAGAGAGCGATGGGCATGAAGATGATCATTCCCATCCCAGCGTCATAGAGACGGGCAATTGATCGGATGGATTTCCATAATCCAAGCTTCTTTATCAATGGCTTCCAAGCAGCAGCAATCTGGAAAACCAACGAGATTCCAATATTGGAAAAGAACAGAGACTATAAAAAAGAAGCTGCTACACAAGAGAGAAAAACTTGATCCTAATTTGAGTATATTATAAAACACTAATTAGTAACAGCTCATAGGAGAGAAAAACTTGTTCCAGTTGTTTGAGAACCTCTTTTCAATCAAGTTCGTTTCACAGGTATTCAAACAGGTTACGATTATCAAGCATATGATGGTACATGCCTCAAATTCACCATTGTACAAGAGGCCAAACAAAAAAAAGACTAGAGGTAAATATAAGTTTAAAATTTCACAAATTTAGCATGTTTTTTATTGTGATTTCAATGCGTAAAAAAATTGTTTTCTGTTTTAGTTTTTGAAAAAGTAAAGAGCAGAACTAAGAAAAAAGGAGTACTCACAGAGAGGATTGCCCAGCCAGTGGGTATAAATGCTAAAATGCAAGCAAATATGTCAGGAATAGACAACTTTGTGAACACAACAGCAACAGCCAATCCAGCCAATGCCAATAGGAACGAGACACCTTGGATGAACCGTAACAAAAGCTGGAAATTCACAGACATCTTCTGGCTGAATGTGAACACCTAAGAACCAAAATTTTAGAAGAGGAAGAAGAAGCAATCAGTTTAGAAAGTCTGATAATCAGAAGCCCGATGTCATGTGGTTTATAAAGTCATATCACATACCTTGAAAAGAACTACGAGCACAGCAAGCACAACCCAAGATAAGCCATACACCTACAGAAATAACCGGATAAGGTCTCAACAAATGAGAAGTGACAGTTGAGCTAAATTCTTTCCAGAACTGTATGATTGCATGATCAAACAAGGAAACCCGGGTAAATGATGTCATTTATGATATCGATCTCTAAAATGATTTCCATTGACCAAAGAGTAAAAAGCATGAAAGAAGCAAACGATGCCTGTTTGCAATGAGTAATGAAAACCTGCAATTAATGATGCTCGCACGCACTCACCGTTAATGACGTGTTACTGCCCTGTATGTTTAGTTTGTACACAATGCCATACTGGAAAATGAAGAATCTTAGGCTCAAAATAGTTTCAAGTATCCTCCCACGCAAAGTTCGAATATGCGCCTACAAACACAAGAATTGAGCATTAGAATGACCAGTGCAATGTCAATGATACAAAGTTTAATGGTATTGAAACTTTAAAGAAACTGTGAATATTGAACATGTAGACTCAAAAGATAGAAAAACATGCCTTGACAGCAAATTTAAATGCTCATAACTACTTTAAGGTTAGTAATTTGATAGGTGAACAACCATTGACTGGTTAATGTGGACAATCAAATAATTTGCACTAAGACCTTAAGGACAACCACTCAAGTTGCCAAGGGGAATGATGAAATTCTAACAGGCAATTGAGGTGCAAAATTTACTCTATTCTTGTTTTGCAAAAGCAAATTCTTTTGTTCTATGCAATTATTGGGAAGAATTAGAAACATGATAAAGATATTAATGCAGAAATAAGCAGTACCAGTTCTTCATCCCACCAGGCCTCCCAGCTTTCTTCTCCCTTAACCCCTATTCCACCTCTGTAGAGAAGCCAATTTGTCCAATCCCTGAAGTCTTCCACAGTCCTAAAGTATAAATTGAGTTACTAAATGTAGCAGCATTATACCTAACTTCAAAGTACTATAATACCAAAACAGTGCTTACTTTTGCCACTCAAATCCAGACGGATTAAACAGATACGGAGCAAAAAGCCAAGAAAGAGCCATTAACCAACTGCTTATTGATATAAGAATGTATGATAGTGCACCTCCTTCGTTATATCCATAGGCAAGGTACACAATGAGCAAGAGCACTACTTCTAGACTGGAAAAAGGGACAAACAATATTCAGGCTTAAAGAAGACTTTGTCTTGTAGGGTATGTGGGGATCACATGGAGAGAACAAAAGATTACCCCTTAACAAAGTGACTCCGAGAGTATAATCTATAGTTCTCGGCAAACTTGATATGGCGGACCACAAATCCCCTACCTGTGGCTCGGTACTACAAGAAAAAGATAAAAGGTTTAACAAATTGCATACAAACCAAAATAGATTAAATTATGAAAATAGACATTAAGGAGCAAAGGAATACCTTTGCACCACCATGAAGAATGGTCCGACCAAAGTAATGTGTCCTTGTTCCCAAAGAGAATGTGAAGAACACAGAACAAAGCTGAAACTGCATTGTGGTGAAACTGACAATGGCCTGCAGCATATATGTGAAAAATTGCATAAAGATGAACCTCAATATCTCGGTCTAACAAAATGCCAGAATCAGAAAAAGGACGTCAAGTATGTGACGTCTCCAACAAAATTCCAGAATCAGAAAAAGTACGTCAAGTATGTGGAGTCTCCAATCATATACATGCAATTGAGGTGACAAACTGCTGTTTAAACCACCAGATGCCCCAAAGATTAACACAACAAATGATGAGACACCTTAATTCAATGGCAAGAGGAAGATATTTGAAATGGACAACCAAATACTTTAATTAAATCACTTGATCCCTTAATGAAATTGTTAAAAAATCCAAGTAATTTGAAAATGCAGTTCAAATAAAAACAAAATCCTCCGGTCTTCAGATTAACCAGATGAATCATTAGGGATGGCAGCTGGCCTATGGGACAGGCCCAGACCCAAATCGATCCGAGGCTCAACTATTCTAAGCAAAACGACATCATTTTTCTTAGAAGAGTTAGGGGACTAAATTAAAAAAAAAGCGTTGTTTTACACTTTTAATTTTAAAAAAATTATTTAAAAAATTGGTGGGGTAGGCCCCATGGGCCGGCCCATTGCCATCCCTACTGTGAATCGGTATAAGCAAAGCAATATTCACAGATTACTGAACAGGGTTTACATACTTCAGCTTAGAATTGTATTTGATCCATTCTTAGACCACCAGCTTAAGCATTTTGGTTCTTTTACCCCAGAATTAGTCTCTTTATGAACGGGTAGGTCTTGAATTCAAACCTTGTTCTCCCATCTATGATGTATTAGTGGATTTTTGCCAGCAATCTTTAATTAAATTAAATCCTTGGGTTTCATCATTCAGAAGAAAATACATAGGTGGAAAATGGAAATTACCCTGAGAAAACCTTGTTCCAAGATGAAGCCCAAAATCATTGGCACAGCAGTAAAAACACCAATTTGAAAAAGGAACTGTGTATTTAAAGCAGCACTCAAGGCAGTATTATTCATTACACGAGCTCTCTCTTGAAAAGTTTCACCAACTCCAGATAAGGCCTGAAAGAAGAACACATCTCAATTGCAAAGTTTCATAAGAACTTAAATGCTCACAGTATGGAGCATGAAGGGGAACACAAGACAATAGCACATCCTATTTTCAAGGGTTCAGAAAAATCAACAAGCCAAATGTGGAAATATAAACAATCGAAGTCCCCAACTTGACTTCACTTGAGGTACTTAATTCCCATCTCTCAACAATTTACTTGTTTCCCACATTTATTCCATTTATTCAATGACTATTTGCTATCGTTTGAACATCGATGCATCATAAAAGAGATAGAAAAAGCAGCTTTCGCAAGTGAACAAAAACAAATTTCTAGAAGGTAGAGCAACAACAATGAGAGGGGGGAGAATATCATTTTTGTGTGAGGAGATGCTTCTAACTGCTTGAATTAAAGGATACTTCAGTAATTTAGGACTAACTGCTCTACTCTGATGAACCTAAGTGTCAAAATATATAACTTGGAGCTGAAGTGTGCATTTTACCCTGAAATTAGGGAATATCTTTATACTAATTACTTCAAAAACAAATGTGTAAAGTAATGAAGATATTCTGGGACTAGCACTAAAATGACATCAAAGTTTCACACCCATAATACACTTTGGATTGGAACTAACTACTCCTGGCAACTAAAAGAAACAGTAACTTAACAAAGATCAAATAAACATTTCAATTGGATGATCATTAAAAATGCTCCATATGTAAGCAACACATTCAAGCTTACCAAATATGTCTTTCCATAAAGGAAAACGTACACAGTCAGCACAGTTAACTGCAAAACAAATTCAAAATGGTATTGTTAGGAGAACTGGAGACCATGAAACTAAAAATGTGTTGAAAAGCTCTTGTCCTAGCTATTTTGTGACTTCCTGCCTAATTCCCCCACAAGACACTAGACTAGGCATGCTAAACCTTTATTACTCTAAAATTTTAAGGTATTGCTTCTCTATATCATTTTAAATGCAACTCAGTTACACATATGGTCACACCACAGGTAGGAAAAACAAGTATAAGATGCGAGAAACATTCAAGAAGAGCATAATATTTACGAGAGCAAAAAGATAAAAAATCATAATCAGTACATGAAAAAGGGCAATCCAATGTATCGGAATGAACTTTATCCAATGGGAAAAGTGAAACTTTTGAACAGTCACTCACCATAGTACAAAAATAGTATCCCACGGTGGTAAAGAAAAAGGACATCATTCGGAAGAAGTCAAATAGCTGCCCAAGCCTGTATATATCACGACTAAGAACTTGCTCACCATTGCCACCAGCAACCTTGCCCTCAAATAGAGCAATCTGATTAAGACCAACATCTCGTCCTTTACCAACCTGGAATTAAAATGGACATCACAGTTTGAGTTTCTGTACTAGTATGTCATTTGAAATAGAAAGAAAGTACCTGAATGTATTCATGATGAGTAATGTTTCCTTGCCGAAGAGTTGAATTGAATCCTGCATATCAAGTCAAATGGTCAAAAAACTGTATTGTATGGATATCACCAGGAAATAACTCAATCCAGGGAAAAAGTTAGTAACAAATGACCATGCCTGCATAAATATCTTCACTGATGTTAATTACACGAGAAGCCTTGCTAATACCACCCCTAGTTATGTGGAAAACTCTGTCAAAAACATCTGGATGACCATAATGCATCCGCACCCTGCACATTCCAATCACTTTCAGCATAAATGACCATATACTGAATCAAATCGAGGAATTACAATTACTCTGAAAAGTGGGCTTACTTAAGAGGATTAGCCAGAACACGCTGACCAAGTGTGACAAAGCTAGTTTCTTGATTTGACATAAAAGAGGCTAAAGAAGAGACACTGCACCAAAATATAAGCCTCTGAATGATCATGATCCTAATAAATGAAAATACAGAAACAGCATAAAATGATAAACAGAAAACACACCTTCCAGTAAATACATGCTCCCTGACCCCAAGAATAGTTGGAGGACGAATACCATGGTCACGATGGAATTCTTCAAGAAGATTTCTCATCTTTAAAGCCTCTTCAAAATAATTATCCTAACGTGACCAAATATAAAATTCCACACAAGGTCATGAATTGCCAAAATCAACAGATCAGTGTGATAAACTTCTACGTAATAAATAGCTAAAGTATTCTATCAAAGTAGCACTAGAATATTATTTTTTGAGAACATTTGAAAATAATATGCTAGCAGATTAAATAATTACAGTAGTAGTCATGAATGGAGTTCAAAATTTAAATCACAAAGATAATGATGAGTAACAAGGATTGCCCAATCTATCCACTAGGAAAATGACAACAAGCAGACAATGGAATTCATGCTGCACAATCTTAAGTTACAATTCTAAGGCCAGTTAAATTCTCAAGAGCACTATATCCATGTCAACCCAAGGCCATTCAGCTGCTGGGTATTGGAATTTACATCAATAACTAAGGGCCAATCCATTTTACATGAAGCCAGACATGAAAGATTTATCAGCAGATGCATCATGTGGAACAGTCAAAGAAGATGTCACAATTAACCCTTCAGGGAATTCTGTATACACCCACCAACTGCCAGACCAAGATACAATTTTCAGAGGAACAAAATGTTATGGATAGATCTTTCTCAGTTTCCCCAGTTAGTAATAAACTCAGTAAACTAAGTTGGAAAATGCAGCATTTGTGCGTTCAAAAAAACAAAAAGGCAGAATATATGACAACTCCTCCTCACATAACGAGGTATATACACTACTTCCTCATGAAATTCATCCACACACACACACCAATCATCAAATAAGACCTATATATATGTCACAAGGAGGAAGGGTTGATGTAGTGTCAGGTAGAGTCTTGCAGTCATACATCAGAATAACTTACGGCATCGTGAAAATTTTGATCAATATATTATGAGATCAAAATGAGAGATTGGTCACCAAAGTAATCATAATTATTCACAGATTCAGAGCCTTGAACAGTTTATCCCTGATGAAAAGCTACAAATGTTTCTATCAACATCCTTAGTGTCTTAAATGTAAAAGTGATAACCAATTTCTCCTATTGGAGATGCAAGAAACTTGAAGTGTATTAGACTACAATGTTAAGAAAAATAATATCATATCAAACTTGTGCGATAAGTTTCTGAAGTCTCAATGTAGTGATAAAGGTAAATTCAGTTACCTGATTCATATCAATTGTCTGAACCGCACTTCCGCGAGTAAATACAATAGCATGGTTCTGATTCTCAGGTTTTCCTTCTCCAAGTTTTGGATTTCCAGGCAACTTTATAGAGTAAATTTCCTTCACAATTGGAAAACAAATAAAAAAGGGCAATAGCATAATATCTAATTAAAAACTCTACATGATTGGAATGCCATCATCACAAAATTTAATTAACAGGGCTACAACAAAAGGTACTTATATGTAAGACTTGCAGCCCATTAGCCTAATTGGGTTTTATAGCTCAAAAGCTCCAAAGTAGAAGCTTTGAAAAAAATTTGAACATGGAGATTGCAATGGGACATGAAGAATAATGCTGATTTTCAAGGAAGTATGTGTCATATAGTATTTTGGGTTTAAGCGAAATTAAAAGTAACTCATTATCGTATGTTAGGTGCTAGAGGACAAAGTCCGCTTTGGTAGCTACACGATGCATTCAACTGGCTTAGATCGAACTCGAGGCATAACCAAGCAAGCCCCTAAAATCCCACCTTCCAAATTGATTTTTAGGCCAAAAAGTGCAACTGAACAACTATTACTAAAATAAAAGGCAGTACAGTTGCTAATTTAGAGTAAATTTCACTAGGAAAATAGTTTGTAGTAGAGGCGTTAAGCTAGAGGAAAATGAAAAAAGAGTTGAATTTCTATATGTAAAATTGAAGTTCTAAATGCATGGAAATTTTGACTGTAAAGGCATAAAGTTAGAGGTAAATGCAAAAAAAAAAAAGTAGGGTTACAGCTTATATCACACTAAACCATACAATTGTAAATTCTCAATGTTGACTAGAGATATTAGATTTGATCTTGTATTAATATTGTTATTATTGCTCCTATAATCTCTCCTATAATTGAGA
>JAOQMQ010000003.1:495211-549919 GCA_027563845.1 Erythroxylum subrotundum
TGTATATAAACCTAGCTATACCTTGTTCCTATGTACAGAAATATAGTGAAATACAAATTATTTTTCAATATTCATCACTCAAATATTACAGAAGGCAGGTTACGTGTCATGCTGAACATGATCTTGAAAAGTAAATGAATAAATTTTTGTTCACTTAATATTAATCAATATTGACAACTACTACAAACAACAGATGAGAATGAAGAAAGACACAAACCTTATCTTTTCCGTTGATATCAGCTTTCACAAGCTTGGAATAGAAATCTCTCTGCACTTTACCATCCTTGAGAGATTCAACATCATCAATAAAAGCAACACGAAGAGCTTCATTTCTAACATCACAAGTATAGTATATATCAGGCATATTGGACACTATAAAGTATTTCAGGAAGAAAAAAAAAAAAACAAAAAGAACTCAAGAAAGGTTGAACACTCTAATGTGATGATAAGAGGAAAATGAGATGAAAAAAGAATTGGGAAACTAAAAAGAGATTGAAAAACAACATTTATTGGGGCCGAGAAGCTAGAGCTCACCTTTGCATCAGAAGTGCAATATCAGCTGCCTCAGGTTTTTGCTCCTCTTTCTGCTTTCCATATATTTGACATGTTACCACATATGTAAACTTTAAGTCAGCCTGACCTCGAGCCTCACGAGACAACTCAAATCCCTTCGTATCAGTTGCATCATTGCTAGGAATGGCAGCTTCCAAATCTGATGTTAGCCAATGCACAAACAAATCACTTACCATATCTGAGTAAACTAACAACCATTTACGTGAAGACCTTACCTCCACCAGTTGCTCTTTCCAAATGGGCTTGAAGCATAATGGCTTTCCTATAATACATCATCCCACGAACTGCATTTGGACAATGTATCAACTTAGAAAGATTGAACAGCTAATAGAAAGGTATGCATTCACTTAATTTAACATAAAATGAAAACTGGGAAAAAAAACAACGGGAGAAGATACATATCAACAAAAAACTAATAAAACAAGAAAATATGCCCTCAAAAAGTCTTCCTCTCTGCTTTCCAAAAAGTACAAAGTGCAAATAATAATGGCCCAATACTTATGCTGGTTGACAATCACTAAACCCAACAACAATGTTTGTACAAGTATATTATGTGCAACAAGAAAGACACGCAGAGGCTAGGTGAAATCATTTACCAGTTCTTGCCAATGTTTGTCCCCTGTAAGAAGCCCAAAACCGGAGTTCAAGTACATCACTAGGACTATCAAAGAGCTCCGTATCTAATGAATTTTCATCACGCCCAATTCGAGCAAGAAAATATCTCCATTCATCTGCAACAGTATGAAAAGAAAAAGAAAATCAGACCGCAGGCAATTTAAAGAAAAGTACAGTTCAAGCTACAGAGTCAGACTTGTAAAAGTCAAACTAATATAGACAGCTGGCTTACAAGACTCAAAGATTGATCATCAAATGATTAACCAAAGAAAAAGTACTCTCAAACTCAAACAAATAGGGTGAAGCAAGAGACAGAATTGTGAAAGTAGAGGATGAGGAGGAACAAAAGGGTTTAGGATTTACACAAAATTTAACAGGATTCAGCCAAAGACCTACATCTACATACACAAAAAACACAAAAGTACTCAAGTGTGTCATTAACAAAGTTTAGATATTTTATTTACAACGATGGGAGAATAAGAACAATACTCCAAATAGAGTACACTAAATATAATAATACTAAATACTAAATCTCTAAAATCTTCAACCAGGGATGAAAGGGGCTTCAACAAGCCAAACACAAGTAACAAATCAAACATGCACAGTAGGATTGCACAAAATATTTCTTTAGGCGTTTTTCTATTATCCTTTTCACTTCATAACTTATTTTTACCATCATGGATTGACCGTGCTACCATCTTATTAAAGATCCTATCCTCATGAAAACACTGATAGCACACATAAAAGATTGCCAGAAAACAAAAGATGGACAAACATTCATCTTGGTATAAAAATGAGACAGTCAAACTACAAAAGCACACTGCAACATCAAACACACACAAACATTCTGCACATGTGCCACAATTAAGCACAGCCTACCTGGAAATATTTTCTGGAGGTAAAACAGAGTTGATATACCATCTTCATTCTTCTTTAGCAGTTCAGCCATGCTATAAAGAACAATCTCAGAATAATACGGTGTGAAAACACTGCAACAAACAAAGGTAGTTGAGATAATGAATTTGTCAAATCCATTTTACTCCTGCATCTAATGCACAGATAAAATAACCTGAAGGGCAGCATCTCACGGACTGGCTTTGTTATAGGCATATCCATAAAAAGTGAATTTGTGAAGAATTGCAGTCTGCGCCTGGCCTCGATATTCTTGGGAACATTTGAAGCAGACTCCTTAATTGTTAAAAGTGAATGCAATCTTTTAACCTGTGCTCTCTGCATATTCACCAAAATTACTTTTATCTCATATGAAAAGAACAATAACTCTAATTTTATAATGATCTGAACTTCAACTACGCAGACATACCAACTGAGCATTTCTTGGCCACTTCAAGTCTGTAAACAGACGACCTTCAATCCTGGCTTTTGAAAGCAAATCCCATGTTTCATAGTGCTCCCTGGAATAAAGATTCACATGAAAATTCAGCACAGTTCATAAAACATGTATAAGAAAGATAACTGACAACAATAAGGCTATATAAGACCTCATATCAATAGAAAGCACATCAATGCGCACAACATCATAGAGATCTTGCACAGCCTTAATTGCACCTTTTACCAAATCTGGTGTCTCTGCCTCTTTCTGTAGAAAAATCAGTTCAAAGAGAATAAATAAAGCCATTCTTCCACAGAATCATTGCCTCTCATATACACAAGAAAGAACAAGATGTTGCAATAAGGCATGCTTACAAGTAGACAGTAGGCCAGATATCACAGTTCAAATTGTATGAAGAAAATGAAACATATGAATGCAATATATATCCAATTGACATATCTGAAAGCTGATGCATGAAGTTACATAGATGGTGTAATTATGCCAGATCAGAAATATAAAACGCAACAATATGCAACAGAAATGCGCATTAGATGACCATGGAATAACCACCCAAAAGAAAGACAACCATTTGAATAGAGGAGATAGGAATAATAAACAATGCAATTGGATCTTTTCATCTTTTATTCAATTTTTACATTTTTGACTTCTCTGTTTAAGGTTAGCCATTTCTCTTGAAATGGCTCTGTTAAACATTTCAAATTCGCTTGGTGTTCCCCTTAGTTTGATTGAGCTATCTGGAAAGCCAACTCTCCCACACTTGAAAAATCAACAAAAGCAGATATATACCATACCAGAATACCCGTCAGCGCAGTTACTCGTGAAATAACTAGTGGTAACTTATTTAGCCCGACGTTACGATGAATATCCTTCTTCCCAATGCTTGCTTGAATGTCTTCGTATACCCTTTCAACCCTGAAATGAATTTGATAACCACAGAAAGCTTCTCATGCACATGCAATGATTCACATAGCAAACAGCTGTGAGATCGCTTAAAACATCACATACCACATCCTTCCTTCACTTCCCAATATTTCTGTCAGTATGAGTTTCAGGACACAGTAGCACTCTTCAACAGCATACTTCATATAGTCATCTCTCGAAATTCTCTCCCACAACTCATCCTGTGAGTCTCTATTTTCTACAGCAATATCTTTAGCCAAAAATATCTACACAGCATGAAGAAAACCAAAAGAGAACTAAGAGAACTATGATATTCAGAAAGATGGTCACATAAAAATTGCACTAAGAACCTCAAAATGACCTTGCTAGCAAGAAGAAAAAGGGGCCACTGAACCAGGGGAAGATTACTAGAATTTTTTGGCATCAGAAGCAACTCCATTTCCCTGATTTAAGAAAGAACGAAAAACCATTATTGTGGTTCAAACCGCTATCACCAGGGGAAGAAAAGGTGGTGATTACAATAAGCTGCAGCCAGATTAAACATATTTTTTTCTTAGAATTCCCTCCTATAAAACCAAATTTAGGAAGCAAAAGTTAAGGCTGCAAAGGAATCAACCCATAGTTTCCCAAGTACACAGAAGAACGGACTCAAGCTACACACAATCTAAGTTCCTTAATCCAACCTACATTATAAACAGAAAATACTAAAATTCCACAAGACCATAGAATATACAGGAGCTAGGATCAGATTCACTTTGTTCTCAACTACAGGATGGAGGCATGGTCTCAAGCCCCTAAAGGAATACAAGCCTTTGCACATGTTTGCAATCACCTTTTAAATTGAAATTTAAATCAAATAGGATAACAGATATAGTAAACTCACAGGGTAGATATATAATCCTCTTCCCTAAGATTCTTTATAATCTCATTCCAGAAGGGAGAGAATCTAGCAGCATCAATCTTTTTGTTCTTCACAACCTACCACAGAGAAGGTTAACCACCACAGATCAGCACAATCAAAGAAGAATAAACAAAGAAGTAAAAGGTTAAAGCTACAAGATAGCAGAATACTTTTCACCACCAAAGAAGTATAAGTATCAATGCAATCAATGAAAGAATTACAAACATGAATGTCAGTTCTCAACATAGAAAAGCATATCAAACCAAAGCAAAAACACCTGCAGGAATAAACCAAAAAAAGCATTGAAATGTTAAACTTATCAATTAACAAGAATTTAAGCATGACAATGAACAATGCAGGTCACTAACCTGATTAGAAGAGCTGCCGGGAGTCCTGCAAGACATACATTTTTTTAAGATCCAATGTAACAGCACAGCAGAAAAAAGAACAAGAAAAGTATGAATTTGAAGGACCTAAACAGGATTGACTATCAACCATTATAAACAACAAAGATTGAAGAAGAAACCTACCTGTTCTTAAGTTGAACATGTAGAGTATTCATAAAAGCCCCAGGAAACTCCTCGAAGATTTTGTGGACAGCTTCAAGAGATCGAATCTGCAATCATTACAAATAGTGACTCTCCATGGAACAACAGAACTGTGGGAATGTTAAGGAAAACAACAAATACTGAAACGCAAACAAAGCCAAATCAGAAAGGTGGTAATAAAGGAGAAAGAAACTACAAAAAAATTGCACCAACTTAATGCAGAAGGATCAATTAAAATGACTTACTTCCCCGAGGCGATCTCTAGCTCCCAGTAAGAATCCATAGACAGCAGATATGATAGTGTAGAACACATGGATATCTAAAAAATATATCTGTTGAAGAAAAGGGGGAGGGAGGGCACATCAGATCAAATTGACTTGCCTTTAAAGTCCTACAGAGATAAGAGGGACTATTTGCTAAATGAGCTCATAATAGCTCTATTCTCCAACTGAGATAGCAGTATGTTTCACTTGGTTCCAATAACTTAAAATTGGTTTCTTACAACTGATACTAGGGTTCCAGTTGAATATACTTCAAGCAGAAATACCCACATGTTGATGTAAAAATGATACATATAGCGGCCTATGGGTGCACAAATTATGATTTATCATAGAGTACAAACCAGGAATTTAAAATGAATAACTAAATCAGGTTTAAAGTTGCACATGATTGAAAAAATCCACATCATAAATATGAATATGAATTTAAACTTACAGCAATTACAGGTGCCCACAAACTGACAACTGTCAATGCGTTATGGTTATCTGCAAGCACAGAACAAAGACAATAAATATTGGTATTTGAGCAAATTCAGCTCAATGCAAACACGTTGAGAAACTTGGTGAAAAGTGCAGTGCCACTGCATGTTTGTGTATATCATACATGTAGACAGATTAACAAAACATAATAAGATCTTACGTTTAGATACAAGGTCATGCCAAGAATATGGAATATCATCAGTCATCTGCACAATAGCCTTTGTTGGTTCCACCAATGGACGGATCTGTATTAACCAATAAAAATGATTAATTGAAAAGGCAAAATTTCATGGCTTAGTTACACAAGCACTTTATGATGCTACTACTTGCCAGGAGGAAATAAGCAAATGCGAACTTCGCACCCAAAATAACAAGCCAGAAAAGCATATACCTGCAGCAGCAAAACATGTCATTATCAAAGAGTGGAGAGTTTGATTTTACAAGCATTCCATACCCATTCTTTGCCCAAGCAGTGACAGAAATTCAAAAGCCTATAAGTAGCAGACAAAAGTGTGAACATCAACTGAGAAGAGATCAGAAGATTACTTTATGAAGTCACTAGTCCTTTCATACATGCCACGCCCAACGTAGTATCTTTCCTATAAAGAGCACAAAATCAACAGCAGAAAATGTAATAGATTAGATACCAGAAACTGAAAATGATATAGGCTTGGCAGTTTTGACCCGGAACAGCTAGATCTGGCCCAAAGTCAGCAGGCCAAGCTCGGGTTGACTGTTCTTTAGGCCGAGCTTGGGCTGAGGGCAACCCGAAACTCAGCTGGCTTGAGGCCCCACCGCCAGAACAATGTGTTTTGACAGTAGGTTTGAAAACATCAGGACCAAAACGACATCATTCTGGTCAGTTATTCTATAGATAATGTTGTTTTTGTCCACTTGGAGAAGGACAGGCCAGATTTAGGCTGCTTCTGGCCCAGCTCATTTCCAAGCTTAATATAATACAAGTGTATAAAAAAAAACAATATTCTAGAAGTTAAGAAAGGAGAACAAAAGAAATGGCAAACCTGGCGCATCCACTTGATGAAGCGAATCAAAGGCCACTTATCACATTGATTAGTAATTTGGTGACAAGCTGGTATTCGCATAAGAAAACTAATAAAAAGTTGGACACCAGCATAGACACCAACAACAATGATATACAGTCTGTAAAGGACTGAATTTTCCTGTCCCTGGAGAGCTTTGCTGTATATGAGAACAGCAATCACATAACAATAAACAAAATGCAGGCAAATTGTTAGAATGATAGTAGTAGGACATATTGAGATAAATGTTGGAATGATAACACAAAAAGGAATAATTGATGGAATGATTCACATACATGTAAAGGAAACACATGAAGACTGAAGCTGCACTAAACCAAACAAAACGCAGAAAAACCCGTGAAAGGGCTACATGCTGTGTTGTGGCATAAGCACCATACATCATGAGGACATCCAATACACCTAAATCAAGAGGAAAGAGATCCACCAATTGAATCATGCGATAGAAGATTTAACAAATTAGTTATGTTGAACAAACTCCATTTAGCAAACACCTAAAGCACTAGTAAAAGAAGTGGAGGACCATACTTTCAACAAACTTCATCACAACAAAAGTTGGCCCAAGACTCAGAAGCTCCCGTATGGTTTTCTTCCCAAAGTTAGCTTTATTGAAAGCAATAATGGTAAGCCCCTGCAACAATATGAATTAATGACACAACAATGATAAAGAAATCTTAGTAAAAGAAACAACAGCAAGAAACAGAAATGTGTTGGAGCAAAGTATTTATCAGAAAACAACTCTGATATCTTAGGTAAAGGGCAGAATCTTTTATGTTCACAATAGTATTAGCTAGGAAACAGATTATGGATAACACCAAGAGATTTTCAAGTACACAACATAGGGAAACTAAGTGAAACAAGTTTGCATCAGGACATGCATACCTGTAGCATCATAACAAGAAATATCCAGAGACGGTGAAAACTATGGTAAATGTGAAGGAATGTCCTATGCTCCACGAATGAAGTTTTCCCTTGACGTTGACTTCCTGCAGTTTTAAGTAGATACTACAAAAACAGACAAGCAAATAAAGAAACATGATTCACAGTGTGACAAGTATCCAAAGCATAAAATAAAAATACTAACTAATATAACCTGAAGCCATAATACCCGACTAGATCATTCATATTTGACAAGATCGTTAAAACATATTTAAGACAGAAATAAGTTCAAAGATTATGTAATTATAATGGCATCACCAAAACAATGTGATTTCAGTAGGTTTAATCAGACAATCGGTGATCAAAGACAACCATCCCAAAGTAAACAACAAGGCAGTTCATTACTACACTTAAACTTGTGTTCAACAAGGAATCGTGTACTATAAGGTAAACAACAAATCATTGCACTGCTATAGCCTGCACTTTCTCCAGCAGGGCATTCATGAACTACCAAGGTTTTCAATGTTTTTTAATTCCCAAAAAATAATGAAGTACATGATAAAAGAACAGCTAAAGCTGAAATAGGACAAATTTGGATAGAAGGTAAAAGAAATTATCGATAACTTTTATTCTTAGGACCTCCAGTTAAAAAAACCAAAGATGGTAGCAATAGAAAGTTGCAAACCTTTGTCCTCGGTTTTGGTTTCTGGAAAAAGGGCAAACTCTTGCGCCATGGCCAGCTGAGGTCAAAGCAATTAAGTGACCTGGGACATAATGAGTAGTTAAGACAGATGCTCAGGTCAGCACATTAAAGTGGATAATCAATAGGAAGTAAATTTGTGAACGAAAAAAGTGTAAAACTAATTGATTTTTTTCACTAACATACTTTATTTAGATGATGTCACATCTTTTACAATAAGCAGATAAGGAAATTGAATAAAAAGGAATATCAAGCTCGAAATCAGGATACTCTTAGCATTCTCCAACGTCATCTAATTCAAGAATGAAAGACTGAAAAATACCGTGCCTCCTTTTAGCATACCATCAAACCAAATTCAAGTCAGTAAACCAACTATCATGGCCTGCAAATAAGTGCAAACTTACCAAAAATACTCGTTGAAATCGTCATAATTTCTCCAAGCAGAATGAGGTGCTTGTCCGTTATTATTATTTGCAGCTTCCTATCAGTGTTGGGCACGTTAAGAAGAAAATAGAAGGCAACATAAAAAGACAATTGCATAAGTAAAGAAATGTATGGAGATCGTAAGTAAGGAAACCACTGATCATGACAGACCACTATAATATGTCCCTAGAGAAACACTCATTGAAAAAGAGAAATATTAAGATCCAGATTACAGGAAATGCTTATATTCACAACCTTCAGATGCTTAAATTATGACGAAATTTTATATTCAGAACTTTCAGAAAGGATAAGGAACCACCACAAAACAGGAAGGACAATTTCCTTAAACAACTTCCCACTATCAAGGGTGAGTTTCCTGAGAAACAATTTATAATAGCAATCATGTATACGAAATCTGGAAATAAAAGGATTTGAAATGCCTAGAAAATGTTTGATTATATGTCCTATGCCCCAGAGTTAAGGAAAGTAATTTATCAAAACGAAAGCAGGTAGCAGTGCATTTGCAAATGACAAATGAACAAGTACTGTCACTGTCCCAAACTTCAACCATGATTTTGACACTTACTGCAGCAACAACCTCATATAGAGGGGTAATAACGCAATCAAGGAAGGAGGCAACATTGTCTTCGGATCTGCGGCAGCTATTTGCAGGCTGTGCTATAGGCCGCTTCAATATCTCATCCATTTCCCTTACCATCTGCGAAAAAAGTTTAAAGTTCAAAGTGAAGTTACTAATATCAGTGTAAAAATTGAAAGTAGTAGTCTATGATGCTATTATAACATTCTCATTGTTTTGATAGTTCATTTAACAAAGAAAAATAAATCAAAAATTATTGCCACGCCTTAGTAGCAAATTGGAAGAAAAAAGTCTACTGAGCAACTTCAACAATAAATAAACACACATTTTGATATCAGAAAGAACTGATCAGAGCTTAAGATTAATGCAACCTGAAGTAAATGAAAATGGAAATAAAGAGTAAATGGATAGAAATGAACAGGATAATAAATCAAAATGCAACTAAAGGATACGATGCACTCCCAGGACGACTTACATGATGAAATATGTAGCACAAGCACTCTGGAAGAAATCTAATATTAGCAGCTTCACCCCATATAAGAAAGTACAGGGAAACAAATAGCAATTTCTTCTCCTTGCTAACAGCCTCCAAGCTGCAGAGCACACGATAATTTTAGGGTATGATATCACAATAACTATCCAGCAACAACCTAATGCAAAGGATGGTTCCATACTTGCTCCAAATAGGCTGAATGCACAAGTAGTTGCACCACTTTACGTAATTATCAAGTGATTTCATGAATACCTTCTGTACAGCAGCTTCATCCAATTTCTGGAACAATAAAACATGGGAATGTCAGATTATAATTGAAAATATTAAGAAAAAAAATCGTTTTCAACAAAAGCAGATTAAATTACAAAGGGAAACATGTAAACGGAACAAGAATTATGCAAAACAGGGCAGTAAAATAAATCACAACCAGCTATTTTATTACTTCTAAGATGTATAGGTCACAAAACTCTCCCAACATTCTACATCAATTAGAAAAAAAAATTCCACAGAAAATGTATCCAGGAATTGAACATAACAGCCAGGAATTGAACATAACACCAGACCACATAAACTTCTTTAGAAAAACTCAAAGGAAAATGACAACCATTAAACGTGTCTATTCCAACCATGAAAAAAGCATCAAAACCCAATATAAAAATTCTACTAAAAAAAATGCAAGCCATAAAATACATAGATATGCAGATACAGGGCTTCTTTTGATTTTTTAAAAAAGCAAGCAAATGCCACCATTACAAACCACCTAAAATGTTCTAATAGAAAATCAAAGCAAACTTAGACTTGTGATCCAAGCAAAAACATGCATACTGGTTCAGTTTCTTCAGGGATGCGGAGTCGAGATTGCTCATTTGCAAGAAGATGAACTACATGTTCTCGCTGATTAGAGACATTATCCTTCTGAAAGCCACAAAGTAAAACCCAACAAGTTAATTGCAAAACTACTCAGATTTGAGTAAAATTAAAACATAGCTACAGGACTTATCAACTAGCAAAACGTTCAGTCAGACAACCGGTGAAAGTAATTATCCAAAACCTTCCAGAGAAAAACCCAACCATCTACCTAAAAGGAAGCGATAACATACATAACTTACATCGCATCACCAGAAAGGCACAAACCTGAAACCCAAAAACATACTGCAGAAAATCCAGCATATCAGCTTTCCGTGTGGAAGGAAAAGTGAAATCCTCTGGCAAGTTTGGAAGATCATGGAAATATTGTAAAGCAGAACTAGCTGCCCGCACCTGCTCACAAGCTCTAACGAATAAGGAATGCGTAATAAGAGAACATGAGCATCAGATATAGAAGAAAATTAGTAGACCTCAGGAAAAGTCACAATAGCATTTGTTGTACTTTGGCCATCAACTGGGATGATATTATAAGCAATTAAATCCTCAGACATTGCTGCATCTGCTTCAATCATTTGATTCAGCTGCAATAATTTAGCAATTGTTGAAGTGGGTACAAAAACAAAATAAGAAGATAACACTCTGCTCATACTTAAAAGTTGCAAACGATGTGGCATTTCTAGGGGAAAATCACACAGCCACAAGGCTGAAAAACACCAAGTTTCAGATTTTGCAGCATGCCCCAGTACACAAGTGACTATTAAGTTTATGAAGATACTGTCGAAACTACACTAAGTTTCAGATTTTGCATTATGCCCCACTAGAAAAGTGACTCTTAAGTTTATGAAAGATAATGTCAAAACTATCTAACAGAGAACAAGAAGTACCTCTTCAGGAATTTCCTTCGTCAGCTGCTTAAGCACTGACCCTAAAATTCTAAGAGTTGCAAAAACACGCTTTCTCTTCACAGTTTTCCTTTCCAACCTAGATTGGCAAAATGGAATCAAATAATATATTAAGATTAAAAGAAACTTTAACATAATCACAACAAAGAGCAACTGTCATGACTTATCCTATGACCACTTGAGTCTCTACTTCAATATCCAATTTTTTTGAAAATCCATGTCAGTTGACTTTCTCTATATTGATGAGTTTCCTTCTATTTGTTAGGTATTTTTGGGTGGTTGTATGGATAAAGATGCTCTTCCACAAGAAACTGCCAAGATGTAAAGGAAGAAAATTTTCTTGAGTTGGTTAGATTAATTGGGATATCAAGACATCTGGAGCAGGGGTAAGCAATTTGATTTCTCTAGAAGATACAAAGCAAAGAAAATAAAGAACTCATTAAATTTTTAACTGAAAGCTGGGCGCCCATGAAAACAACTTTCCTTGCTCCTTTTATTCCTTTTATGAGAAGCATTAGACAGAGTGTGAGGAAAGGAAAAGAAGAACAACACAAAAAAAAAGTTGAATAGAAGAAGATCAAAGCAGATGGAAATGTCTATTCATGTAATGAATTTATTCCTTGTCTATTCTAAAAACATACTCGCCAAGGTTTCCACTGAATGCACCAGACTCCCTCAACGTCATTTCTTCTTGTCGTAGCATGTCTATATTGTTCTTCTGTCTATAAAGCTTGTAGAATTCTTGTAAACGAGGAATATCCTGGCTTCTATCTATTAACCCACTGTCTCTCTTAGCAAGCTTTTGCTGAAAGTTTCTCAAGATGAAAATAAGGGGTTAGATAGAGTAAATAAAACTCTTATTATAAATATATAACCAAACAATGATAGATACATACAGCACATAATGATTAGTAGAAGAAGAAACGGCAGAAGGGCAACATACAGGCAGCACGTGTAGTAGGGGTTGCAAACCGGACGGTACACAACTTGGTTTTGGAAGATATTGGCTTCGCACATGAAAGCATAAAACTTTAAAAATCTATTGATAAGGACTATACCTTGATAACAGACGTTAAACCAGTCTTGAACTGCAGCACACCTCTTCCCTCACTATTGGGATCCAGATTTTGTGCCAGTGAATAAGCATGCTCACACACTATAAGTAACACGATGAATAGAATCCAATCAGTTGCAAAGATACGCAATGCTTTTACTAGTTGTAAGTCAGCCATTATCATTTGTTGCTAGAGTGAAAATATTATACAAGAGAAAGAAAGAGCATAATGATTTTTGGAAGACTCAATATTTCTGTGTTATATTTACATCAAAGGATAGTTGTTACTTATTTTAGTATCACCCATCTAGCTTGAGCTAATAAAAATTTATAGATACAATCATAAAATCATCCAAACAGCAAAGTACTGACAATACCAACTCTTTGCCAAGCTAGTACCCCATGTTGGAAGCAGCAATACAATGACCCAAGTACAGTAATCAACAAAAATTCCCCATTGAGACATTCAAGTCCATATCTGATGTAGGCATATCAACAAGAAATTGAGGTGTAATGCTACAGTTAACTCTTTGAATCTGTATCAATTTAAGTTTGAAACTCGAACTGCATATAAAGATTAGACTATGATCTCTACACTCCTGTCCATTCTACTTATACTAATTCACTTTCAAAAGAGCTTCCCCTCTCTAACAGATTGTGCTAAAACCAGGAATTATTGCGAAGAAATGGAATGATCAATACACCAAAACCCATGATATACCAGCTATAATCAAACCAAAAATGGAACTTAGGTAGAAAGGCTCTCAAATCTGATAGCAAAGTAAATCATATTATTTATAGAGTAATAATATGAAGGAACAATAAGATTACAGAAAAAGATGACATCATCTACAACTATAAAGTTAGATGTAATCTATGGTAAAAAGTCTAACAGTGCAACATCTTCTAGAATTTGCACACATGCCAGTAAGTTGAATAGCAGATCTCACTTGATACAATTGCACTATTGCTGACTAACTTACATAAAACACCTCAGTAGATGTCAGAAGCATGTAGGAAAAACTAAAACTGAACACATACAAATTCTTGAGACATTTGGATCTTCGTCTTGGATTTCATCAGCAGCCCTCAGAATTGCATCTATATCTCTATTGTTTGCTAATGAAGAAGGAACATATCCAGCAATTCCACCAACAGGCTGCCCAACCCCATCTGTGCCAATTCTTTCCCTTCTTAATGCGGCCCGTACTAATCGCTCCCATAGGTCCTCTGCTCGGGACATTTTCTACAGACTACAAAGTGATAAACAAAAAGTGGCAACAAAAAACCTTAAGAAACAAAAAATACCAATACTGCCTTCAACTATACAATCAAAAAAGGACAAAGCAGAAATCAAAAAGAAAAGGGGAAATTATTTGTTTCTTCCGAGCCAAAATTTTGGTAAAGAAATTCGTACCAACAACATACTGTGAAAATAAAAGAGAAGAATCTATCAAAATATGAGCGAAATGCTAATTCAAAAATTGTGATACGTTTATCATAACTGCAACATTACTGTTGTAGGATCACTGCTTCCATATAAACAATGTATAACAACAAAGGCCCTCAGTTCCAATATGGCAAGAATCATTCTAATCAATCATACAACAGCATTAAAACAATGCTGGACTCTTAAATCTCAAAATGCAAAAGAAAACCAATAACAAAGCAATATAAGCAGGGCATCAGATGTTATAACGAGCAAACACTGCTTGAACCAATTAACAGATCAGTTAGGACAAAATGAATCCAAAGTGTAGGTTAAATTACAAATTCAAAGTGCATAGAACCATTTCTTCTCTTCCTTGGGATAAGTTGGCCAACTTAAATGTTAGCTTTCGTTCTTTCAATTTAAGCTAAAAAAAACAGCTTGAAGCATCTAAAATTAGAAACAAACCACACCTCACACTGAAACAAAAGGAAATGCCAAGTAATATACAACAACTCTATGATCACTAAACTTAAACAAAAAACAAAACAAATTTAATTAAAAAAAAGTAAAAGAAGTTAACAGATTTGGAGAGACACACAACACAGAAGACATTAGCATTCGGTTTAAAACCTTAAGATCCGTAAATGACCTCCCAGTTCCTCTCGTTTCTTCATCAACCAAAACACCAAAAGAAACGGCTCAAAAGAACAAAACAGAGAACGAAAGAAAGAAGCAAAGGAAGAGAGACTGCGAAGAACCTGAATCGCCGGAGACCGTAAACCCTAGCCTAGAGACCGAGTTGAATCGTAGCAGTGAAGAAAGAAGAGTAAGAAGAAGATATAATGGATGAAGTGTTCTAACGAAGATGTAGAGAAAAAGAAAACTATGCAAAAGTGGCGTCTTTTTTGGGTATATATATATTTTTATATATTTCTATATATATATATATATTAATTATTAACCGGAGAAACCGGTGACAGCCGGTTGTGACACGGGATTTTGAATTGAACAAATCTAAGACGCGACGAAGGAAACTCGCTGTTTGTACGCTGGTCACGTGAAAGCCGCGTGACTTATTCCCTCACTTTTTGTTGTTTTTTATATTTTTTTTAATAACCAAAAGAATATCCCTTTGATAAATAGAAAAAACAGTATCTTTTTGATAAATAAAGGTAAAAGAAAGTATAACTTTCACGTGGTTCATTTTTTTTATTAATTTAAATTATTTAAAAGCAAATGTTATATTAAAATTATTTTTAAAAAATCTTAAATTTCCATCAATTTATTTTAACATAAAGAATTATGTAACATATTTTAAATGATTATTTAAGCTTAATTTTAATTACAACTTCAATTAAAATAAATTAATGATATAAATTTGAAAAAGTAAACTTAAACACTAAGTAAAGCTGAAAAACTAAAACCCAATTCATATTTGAATGATTAAAATTCTTATTTTTCTCTTCTTGTGAGTCATTTAAAAACAGTAGGTTAAGTTTGTGTATTGTTGAATCTCTCCTGACCCAGGTGTCTGTAGCATTTATATTGAATTTTTTTGAAACGAAAGAATCGCAGCTGTTATCTTTTGGATGTATATTGGATAAACCTTCACATTGATGCAATAGCCTGTAAATTATACCAACCGAGTGCTCCGTACTAGGCAAGTCTTATACGACAGGCTTGATCGAGAGATTAGACAGGGGGATTCGAATACAAGCCCTTTTAACCCTATACCGCCCACTCCACTAACTCGACCACACCTGGAGCACATTTATATTGGATGTTATTATTCTTGTTAAAAGTCTTATTTTTATTTATAATAATGGGCTTAATTTAAATACAAATGAAATGATGTGGCCATAAAAACATTCTTGAATCTTTGTGAAGCATTATTTGTGTAGTTTTATTAATTTTCAGTGATACATAATTAAAAATTAAACCATTATTTAATAATATTCAGCTCTCCAATTTACAATAATGCACTCTTATTTAAGATTTAAAATTGCATCAGCAATATATTAATCTGAATTTATTTAAACCAAGTAAAATTTACAACTAGCTTTAAATGTAAACGGTTCACTGGCCTAACATCAAAACTTGTAAAGAGCAAAACGCTAATGTTCAAAGTAGTGTTGGAATGACCAGGGCCAGGGGCAGGCTGTCTAAGGCCCAGATTCAAGCCCGTCGAAGTTGACACGTTGATTAAACCCGAGCCCAAGTAATTTGTCATAACTTTTAGGGTCAAAGTCCGAGTCCATAAGAGTTAAAAGCCTGTTCTTGCCAATTCTATTCTCTGGTGATGGGAGAATTTTGTAACACAAATTAGTTAAAATGCTGGGCATACATATATACTTACTGTCATGCAGAAATACAGACAGAATATGGAGAATGGTAGGACTGAAGATTGATTTTTCACTTACAAAATTGCTCTCCCCTCAAAAGCACTTGACAGTTCCTACCTTCATAATCAGAACAGGCTACAATGGATATGAGCCTGCCTCAGGGGAATCAATATATATTTACTCTTGGTACTATATAAGATCAATCTCTCATTTTGGGTGCTACTCCTTGTTACGGGACGACCGATCCTTTCTGTGTCCGCCTAGAATACGTGAAATTTGCAGACCTCTGCTGAAGGCTTGGTTGAAGAGCATACGAGTCTGGAACTCGGACACGAAGGGGAACCAGGCAAGGAATGCAACCGGCGTGAACAGCAGCAAGCCCATAACAATCTCATAACCTCGTGCAAGTGTTCGGACCGATCCCCAGAATCCAGCTCGGTGTACAAGGGGCTTACATGCTTGTGCCAACTGTAAAAGAAACATGAAAATGGGACCTTAACCGGTAAGCAAGTTATTTGGTTGCAATCTGAGGCTCAGAAGATCAATGCATGATCATGTTTAGCAAGTTTTCGGACCCAAGAGCAGCAAGGAAGGTATAAAATGTAGTTTGGACTTACCAAAAGTATTCCCCAACCAGTGGGCATAAATGCAAGAATGCATACAAGGATGTCCTGCAGTGTCATATGAAGCAGTGCAATTAAGGTGACCAGAATGGAGACAAAAGTCAGGAATATTAGTCCCTTAATGAGCCGGAAGACAAGCTGGAACTCCGCACTGAATTTTCGCCGTCCTACTGATACAGTCTGAAGACAAAATCAAAGGAAAAGACAGCATATGAATTATTCCGAAAAATTTCAAGGAGAGGAGGAAAAGTAGATGACTAATCTGAACAGCTTCAGAAGTAACACTATTCGGAAAAGTGGAAAAGGACCATCTTCGGATCTAACAGCAATGTAAAGCATCAAACGAGCAGTTACAGTCATTTCATAGCATCTTTTTATTTGCAATCAATCAACATTAACCAACAGAATAAACAGCATATATCATTTTCACATATATTTTTTATCAATCAAGTTTCGTGCACAATATTTATCCAATTTCTAAAGGTTTAATTTCAAAACAAAAAGTTAATTAATATGAAGAATGTGAATATCTGGTTTACCTTCATCACAAACAATATGACAAAGATTACCAGCCATGATACACCATAGACCTACAACCAAGCGCAAAGGAGATAAAGATCAATTTTTCGATATTCAGTAGTTAAGAAAAGATAAATAAACAGAGAGGAACTAGCAGTTGCAAACGTACCAGAAAACTTTTGTAGCTCTTTACAATTGTCAAGTGATATACTAGCCCATATTGATAGATAAAAAATCGCAAAGACAACAATATCTCAGCTGCTATACCACGCTTTCCAGAATGGCGAAGATGCTCTTGTTCTTCTTCCCACCATGACTCCCAACTCTTTTCTGGCGGGACACCTATACCCCCTCGATTAGTAATCCACTTGTTCCAATCAGTCCAATCATCGACAATTTTCTGCCACTCAAAACCGGAAGGATTGAACAGGAAGGGGGCAAAAAGCCAAGTTCCAACCATAAACCACATCGATACAGTAATCAAGACATATGCAACAACACTTCTGTAAGACTGACCAAAGATTTCATACACAATAAGTAGAATCATCATCTCAATTCCTTTAACAAAATGACTGCGAGAATAGAGTCTATAGTTTTCTGCAAATTTGGCATGGAACACCACGAAACCACGACCTGTGGGCCTGTATTTTGCTCCTCCATGAAGCAATGTTCTTCCATAGTAATGAGTCTTGGTGCCAAGAGAAAAAGTGAAAAATACTGGTGCCAGCTGGAGTTGCATTAATATAAATTCACTTAATGCAGTGCGGAAACCCCTTTCCAAGCCGATTTCCATCAACATAGGTAACGCCATCAAGAATCCGATTTGGACAAAAGATTGAGATGCAAGAGCCACTTGAAGAGGCTTATTGTCCCGAATTCCTCGCTGAGTACTTAAACCTTCTTCAAGTCCACTGAGGACAAGGTAAAGGCGGCCGTAAAGGAACACATATACAATAAGCACAGTTATCTGTGGGAGGAAAAGGATGTCAGAAACCACAGCATAAAGCACATTATTGCAACACTTTCAAATAAATAAGCACAATGGTAACGCACCAGAGTGCTGAAGTAGAAACCAACTGTCGTGAAATAGCATGAAAGCATTCTAAAGAAATCGAAACGGTGTCCAAGCCGATAGATGTCGCGACTCAAAGTCTGTTCTCCATTTCCATTGGCAATCTTAGCCTCAAACATTGATATCTGATTGAGGCCGACATCCCTTCCTTTCCCCACTTGTATATATTCATGATGTGTGACATTACCATCACGCAGTGTTGAATTGAAGCCTGCATTTGACAACCATGTTAAAGAAGCGACTTTCACACAAACAGAAATCATGTATAAGAGATTAAACATCATAGAAAGTCCTTCCTCAGTTACATACCAGCAAATATGTCCTCACTCAAATTGATGACCTTAGATGCTTTACTGACACCCCCTCTAGTGAGATGGAAGAGTCTATCAAAGACATCTGGATGACCATAATGGAATCGGACCCTATATGACATAATAAGGGGCTTAAAGAATGTTTCAGTATAATAAATGTACAAAATTAAAATATTACCTGACAAAACTAGCTGTTAAACAAGAAACAAGGGACAGACAACATATATGAAAATGCTTGAATACTATTTGTGGCTAAGATTAGGAGATCCGCTATTACATATTTCGTACACAGAGCCGTTGTCATGACAGTATTCGTCAAAATCATTTTGCTACATATTCAACAATAGAGGCCCAACAAAGAATTCCCCTTCTGAAGATGCTATTCAAAACTCTTAACAACTATCGCTTTTTATTGCATTCGATTCTTGAATCATCTATTTAATTCAATGAATTTTTATTTACCTTTTTATCATGTTTCCATGATTGTATAAAATCATAGCACAATCAATCAAACCAGTGAAACACAAATCTCAGAGGTGATTATAATTGGAATTTCCACTATCATAACTCACTTTGAACTCATGAACAGCACATCAAAATTTCTCACAGAGAACATTCAACAAAAATATATAGTGGGCATTGCCATCTGCATTGTTCTTTACATTATTGTTCCAAAAGTTCAATATCCTAAGCACTTTTTCCGCTCATGTGTCTCAAGTTACCCAGAGTTGTTGATTTTAAATAAGCAGTTCAGCTCTTTCCTTGTTCATGGCTTCTCTACATTACTCAAAGAAAAATGAGAAAGTAGCATTTGAATAAACTCAACTTACCTAAGAGGGTTAGCCAATAGCCTCTGGCCAATAGTCACAAAACTTGTCTCCTGATTAGACATAAACCATGCAAGAGAAGAAACACTGCACCAAGAAAATTGAAAACCAGCAATGCATGACTTCTACAGAATTATGGAAATCATCTGGGCAAATCACTAACATAAATTATAAACAAGAATGTACCTTCCGGTAAATATATGCTCCCTGAGGCCAAGAATAGTAGGGTTTCTCACACCATCATGCTTTTCAAGAAATTCTGCTAGCAGATTTCTCATTTTTAAGGCTTCTTCCATGTAGTTATCCTGTAAATTTGAAGAATTCAATTAGCATCCATTAAGGCAAAAAGATAACATTGTTAGCAAACAGCACAAGCAGCATTCATACCTGGTTCATGTCTATTGTTTGTAAACCTTCCCCACGTGTGAAAATAATAGCGTGGTTCTGGTTTTCTGGCTTTCCCTCGCCCAACATGGCTGGTCCCGGAAGTTTAATTCGATAAATCACCTACAAGTGGAAATCAAGATGACAATCGAGAAACAAACCATAAGATCTGCAATTGTCAATGCATAAAAAGTTGTACAAATGAATAGCTTTTTTATAGCATGTACTAACCTCGTCTAACTTTTGTACCGGCTCTGAAGAATCGATGGACTTTGGTAATGCAGCCTTCACTAGAGCAGAATAGTAAACTTTTTCATTGACGTTTTTGCCACTGCCTTTACTTGGTTCCTCAACTTCATCAATGTATGCAACCCGAAGTGATGGGTATCTACAACCAAGGAGTAAATCCACAGTTTAAAAACACCGAATTCCAACATTAAATAAAAAATGTCATCCTCAAAATACCAACGTGGTCATAAGCCTTAAAATATCTTGTGCTTTTTGATAACCAGAACGCTTGTGAATCCCGTACTGCTGACATGATACCACATAGGTGAATTTCATATCAGCTACTGCTTGACACTGTGCCAAGAGTGACCTTTCTCCCTTTGACTGATCTTCAGCATTTAATTCTATAGCTTTATAACCCTCCAGCAGATCTAACAAGATAACCAACCACACAATTAACAACTTATATGCATAATGAAGATATAACATGTAACAATAGCTAAAATCTAAGAGATAGTAGCTACCTTCATCCCTAGCCATATCAAGGAAAGCCTGGAGCTCTAACGCTTTCCGGTAATACATCATACCTCTAACTGCAATACATGATAAGTTTCAGCAAGTAACCAAAAAAAAAAAAAAAGATGCATCACACGTCACCATAAACAAAAGATGGTTAAGGGTAAAGATTGCAGTTATCTGCAAGAAAGGAGAGTACCAGTTCTAGTTAGAGTTTGCCCCCTGTATGATGCCCACAGACGAAGTTGTTCTTCTAATTCATCATCTCCTTTGAGTTCTTCTTCATTACTGCGCTCTACTCGTTCAAGAAAGTTGTTCCACTCATCTGCATATAATTAAAAGGCTATATAGCATCCATGGACATCTTAACTTGAGATTGAAGAGAAAACACACCATATTTGAATGAAATAATGATACCAAACCTGGAAAAATTTTTTGCAAGTAAAAGAGGATTGAAACGCCATCTTCATTTGGCACCTCCAAATCATGCAAGGAAAAAAGAACCTCCTCTGTGTAATAAGGAGTTAAAACCCTACAAGATAAGTTATCACATTAATCATTTCTCCAAATAAGGGAATAGTGAACACAAGATACACTTAAGCTCAGTATATAATGGCTCCAGACATCTTTATGTTCAAACTTATTTGAGGTTAGACAATCAACATTCATAACTCGTATCAAACTAACAGTAGACAAGTTCTCAGCATCTAATGACATGAAGGCAATATTATGATTAACATGCAATTGATTAGGGCTTTTTTCCTCGTGTGTGAAATTCATCCAGTATTGTTTTGACTTTGCTTTCATGCAGTGAGTGCTACTACATATATTCATTGAAGTTTTGCATATTTGTCAAATAAAATCCACAACCCACATAAATGTTTGTCTTTACAATCAAGCTGAGAAAACATGAAAATACATAGCCACTGTCAAAATCAATAAAAGAGGAAACTTACGAGAAAGAGAGCATGTTGCGGACTTTAGGGGCATCAGGCATGTCCATAAATAACGAGTTTGAGAAGAAAGATATACGCCTCCGAGCTTCTAAGTTAGTTGGAACATCCATTGCAGATTCTTTAGTTGTAAGCAAAAGAAAGAGTCGTTTAATCTGGAAACAAAAACACAAAGGGAAACAAGGATAAGAAAGTTGGAAAACTATAAAAAAGATAATCAAGGCAGTTAGTCTGCAAAGAGACATGCCTTCTCTTTCCATGCTTCTGTTACAGGATCAACTGGAAATTTTATAGCCCCAGATGATGCAAATAATTGATACTTTCGTTGAAAATGCATCGGGACTTCATTTCCAGCTCCTCCATGGTTAGAATCCACCAAACTATTCAAGATTGAAGTGAAAAGATGTTAGAAAAAAGCACTGCAAATTAAACTGTATCCAAAGAGATAAAAAGTATATTTTGCACCTTGTTATGAAATCCTCCATCATTATATCTTGTTCCACTACCTCCAGCATGTCCTGGAAGAGGATCACAACGTGATCTCTGTCATCTGGTTTATTGTCAAGCTGCAGATTTCAACATAAGGGTCAACAGTTGTTCGTGTCAATTTCAATCAGGTCCCTAAGTTGATAAGAAGTGGAATGATACCAGATATTTGATAAGCTTCACAAAATGGTCATAGAGACTAGGAAGGGCACTCATGTTGTATTCACTTATCAGATCATCAGCTTTGATATGCTCGTCTACTTTAGAAAATATGAAATCTATAACCCTGCAATAAATTAATCAAAATAAGCACAGAGAAGCACTATTAAAGTAGCAGCATCAACTTCAAGGTAAACCTTCTTAAACTTCTTCCAAAACTTTAACATGGAATGTATTGCTCTCCCCCTGCTGTTATTTGAATTGGGAAGTAACTTACTCTTTCTCACTGGTTCCTTGAACCAAGAATTTAATGATGTTCCTAAATGAGGCATAGCATTCACGAACAGCACAAGACATATAATTGTCAGCCCCAATTCTCTTCTTCAGCTCTTTGTCCTTACCATTACTGTCCTTGGCCATATCTAATGCTATTGGGATCTGTAAATGACACAAGAATGACTATCCAGACATGAAAATTCTAACAAGATAAGAGATCATATAAACAGAAAGAAACCTTGCTAGCCAGCAAAAAGGGAGGCCATTGTGTAATATCCACCAAATCACGGTCAGCCCAATATGGAACAAGTAACAAGTCCATTTCTCTGGAGAATGATATAACCAGGTCAAATACGAAACAATATGCAAATCCAAAATCTCTGCAATTTAAAATTAATGCATCTTTTAGAGCTGCCATCTTACTTGTTACTTATAAGATCTTCTTCCCTAAAACTACTAATGATTTTGTTCCACAACTGTGCAAATCTTGCAGCCTCTTTCTCTTTGTTAGATGGGTTCTGCAATAAGGATAACTTATAAGATGCAAGGACTTCTCTGGCAATACCTTTAACAAATAGAATCTTCAGCATTTCAAATAATATAGGTAAATAGGTAAACATTACGTCAGTATGTTTGCGAGATAAGGTGGCCTTCAATCCTTTCTTCTTTGGTTCACTTTTTTCCTTTGGTATCAATCGGTCATTGAAAACACCAGGCAATGATTCAAAACGAGATCTAAGCATTCCCAATGTTCGAATCTGATGTTATTCGAAGAAGTAAGGAGAAAAACCAAAAGTTAACAATAAATGAAGCATTCAAAATTCTGTCCACACTAGAAAAATCAAAGTCCAAAGTCTAAGACAACATCCAGTGCTAAATTAGCAACCAAGCATGGATATCAAAAGACAATAAATGTAATCATAGATGTTACATTTAAAGAATAACCAAAAGCTGTAGCTTACCTCTCCAAGGCGTCGAAATGCTCCATAAATTCCTCCAAACAATGTGGAAAAGATAGCGTACCAAATTTGAGCATCCATGAAGTAGACCTAGAAATGAAGAATGTTAAATAAACTGAGTTGGAAAAATTGAAAAATGAAATCATAAACTTAAAGAAACGAGCCATACAAGAACAATAGGAGCCCACAATGCAATCACGACACCGATATTGTTTTTTGCTGCAAAATGAACAAGTAAATAGTGACAAATTTATTCAACAGGAAACATAAATATACACGAGTAACAGATATTTTCAAGTTCATTACCACGAGGGAAGAATTCATGCCATTGGAAAGTAGTCACACGAGCCCTCATGATGGCTTGGGTTGGACGAACCAAAGGCTTTATCTGCAACAGAAAAATTGACAGTTAGAAATAGGATGCATGACCATTTAGTTGGAGTTATGACTAATCTAATTAGTATATTTTATCACAACAATTAATCAAATATTTATCGCTGAAGGGGAGTCTACAGTATGAATAAGGGGCACACCTCTATGTAATAACTAAAGGCCAACTTTGTCACAATGAGAAGAACCCAAAACATTGTGTACCTGAATACAAGCAACATAAGTTAAACCTCAGAAGATGGCAACTTCCATTAGACATTTCAAACTTACTTGAAGAGGGAAAATAAGCTCTCATGCATTCCTCTACCAACATAGAGTCGGGGCTGCAAATCATTTACAATCATAATCAGAACTGATCCAACATGTACAAACATTAAGTTTATCTCAAATTTCACTGCCTAAACATATCAACAAATTCACTGCAAAAACTTAAGAAGTCAAAACGAAGAATAAAGATTGAGAATCATACTTGTGACCACCACATCATTAGCATGACAATCTTATTGTCTGATCCCTCCAGAAGTCTCCTTATAAAGGGAAAGGCAAACAAAACTGCAGCCAGCATATTTGGTGAGAGATAGGTAACTACAGCCAAAATAAACCATGATGGCGAGCTTGAATTGTTTCCAAACCAGCCTTTAATAGTTTTAGCAAACCCCGGAGGCCTCTCCAAAAAGAATGCATAGGTAATGGACAGAACTACAACCCACGCAGCAGCTGAAACAACCTTCAGAATATATCTCAACTTAACATAGAATGACATGATCTTCCGAGCTTTCCAACTAAGGATTACATCAAGAACAGCTGCATCAGACAACAGTAAAGGATTCAGAAAATTCCATCAGAGCATTTTTTGTATCATTAATATCGAAATTGATCCTAATCTTATGAATCAAACCAATGGGAAACAAACTTCTCTCTCTCAATACCATTAGCTGCAGGCATACAGTACATCACGCTACTCATCTCCTAATAAAAACATGAGCCCATAGTAGTCAAAAACTTAAAACCAAACAACCATTAACTCATTATACAGAATGAAATGAAAATAAAACAACATGAGGAAGATATAAAGACAAGGATTTCACGAAAGAAAAGCGTTTATCCCCACCAACTTAATCCCAGAGAAAAAGTAACAATGTTTGAGGGAGTATATGTTGCCTTGAGTTGTATCTCAATATTTCAAAGTAATTGTAATATGAGAGCATTATTGCAAAGATAGAGAAAAAGTTCTACTATATCTTTCCTTACCTTGTCCAAACTTTAATATAGCAGCAGTTATAAATATACTCAATACATTCTTGAACACATCGCCACTAAAGACAGAATTTAGTTGTCCCTTCCAAGCAATAATAATCATAGCCTAAAACATTAGACAACATCAAAACCATGTTAACAAACTAAAGATTATTATAAAATAAAGGACAAATCAGGTTTATTATTAGAAACACTTCCAAAATTACAGCAAATAAAATGACTGAAAACAAGCAGATGTTGTACCTGTAAGCACAGTATAAAAAAACTCCACATTCGATCAAAGCTCCTAAAGACATGCCAGAATGTCCGAATTTCAACAAAATTAACTTTCCCCACCCACCGATCTCCATAGGCTGGTTTGTTATCCTGCAGAACACAAATTTAACCATGCATTCTTAGCCCGAGTATGAGTCATGGAGAAACGCAATAAAGAACATAGAGGAAAAGTACATATTAAAAATATTTCCTACCCCATTTTTCTCAAAATGCTGGTCAGCAGCTAAACAAAAAAAATCAGCAACATCACGCATTGGCCAACCTAATCGGAAGCAGTCAGCAGACCTACAAATTTCAAATAACAGATTGATCAATAAAATGCAGAGAATGTGTGCATGATAGCTAATAAAGAAAGAAAATCTGGAAAATTGTGAGACTAACCAGAAGTATTCATTCAAATCATCATAATTCCTCCATTGAGAATGCTTAGATTTTCCCTTTTTACTCCTTTCAGCTTCCTATCAACCAATACAGTCACTTGAGCAAGAGCTAACCAAAGGAAAATGTCGACTCAAGCAGACAAAAATTGTAAGGACAAACAAGCATTTAAGCATACCTTTGCAATCACATTATAAATAGGAGTCACAACTTTTTTCAAAAAGACCTCTTCATCACCTCCATAGGCAGGTTTTACATTTTCTCCAGTCATTGGACTAACATTACCAGCTAGCACACCATACAGTTCAAACGCCATCTACAAAAAGAACATGTTGCACCACTCAATTGCAATCAACGTTGATGAAAGATACTAATCTCATAGAAACTTTCAACCAATAGATCGATCTATAGGGAGAAATTCCAAATATGAGTCATATTAAACTATAATAAGAGAGCTCCTTGAACTGAGCAGCATGGTCAATACACATCCAGTACAAAACAATTATAGGAGGTATACAGGAACCTCTCAATTTGACACCACGACAAGCTGCTCAAATTAAAAAAATTAAAACTACTGGATGAAATTCCATAATAAAACCAGATGATACTTTAGCATAATCATATAACAATAATGTGAACATAAATAGCTAGGGATTGAAATAACAGTATATGATCCCATAACTCATTAGAAGATCAACCATGGTCAAGAAGTGCCAACAAAAGTGACGGGTAACTTTCTTGTGCAACATGAAAAATACATGGCACCCTTTGTGCAGCCACAAAAATGGCCAGTAAGATCGTTCAGATTTAACTAAGTTGGCAACGTTTTTAATTGAATGGAGAAGCAAACCCGACCTCTCATGTGAATTCAGTTTGCTAACGACTATTTAACCAAGAATTCTGACCAATATTTTTTTCAGATAGAGGCAAGAATCAAAAACCAAAACTGTATTTCAAAAAGGAGAGAGAAATTATGCAACGAGAAACCATTTTGAAGCATACATGATGATAAATATAGCAGAGGCATTCCGGCATGAATCTCAAGTTAGCAGCTTCACCCCAAATCAAAAGATACAGGCCCATATATAGCAGCTTACGCTGTTGCACCTCTTGCTGTATGGTAGGTAACCTGCATATAGGTATAATTCAGATCCAATTACAAATGTAAAATATGGGACCTTGAATCAGAGGCATTATAAATGTTAAAGAATAGAACATATATTCCAACTGTTTCCATGTCACATTCCACATCAGTAGACTGTACCTAATATCCTCAAAGACGCGACAACCTTTCAACAAATTAAATAGAATATGGTAATAACATAAGAGTATATTCGCAAAGAAGGAAAAAGATCAGACACTATCTTGTCAAAAGAGAGAATAATAAAGCCAGTATGCAATTTAAAGCACCAGAATTAGGGATCTTACCAAAGGCTGCTTTTTCTATCCAAATACTTGCACCACTTCTTGTAGTTCTTGAAAAGTCTCTTCATCATTTCTGTAATTGCACGGTCATCCAACTAGAAAGCAAAAGAAGCCAGATATGCACAATAATCAAAAATCTAAAAGCAAGAGAACAATAGCTTTTTGAAGAGAGCCCAGACATCACACAAAAGTGAAGCATAATAATTTTAAATGACAAAAAATTACTATTTTAAAACCAAATTTTTTTGTTACAAATTGTTAGATGCTATAGACAAACCCCTATGTGGAGATAGTGATCATCTGACCGCAATGTACAACTATAGGATCATGAGTAAAAGTGCTCCAAAAGCTTCTGATAATCAAAAGCAGGTAGAAAGCAGTCACCAAGGCATAAAATCATAAAGTACAAGAAATCCCAAAAGGTTAAAATAGCTCTAAAGTTGGCAGAGCTCCAATGGATTAACCAAATGTTTTCTAGGAAATAGCATGAGAAAGAAGCTTTATCAACTAAGATAAGAATGTAATAGTACAAACCTTTGGAGGTTGATCGGGCTTTGGAAAATGTCGTATATGTGCATTTGCAAGTAATAGAATTAAGTGCTCCCTTTGATTTGCCACATTATCCTTCTGCAAGTACAACAAACATTCACATGAACGTACAACAAGAAAATAAAAACTACAGGTCCATAATGAGGTTTGATCTTTAATAGAAGCTACAAAGTTGAATTAATTATTTGGTGTGTTCTCAAATTATTGCACCTGAAACCCAAACATTGCCTGAAGCCAATCCAAAATGTCTTCATCCTTTTTCCTGGAATGCTCCTTCGGCCATGGAAGACCCCTTGTGTTACGAAGAGCAACCACAGCAGCTTGGATCTTTATTCAAGAAAAGAAAATTTCAATCATCCTAGAGGTTAAAAAGATACTTCAAGTACAGGTTAATGAGCAACTACATGAATGAAACACACCTCAGGATATCTCATAATTGCCTGATTTGCGCTATCAGGGTCAAGTGGTAGGATGTTGTAAGCAACATATATCTGAGTCTTTTCTGCAACTTCATCTTGAGTTTCTAAGATCTGCATAAGTTTCAGAATAAGACAAGGCAATGAATCAATGAAATCAAGAAGACCAATCCTGTGTTAAGCATTTCACCTCACGATCAATTCCAATGGATTGTGTCATGTTAACAGCCTTCAAAACTTCAAAGAGCACATTTGCTGTTTGGTATGCTTTAGTAAGCTGTGCACTGGATTTAAAAGGAAACGCAGATGTCAAAAATTTGGTGAAAATTCCAGGGTGTTCCCCCAAGAACATTTTCAAAACAGAACATATAAAAGGGTCTTGATTCATCAAAGAACCCACCGGTCAGCTTTGTCAGCAGCACTTTGTAATGCTTGGATGTATTTTTTGTAGTAATGTTGATAAAAGCTCTGCATTTCTCGTGCATCACTCTTTTTAACTCTACCCATCAAGGTTGGATCATTTTCCTGCAAATTATTCAAGAAAACAGTTGAAGCAAAAGAAGAAAGTGAAAGACAGAACTTTTCTACGGTATGAGAGAAGTAACTCACCCTTTCAAGACGTTGAAGGAGTGCAGTCTTAAATTGACGAACTCCACGTCCACTAGAGGTAGGATCCAACCGATGAGCTTTCTCAAAGGCATAAAATCGGCCTGCAATGATCATATAGGACAATAAGATGAAGAACGAGCAATAAGTATTGCTCAGCATCTTCTTGCCAGACACAAGGAGAATTTTGCATCCAAACATATATAAACATTGCTCCTTTCCAAGATTCCGAATTTGGCAAGTCTGCAGATTGCTTCAAAACCAAATCAAGTAACTTATAAGATGCAAAATATTCTATACAAGCTACAATTTTTCCCTCCGATTTAAAACTATATGTGGAGAGAATAAGACTTCTTCCCGGTGCCACATCAAACTGCATTCCATCACATTTTCTAGGAATCCAAACTCCAGTAAACACAGGACTACCAAAAGGACAATGTCAATCTACTTCCAGAATGTAGTAAACTTCCGCACATTACAATATACAATTTCACAAGCAAATGTTCTCATACATGCCTTACCCACAAGTAGGTTGGTGTGATAAAGGCCGCAACAATTCAGCCGTAAGCAGACAAGCAAGCTTAAGCATGCAACAGATGCACCAATGCAAGTTCAAAAAAAGATTGCAGATAAAAGCAAGTACGTCTAAACACAAATGCAGGCACAATTAAACACGAGTCCAGTTTCCAACATTTCCAGGATATAAGAAGACTAAGATCGTATTAGCTTATCCAACATATATAGACCGGACAGCCATCACTAGAAGGTAAACCCAAATCCAAATACATAAGATAACTTACGGCACATCTTTCTCACAGTTCAACCACTGATACTCAACGAAACATACATTTGGAAACCTCATTGCTAAACAAAACCATAAATGAGTAAGAACATATATAGATAACCACTTAACAAACTAAAAACTACTTCAAAAATGAACTTCAACGACAATGAGACTTGACAAAAAAGATGTAACGACAAAATGAAAAGAGCAAATACATCATCATCTTTAAGTAAAATATAGGAGCTAATACTTACAAAGATAAGCTACTCTAGGATTGCTAGCTTCAACTTCATTAGCAACACGAAGAATAGGGGCGATCTCCACAAGAGAAGACGGCACTACCTCACTATCAAATATTGACTCCCCAAGATTTCCAGCGGTCTGTGTCCTAATGATCCGGCGCTGTGGCTGCGTCGGCGGCGTACTCTGATCAGGCCCTCCTCCCCTGGAAGAAGACGCCATCTTTACCCTTCACTATCCACACTTCCTGCAAAAACCCACCTCCAATAGCTCAAGATTCAACTAAAAACAGACCACCACCAGCAAATCTCAGAGAGGAAGTAAGAAAGCAAAGAGCTTTACCAATTATGGGAGCTTGTAAAAGAAGCCGAGTAAACACACAGGATCTAACACATCTAAACCACTGCAAAAGAAAACCACATTAGAGCAGCTGAACTGCAGGTACAAGCAGAAAAACACAAGCATGTACACTGAATGTGCACAATGTGATGAAAAGATTCAAACTTTAGGAGGAAAAAAAGAGAGCTTACAAGGAGGATGTGATGGGAAACCCTAAGAAGTAGAGAGAGGGAGCCAAAGTTAGAGAGAGAATGAGGAAATGGTATGTTGGATTTCTAAGCTACTTAGCAAGAAAGGAAGCTAGAGAACAAGAGAGAGTGAGTGAATACAGATGAATTGAACGGGGTGGCGTTGGGTTGGGTTGGCTTGAGGACAAAACAAAGAGTAAAAGTGTTATATTGAAAGCTCTCAGTCCTTTTTTTTTTATATTTGTTGCTTTTTCATTTGCTAAGGTGGGTGGTGGGAAAATGGGATGCTGTTACTGGATTATCACCGGATTGCCATTGGAGCAAGAGCTTGATTGGCTTTGCATGGATCAAAGAATGTTTGTTTTATTTTGATCACTTGCTTTATGCATATTTTTATATTTTCATGTGATTAGTGAAGAAAACTTGTTAAATTTAAATTTTTCTTTTAAATAACACAAGTTTAATTTGTATCTATTTTTAATTATAATTAAAGATAGAAATAAAATTTAAAATAAAATTAAAAAGAATATATTTTATTAGTTTATTGCAAATAGATTTACTTTATATTTATATTAATATTTAGTAGAAAAATAAAGTTAAGAATAGAAAATAAATTTAAAATATAATTATTTTCATTAAATTAATGTACCATGTCAAAAAAACAACAACAACAATAACTAATATAAATCTTGCTGAGACGCGGGATCTGAGAAGGTCCTGTAATACGCAATCTTATCTTTAATTAGTAGAGATGTTGTATCCAAATGACTAAATTCTTTAAGCATATCAAGATTTATTATAAAATAATTTATTTTATATATTTGAATTATTATTTACACATTAATTTTATATTATTATAATATTAAATTTTGTATCTCACTTCAAATTTGTACTCCTATTTTGATCACATTTTGAATTTAATATTTTTGTTTTTAAGAAACTAGTGAATAATATCCTAAAGGAGGACAATTTCGTCAAACAAAGTTACAAAACCCACGTACTGGTCAGTTAAAAAAGCGTGGGTAGTGGCAGTTGTGAAGAAAGATAGAACAGAAGAGGGCATTTTGGGAAAGAGATTCAAAATTCAAAAAAAGGGAGATTCTTGATCGATGTAAAGCTAGAATATCGCGTCAGAAGGTAGCCGTTTTCCAACCTCATGATAAGATCATTTTACCCTCAAAAATTCGTTCCATCCGTGGGCCACCACCAGAAAATCAAAGGATAACAATGTCAAATTACCAAGTCCGCCAAACTCCAACGCATCAAAACGTGGGCGGACTGGTATTTGACGATACTGTTACGGGCATTTTTGACATTTCACAATAATTAACGTACGATGAGAGATAATTGTCGGTTTCGGTATCGTCAACGTTCTGTCCATAAATTCCACGTTGACCCTCTGGACCCACCAATCGGTGTAGAGCTTCTGACGTGGCGTTCACTGAATGGACAGTTTAGGTTCTCCAACGTGAACCACCGTCCCAAGATTCTGCCTTTTCTGATCTCTTTTCCATTCTTTTTATTCTTCTTTTTATTTCTTTTATGTAGAGTAGGCCATAGGCCCATGTATGTACCAAGTCCTTAATTGATGTGTGCAATAACAAAATGTGGACAAAGGTGCAATAATTACCAATAAGATCATAATGTATGATCATCTTGTCTTACTTTTCAAGACTGGCTCATTACTAGAATTTGTTTTTGAGTTACTGAGGTTCAATATATGATTTAGAGACATATTAAATATATAAATATTAATTATATTATATATATTATTTAGTTTTAAATAATTAATTCACCAAATAACTTATATAAAATGTTGTTTAAATATCGAGCTAACATCCAATCACGAGTGTAGCAGAATAATTACTAAACTTGTTTATATGTTTAATTTTTTAAAAGTTAATATCACTTCAATTTTATAAAATGATTAACAATTAAATCATAATAAATAACGAATCTTAAGTCGTACCTTATTTCGAAGCTTGATCGTATTATTATTGTATCTGTTGAACCGTTTCTAAAATCAGTCAATCCTAACCATCGTAAGGGCACAATTTTTCGACCTCTAACGGTATTTATAAAAAAAGCTAAGAAAATTCTATAACTGTCGTAAAAAAAGGTTAAGCAAGGAGTAATAACTTCTTTAGAGCTTAAGTCTATTTATAATAAGTTTTGAACATTATAACAATTTAATTAAAATCAAATTCAAGTTTTAATTAAAATTATAAATAATTATAATCAAATACCAAGCACATCATTTACAAACTATTATATACACTCAATCATTTAAATGTGCACCTAAATAATAATAATTATGAAATTCTCTATAATTAACATATAAACTTTTTTAAAAATTAATTGACATATAAACTTCATTATTAATCAATATGTAATTTGTATTTGGATTATTTTTTAGTAAGCAAAATTTGTAATGTATTAATTTAATGTATAATAATGTAATCCTAAGTCAACCAATTTAAGTTTTTTTTTTTGGTCGAATAACCAATTTAAGTTGAAGTTCCTTAGAATTTAAGCAACATACCAACAGGGCAGCCCGAGTTGACCAACCCACGAACCTGACCACAAGCTGAATTTTTCGGCCCGATTGGGCCATAAGCCGGTAGTACAGTCCTAAGACCCATCCAAGACCAATTGAACAAAAAACAAATAAATTGATCTAACGGCCTAGCTCGCCGTCGGTGAGTCGAGCCTAACACATTCTCCTGAGTAAAGCATTAAGACTTGCATATCTCCTGAGTAAAGCATTATCTATTAAACAAACATAATCCACATTGTCCTCTTGTAGTTAAATTTTATCAAAAAAGTAGTTTGACTTTTATAGTAATTCGTTTTATGTTTGCATTTAATGAAACAGTTTAATCGTGTGTTCGGTGTATTTTATAATTTATTTTTCAATTATTTTAAATTTAAAACTGGCAAAATTGATCTTTTTTATATATAAATGATAAATTTTTTATAAATTAATACGAGATAAACTATTATTTTATTATATAATATTTTATATTTTTATTTGATTTAATAGATTAAATTAATTATTGATTAACTATAAAATTTTAAATATAATATCAACATTATTAATTACAAAAATCACAAACATTCAAACTTTGAAACTAAAGAAACACTCTTAAACTATTGATGAACTCTTAAACATAGAAAGCAAACACAACAAACTCAAATCAAACACAATTAAACTACTTACGGGTCTCAGGAGCACCATGAGCATCACCTTTAACCTCCTCCTTTTGGACTTTATTTTCATGCTTCTTCTCCTTAGCATCTGCAACTCCTTCTGCTTCTGCTTCTTCTTTCTTTCCTTCATTGATTATTTTCCCTTCTTTGTGCAACATGTCGTTGATTGTTTCAGGCTCTACCTTCTTCGGTCTCCCTCTCTTTCTCTTATGTGACACACTTGAAGCACTTCCTTCATTAAGATTCTCAACACCTCCTTCTCCTTCTCATTCCAGTCTGAAATCTTCAGGGACAAGAGTAGTCTCTCCTTCAGGTTGAAGAACAACTAGTTTGTTCTTTGATTTTGACCTTGCTGTATATCTTTTCTTCCTCACATCTCTTGATTCGATCCTATAGTGAAATGAGGAATGTGCTGCAAAAACCTGAGATGAGTGAAACACCATAGTGCACTTTGGACATCTACAGAGACCATCCTTTTGACATGGAAGATTGCATGTCATCCCATCTCCTGAAGCTACAATATCATATCATTATAACCATAAACAAGAATCAGACTTCGAGGTCTTAAAAGGGTTTAGAGTTTTTACCTTCTTGGTTGGTATCATCAAAAACTTTTTCAGGAGGGATAATTGGATCCGGAGACTGAATGTTGTTAATGTTGTCCTCATCTTCCTTGTCATCTTCTTGCTTGTCCTCAGACTCATCTGAATCAAGATTTATGACGATTTTCTCTCTTGTTGGATTCAAATTTTGTTCTTTAGCAACACTTTTGCCTTTAAAACCAATCACATCATGTGGGGTTTGGTTATTATCATCAGCGAATCGATAAGGAGTGGATGTGACATCAACATTTTTTCCATAGAAGGAGAAAGGTTGACAGGTTCTAGGTGGATACACTACAGTCACAACTGAAGTATCAACGTAGGAAGGCACATAGTTTAGGTGTAAAGGATTAGTTACCGACTGAGAGTGTGACAAGTTCTGGAACTGAGCAGTCACCAAAGATTCATCTCTCCCGGAGAAGGAAGAGGAGGAGGAGGAGGTTGGGGAGGCCACTTCACCGTGGCTAATGTTGTTACCATTTGCAGTTTGGCTAGATGGACTCCATGTGAGAGCTGGTCTGTCCGTAAATTGAGGATCACGTGCAAAAGGTTCGTGGCGACTAAGAAGGTTATTCATGGTGGAGTTTCCACTCAAAAGTTGAGCGGTTCTAACAAATTCAGTCATAGTAACTTCAGCAACGGGAACATTATCATTAGCTTGTCGGTTGGTCAGCTATTAAAGAGGAGGCTTTGATAAAGCAAAGCTAGCTACAACTTATTTTAGAAAAGCACACTAATCTTAGTTACGAGGTGTTATATTTATAATAGATGAGAAGTAACAAAGTAATAACTCAATTTTGTGATTTTAAATCTTTTTTCTTTAAAGAAGCCTTCATTTGCTTACTTTAAAAAATAACCTAAAAATTATAATAACCCTTAATTTTTTAGTTAATTACATCTTTTAAATATAAGTTGAAATTGTTAAAAAATATTTCTCTAAATTAGAAACTTACTATTTATCAATAAGACTAATATTTTGAATTATTTCATATAAAAAGTACATAAATAGTGATTTTTAATTTCAAATATTAAAATATTAGTATTTACTTTTGACATGTCTATAAATTAAATGATAAGTAAATTAAATAAGGACAAAACCAAAATTTTTATGGCATATTCAATCGTTTCATATCTTAATTAATAGTAATTTTGTTTTTGTAATCCCTATTAATAATTTATTTATATACAAAGAAGGAAATTAATAGGGTAAAGTAAGGTAGACTTTTGACTCCAAAATTGTTAAGTAGTTTAAAGAAAATCTAATTCCAAACTCTCTTCCTACTGGAGACAAAACAAGTTGGTTTAGTTTTTACGAGCAATGAATACCCCAAAATTGTTTGCATTTATTAGTTTATTTTAAAAATTAATGAAAATAGAAAATTTATGAGTAAAAAGAGAGAAGAAGAATTTATTATGAAGTTTTGAGCACCCTTTTGATACATTAAATGCATTAAAACTTTCACATCTATTGAAAAAACTTAATCTACATATATTGTCCTTTTGTAATTAAATTTCATTAAGAAATTAGTTTGACTTTTATTGTAATTAGTTTTAATTTTGCGTTAAAGAGAATTCAGTTTTACCGTATTTTCTGTACTTTTTGACTTACATTTTAATTTTAAATTTAAAAAAATTAAATTTCGCGGTATGCAAAAGATTAAATTTTTTTAAAAATTAACATTTAAAAAATATTCTTTTAATATATAACGTTTTAAAATTAATTATTGATTAACTAACACTTTTTAAGTATAATCTCAACATCATCAATGATGATGATGATGATGATGATTATTGTTATTATTATATAGAAACTTGAATGCATATAGTTCTCTTCTTATTTTAATAGACATCTATATCTTACCATTTCTTTGGTTTAATGAGTAAATTTACAAATTTTATCAATTTGAAATTGAGAGGGGAAGAATTGTTTGTGCACTTCTTTTCTGTATTTATTTATAATTTTTATTATAAAATAAGTCAATGTTTTCATATAAATAATGACTTTATTTGCAATTCTTAAATTCTAATATTTTTTTAATAATACTCTCATTAATCATTACTCTTACTTTAGTTATATCTATAAATATGTACAAAAATCTTAACAAAAACTCTAACTTATAAAAAATAATACACACTCCATAGTTATTATAAATTTTAATAACATTAAAAAGAATAATAATTTGACTTGTTAACTCACAAAAATATTTTGTAATGACTTTTACAAAGTTTATAATCTCTTAAATTGTAAAGACAAAGAGAAGTAAGAAAAGAAGAAGAGAATATATAGAAGGTAACAACAATAATAGCAACATCCGAAACATTAAATATAAGAAGATTCAGTTGTACACAGCCGTATTCTTAATCTAATAGTAGAGAGATTATTTCAAAATGACAAAATATATAGAAAGCATCACTCAATAAATGTTTGACATTTTTTTACCAAATATGGAAAGCTTCAATGTAACCAATTATAGACATTTTTAATTCATCTCCTTCTTTCCTTTTTATTAGTAAAATAAATATATCTATATTTGTAACAATAACTTTCTTTATTTGGAATATACCATGGATATGATCATAATTAAGTTATCATGATTTTGAAATTCAAATTCTACGTACCAAATATTTCATACACACTTCAAATACACTTTTGAAAAAAATGCTCCATTAAGCAAAGTTCAAAAATTTTATTCTTTTAAATTAATTTTATATTTTATATATTTATAATTTATTCATGCATATATTATACCATTATTTCCAAAAATTGTCATATTTTAAATTAAAGAAAGACATAAAAAGTCAAAAATATTTTTAAAATCAAAATTAATATATAGACAATTAGAACTTAAATAAAAACATGAATAACATCAACAACAACAACATTTTAAATTTTATAACTTATTTTTCAATTATTTTAAATTTAAAATTGATAAAATTGATCTTTTTCATATATAAATGATAGATTTCCTTTATAAATTAATACGTGATAAACTATTCTTTTATTATATAATATTTTATGATTTTTATTTGATTTAATAGATTAAATTAATTATTGATTAACTATAAAATTTTAAATATAATATCAACATTATTAATTACAAAAACCACAAACATTCAAACTTTGAAACTAAAGAAACACTCTTAAACTATTGACGAACTCTTAAACATATAAAGCAAACACAACAAACTCAAATCAAACACAATTAAACTACCTACAGGGTCTCAGGAGCACCGTGAGCATCACCTTTAACCTCCTCCTTTTGGAATTCAATTTCATGCTTCTTCTCCTTAGCATCTGCAACTCCTTCTGATTCTGCTTCTTCTTTATTTCCTTCATTGATTATGTTCCCTTCTTTGTGCAACAACATGTCGTTGATTGTTTCAGGCTCTACCTTCCTTGGTCTCCCTCTCTTTCTCTTATGTGACACACTTGAAGCACTTCCTTCATTAAGATTCTCAACACCTCCTTCTCCTTCTCATTCCAGTCTGAAATCTTCAGGGACAAGAGTAGTCTCTCCTTCAGGTTGAAGAACAACTAGTTTGTTCTTTGATTTTGACCTTGCTGTATATCTTTTCTTCCTCACATCTCTTGATTCGATCCTATAGTGAAATGAGGAATGTGTTGCAAAAACTTGAGATGAGTGAAACACCATAGTGCACTTTGGACATCTATAGGGACCATTCTTTTGACATGGAAAATTGCATGTCATCCCATCTCCTGAAGCTATAATATCATATCGTTATAACCATAAACAAGAATCAGACTTCAAGGTCTTAAAATGGTTTGGAGTTTTTACCTTCTTGGTTGGTATGATCTAAAACTTTTTCAGGAGGGATAACTGGATCCGGAGATTGAATGTTGTTAATGTTGTCTTCATCTTCCTTATCATCTTCTTGCTTGTCCTCAGACTCATCTGAATCAAGATCTATGACGATTTTCTCTCTTGTTGGACTCAAATTTTGTTCTTCAACAACACTTTTGCCTTTAGAACCAATCACATCAGGTGGGGTTTGGTTATTATCGTCAGCGAATCGATAAGAAGTGGATGTGACATCAACATTTTTTCCATAGAAGGAGAAAGGTTGACAGGTTCTAGGTGGATACACTACAGTCACAGTTGAAGTATCAATGTAGGAAGGCACATAGTTTAGGTGTAAGGGATTAGTTACCGACTGAGGGTGTGACGTGTTCTGGAACTGAGCAGTCACCAAAGATTCATCTCTCCCGGAGAAGGAAGAGGAGGAGGAGGAGGAGGAGGTTGGGGAGGCCACTCCACCGTGGCTAATGTTGTTACCATTTGCAGTTTGGCTCGGTGGACTCCATGGGAGAGCTGGTCTGTCCGTAAATTGAGGATCACGTGCAAAAGGTTCGTGGCGACTAAGAAGGTTATTCATGGTGGAGTTTCCATTCAAAAGTTGAGCGGTTCTAACAAGTTCAGTCATAGTAACTTCAGCAACGGGAACATTATCATTAGATTGTCGGTTGGTCTGAAGTCTCAAAGGATCATTGACGGATCCTTGAGTCCTATTTAGACCACCATAGCTCCTTCTCAACTCAGCAATTTTCTGGCTTAGACTAATTTGGCCATAGTTGTGAAAACCATGTGCACACATGCCAATTTGGAGGTTTCTCATGTTTTGTTGATCACCATGAAAGAACTGAGAAAGTAATGGAGATTGTGGGTCGTTGGCGGGCTGATTTGAGGTGAAAGAAATGGGATTGAGATTGGAACTCCCAGGGTCAGCCATTAAAGAGGAGGCTCTGATAAAGCAAAGCTAGCTACAACTTATTTTTTAAAAGCACACTAATCTTAGTTATGAGGTGTTATATTTATAATATATGAGAAGTAATAAAGTAATAACTCAATTTTGTGATTTTAAATCTTTTTTTCTTTAATGAATACCCTTATTTTTTAGTTAATTACATCTTTTAAATATAAGTTGAAATTGTTAAAAAATATTTCTCTAAATTAGATACTTAGTATTTATCAATAGGACTAAAATATTGAATTGTTTGATATAAAAAGTACATAAATAGTGATTTTTAATTTCAAATATTAAAATTTTAATGTTTATTTTTGACATGTATATAAATTAAATAAGTAGATTAAATCATGACAAAACCAAAATTTTTATGGCATATTCAATCATTTCATATCTTAATTAATAGTAATTTTGTTTTTGTAATCCCTATTAATAGTTTATTTATAATAAAAAAAAGAAATTAATAGGATAACCTCCGTAGATGCCCTTCACTCTATGGAAAGTGAGGTAGACTTTTGACTCCAAAATTGTTATGTAGTTTAAAGAAAATCTAATTCCAAACTGTCTTCCTACTTGGGACAAAACAAGGTGATTTGGTTTTTATGAGCAATAAATACCCTAAAAGTGTTTTTATTTATTAGTTTATTTTAAAAATTAATGAAAATAGATAATTTACGAGTAAAAAGAGAGAAGAAGAATTTATTATGAAGTTTTGAGCACCTTTTGACACATTAAAGGCATTAAAACTTTCATATCTATTGAAAAAATCTAATCTACATATATTGTCCTTTTGTAATTAAATTTCATTAAGAAATTAGTTTGACTTTTATTGTAATTAGTTTTCATTTTGCATTAAAGAGAAATCAGGATTTTGTGTACTTTTTGACTTACTTTTCAATTTAAAAGTGATAAAAAAATTAGATTTCGCGGTATGTAGAAGATTAATTTTTTAAAAAAATTAACATTTAAAAAATATTCTTTTAATATATAACATTTTAAAATTAATTATTGATTAACTAATACTTTTTAAGTATAATCTCAACATTATTATTATTATTATATAGAAACTTTAATGCATATAATTTCTCTTCTTATTTTGATAGACATCTATATCTTATCATTTATTTGGTTTAATTAGTAAATTTACAAATTTTATCAATTTGTAATTGAGAGGTGAAGAATTGTTTGTGCACTTCTTTTTTGTATTTATCGAATTTATTTATAATCTTTATTATAAAATAAGTCAATGTTTCCATGTAAATAATGACTTTATTTGCAATTCTCAATTTCCAATATTTTTTTAATAATACTCTCATTAGTCATTACTCTTTTGTTGCTTTAGTGATATCTATAAATATGTACAAAATATCTTAACAAAAACTCTAACTTATAAAAGTAATACACACTCCATAGTTATTATAAATTTCAATAACATAAAAAAATAATAATTTGATTTATTAATTCACAAAAATATTTTATAAATGACTCTCACAAAGTTTATAATATCTTAAATTGGAAAGATAAAGAGAAGTGAGAAAAGAAGAAGAGAATATATAGAAAGTGACAACAATAATAGCAACATCCGAAACACGAAATATGAAAAGATTCAGTAGTACGCAGCCTTACACTTAATCTAATAATAGAAAGACTGTTTCAAATGACAAATATATAGAAAGTAATACTCAAAAAATGTTTGACCTTTTTTTAAAACCAAATATGGAAAGCTTCAATGTAATCAATTATAGGCATTTTTAATTAATCTCCTTCTTTCCTTTTTATTAGTAAAATAAATATATCTATATTTGTAACAATAACTTTCTTTATTTGGAATATACCGTGGATAAGAATCATAATTAAGTTATCATGATTTTGAAATTCAAATTCTACATACCAAATATTTGATACACACTTCAAAAACATTTTTAAAAAAATGCTCCATTAGACAAAGTTCAAATTTTTATTTTTAAAATTAATTTTAGTTTTTATATATTTATAATTTATTCATGCATATATTATACCATTGTTTCCAAAAATTGCCATATTTTAAAATAAAGAAAGACATAAAAAGTTAAAAATATTTTTAAAAATAAAAATAAAAATATAGACAATTATAACCTAAATAAAAACATGAATAACGACAACAATAATATCTAATGAGAGTTTCGCTAAAATTAGTATCCGGGAAGAACCAATAATACATAGCCTTGCCTCGATATAATTATAAATGTCTAATGTCTTTACATTCCAAAGTTTTAATAGATAAAGTAAACTAAAAAATATAACTATATTAATATTTATCTGAATTTATTGCAATTTTAACTTTTTAAAAAGTTGTTTAGCACTTTTTACTTAATATTAAATTAATAAATCTCAATTAAATTTTTATCACACATATTCTTAAATTTAAATTAAGAATGCCTACGTGGAGTTGACTATTGGAAAGTTATAAATATATATATTTACTAATGAGTTTGAGTCTTATCTTGGAGTATTAATTGCTGTTAGTTTCTTAATGGACAGAGAAGTCGAAAATCCAAACCAATACCAAGACGAATGGTTCGAAATAGCTAAGGATTTAGGTGCAGAGTTTCGACTCCCAAACATTTCAGGCATACCTTCAAACATCTCCAACACGAGCATCAACCTGTCTAAATCTAGACAACCACGTCTGGTTCAGACAAACAAGCCAAGAAATGTGGAAGGAGAAGGTACTTGCCATAACAAAGTTCAAGTTTTCTGTAATATTTCACACACCACCTTCAAGAGTTGTGTCAGGTATGATGCTGATGTGATGATCACGATCTCTTTTCTTGCAGAAAGTTCAGAAAGAACCGAACTTTCTGTCAGTTTAACTCGATTTAAAGTAGACCAACTTTTGGATTCTTCACAAGTTTTCATATTTTTTTTTGTAATCAGTGTTGTAGAAACCAGTGTTAAAAAAAACCAGTTGGTCAGTCTTCCTGGATCAGTACCTTCAGATTCTACGGTTTCAAGCAACTCCATCTCCATCTCCACCACCACAACCACCAAGAACAACAGCAGTTGCAGGCCAAGGTCATTAATGGATGTTCAGTCATCCCAAGTAGAAAATGCAGAAGAAGAAACTCATCTTCCAATTAAACCCAACACAGCAGAATCTGGTGATCATAAATGCCTTATCTGCGATGCGGCGTTTGCATCAGGTGCTGCTTTAGGTGGACATATGAGTTCGCATTCGAGGAAAAGGAAGATGGAGAGTTTGAAGAAGAATCAGAGGCTGACTCCATCTCCATGCTCCATTTCAGGGTGTGGTGATTCCGTGTCTGTGAAAGGAGATCGATCCTCGGTGGTGAGTGTAGAGAAGAAAGAGGTTGAAGAGAATGAATCCTCCCAGCCAAACACCAAAAAGAGGTCGACTGCATGTTCGCTTGAGGATGATAGATTCTCTTCTGAAGATGCCAAAGATCAAGGTTCCGAATAGCGTCCGGTTAGTGTAATTTATAGAACAGTCATCTTCAACAAAAATGATTATCTAAATTTCCTCTAATTAAGTTCAAATTTAGGATAAATACACCAAAATTCAATTCTTTTTCGTTTAATGCTAATTATATTTCACAACAATTTCAATGAAAATTTGATTTTCTTGATTTTGACTTTCAAGTAATTCTATGAATTATAATTTTATTAATTTTAAATTATTATACCGTAAATTTGTCTTGAATATTCAATAATTAGTAATTAGAATATGCTATTTGACTGTAGCAATTTTTTTTTTGTAACTGACAAGATGTTCTGAGTAGGCTCGAACTATCGGTGACACCTTTTAAGCCATTATCATGTTTAGATTAATCCCACTTATGTATGCAACAGTGTTAAATACTCGATAGTAGTGCTAAGTTGTCTCACCATATACTTAATAAAAAAACAAAAAAACAAACATGGACAAGTGAAGATAAAAAAAAAATATATATATATATATATATATATATAGGAAAAAGAAAATCTTGCCATTTGTCTGTATATTAAAACAAAATTAAAAGCATAAAGGTATGAACTTAGTCTTTCTGCATTTAAATTTTACTTTAGCATTGAATATAAGTAAATTAGCACTCAATATTTATAAATATGTTATCTTTCCATTAGTCCTAATTTTTTTGAATAAGTAATTACAATTGACTAAGCTCAAGCTTAAACATTTTATAATAGTTGGTCTAAAATTGGGAAGTATAATGTTAAAAAGCTTTAAAAACTCTTAAAATCTAATTAAACTCAAAATTATTTAAAAATTTTCCCTTTTACTAAATAATATGTCAACTTTTATATACTTTATCAGAAAAAATTTAAAACTTTTATGAAATTTATAAAAAAATTTTAACTTTGCAGTTAAATAAGATAAAATTCATTTTAATTATAAATTAAATTGGGTTTCAATTAAAAATTTTTTAGCCCAATTTTAATTTAAACACAATTTAATTTATAATTAAATTGTTTTAGGTTTTATTTAATAATTTGTCGGGCCAATTGAGTTTAAGCCCAATTAAAATTCAGGCTCAAACAAGGCCCAAATTAAAAGTTTTTTTAAAATAACTTTTTAAGTTTTATTTAATAATTTTTGAGCCAATTGAGCCTCAGTCCAGATAAAATTTAGAGCAATGTGGATCACAAAAAAGTTAGTCATGCCTATTCAAAGAGGAAGAGAAGCAAAAAATGATCAGCAAAAGATGAAAAATGAGCAAGTAACAAGCAAGCAAAAACACACTACTAAGAAACAGATTAAGAACAAAGGTACATAACCAGACTACTGCCATGGCAGACCCCATTGCAAGAATTTGACTCAACATCAACTTCCATTTCTAGCAGAACACCTTACTTCACCATCACTACCTCTTGTGCTCTCTTCTTTCATTTCCTTTCTTTATTGACATACTTCGGACACTCTCTGCTAATTTGTTTAAGAGTTATCAGTCTACTAGTTTCTTCTTAAGCTCAAGCAGCAACAGCTTGCTAAAGGGTAAAAGCTAGAATTTGTTCTTGTACCAAAAGACACCACCATTAGGAGCTCCATCGTCAGGTTCTACATACAAGCACTCTTTTGCCTCCCTCCACATTGCCTTGTAAAATGGTGTAGTATCAAGACGGTAGTAGTCACCCAGGATTGGTTTGACAGCTTTAGTAGCTTCCATTGCATGGTAATGTGGCATGGTAGAGACGAGATGGTGAACCACATGAGTGTCGGTGATGTTATGAAACACCTTATTGAGCACACCATAGTCCCGGTCAACAGTTGCAAGGGCACCTCTAAGCCAATCCCACTCTGAAGAATCATAATGTGGTAATGCAGGGTGTGTGTGTTGCAAGTATGTGATCAACACAAGGAAGCCATTGACGATGAGCAACGGCATTCCATAGATGCACATCAGCCAAGCAAGCCCTTTTGCCATTGCAACATGGTAGAGCGCGAAAGTTGCAGCAAAAATTCCTGCATCAGAAATGTATATCTGAAGTCTTTCGCGATTGGAGTATATGGGGCCGTAGGGGTCAAAATGACAGGCAAAGCGATCATAGGGTCGACCGGAGACATTGAAAGTCAAGTATAAAGGCCAGCCAAGAACTAGTGTTACTATAAGAGTTAAAGCTCTGCCTGGAGGATTGTTTAGGTACTTGGAATACCATGAGATTTTGGACTTGGGTTTTGGGACAAACACTTCATCGCGCTCGAGCGATCCAGTGTTTGAATGGTGGCGACGGTGGCTGTACTTCCACGAGAAGTATGGGACTAGAAGTGCAGAGTGGAGGATTAGGCCAACAGTATCATCAAGCCATTGGTAGTCACTAAAGGCATGGTGACCACACTCGTGAGCAATGACCCAAACACCAGTGAGAACACAACCTTGAAGAGCCCAGTAGATAGGCCATGCAATGTAAGCAAACTGAGAGGGAAGTTGGTGGAAGTAGGTGGTGGCAATGTAGTACAACAGGAAGCTTAGAGTAAAGTCACGAACAATATAGGAGAAAGAGCGAAGCACAGAGCGTTGGAAGCAATGTGGAGGGATTGCTTTCTTGATTTCGCTAAGAGTGAATGGAGGCTTGGTATGTGGCACTCGCTTCATGTTCCCATCCTTAACTCCGCCGTTGACAGTGGAGGCGGACATTCGGCCACCAGCTCCCATTTTTCTGTGAAAACAGAGAACTTAAGTAAGCAAATTGGACAACAAGGAGGTATAGTTGATAATGACAAGCCTCAAATTGTTAAAAATTGCAGGTTGCAATGGAATGTGAGGCGCTATACAGTAGTGAAACAAGATTCGGGTGAATCTTTGTGGTCCTAGCATGCATAATTCCAATTGGATAGACATGTTCATCGTAGTGCACTGGAAGACTTTTCTTGGCTTGACAATCACATAATCCAATTACATCAGTTTTGGATGGTGTTGCTCACTATTCACTGCCCATATCGCCATTGAATGGTGGAAAGTCACATTCTTTGTGGTCCTGTCTACTTGTGAATTTTTTTTTCCTTGTCCTATAGTTCCTTATTTACTCAAAATTCGGTTTTGGGAGCTATAGTCCAAAAATAACAGTAAGTGCTCACCTTAAATGCAGACCTACCTCCAGATAAAGGAAATGCAAGTTGAAGCCAGATTAAACCTTGGAATGTGTTATTTCAGATAAGAAAAGCTTCACCAGGATTTAATGAACAATGGAAAAGATGGCTAGACCACAATCTTTAAACAGTTTTTGACACATAAATACAAACTACAAAGCTTCCACGATATTTCTACATCTAACTAATTAGTCCATTTCATACTCTACCGTCAATAACATCAACTAGGCATTCACTCAATCCCAGATCCACTCACTTCTTCCTAAAAGTGTGATTAGAACTAGACCATACATAGGATATTTTTAACCAGGTAAAGGGTTTCCACAGAAGCTACAAGTGGGATCAAGGCTTCATCGACTTGACAGTACTGGAGAGATTTTAGCCCTTGGCTAGTTGTTGTGGACAGAAGCTGAAGACCCATGTGGACAGATATCAAAACCACTGATAAATGCAAGTCTATAATGTCCACACAACCTCCTACGTAGAATGCATCCAAAATGGAGGTCTCAAAGTTGCTTGGAAACATGCATGTCTATGGACAGACACCTTTGTCAGGTTTGTGGTCTATCCCCAGACGAGTCCTTTTACCAGACATCTCATTGAGAAGCCAACGTGGAGCCAGAAAAGGCCAAAAAGTTTACCACTACAGTAGCTGCATAAAAAATGCGTAAAAGGGGTAGGTTTCTTCAATTGGGAACTGAAATCTGCAATAAAACTTCTTTTTTCTTTACAGGTTTCTGGACTTACGAGAAATTAGATCCAGAAAGTATTTATCATATATCTCGTCCCTGCATTTATTATTCACTGGATTTCTCTTTACATAAAGTAAAAAGTTTGAAACAATTCCCAACATCCCTCAAGCATTCATACTTCCCAACAACTTTATGATAATAAGAACAAAAGAGTGATTAATGGGGAAATTTCGAAATTAGGGACGAGTCCAATGTATGGACACTAACAAAAGCAGACTGCAAATATATTACTTCCAACAACTATGAGAAATGGTAATTTATCACCTTCTTCTCAAGTGGTGACAGAAAAATTACAGAAATCAGGAAAACAACAGACATTTGATAGAGATTTCAAAGTTTAAAAGAACAGGTAAGTGGACTCACTACAAGAAGAAACTTCCTCAGCTACACAATTTATGTTCTCTAACTAATGATTATTTCTTGCAAAAACTGTAACTAATGATTAGTTCTTACCAAAAACTGCACTTTTACTATAAAAAAAATACCTTTTCTAGCTAGATAATGTGTACTGCTCCTCATCATCACAGCAAAGACATACCTTTCAAACCAGAAGAAATAAAGAAGAAGCAGTGGCCAACAGAAGACATTGATAAAACACAGTCCAAGCTACATTACAACAAAGAATATTTCTGGGTTTTTTTTTGGTAAGTGTTATTTCTGGGTTTTAATTGACAAGTGACTAGAATTTTAAGACACAATGCAAAACACACATCATGTCACTAAAAATCCACAGATACTGACCGTGAAAATAGATTCAGAAGGCATTCATGAATAGATCTTTCAGCAAAGAACACATATATACATGCATGTGGCCTGAGACCAACATCAACAACTAAAACAGAAAGGCAGAAATGGACCCAAGAAAATGGGAAACACCAAAATATGTGAAAGATGAAAGCTTTCATTAAACGTACCTGAAGATATGTGCAAGCGCCTTCTTGAGAAAGCACTGTTCGTCTTTCTATCTGTGGTTTTCAGGTTGGCTGGCAGCTACACCACAGAGTGAGCCACCATTTAAGGACAGTGAACTGCAAATATTTTTATGGCCCACAAGATTCTGACGTTGTACGCTTGGACGTGACTATCTGAACGATAGTTCATGACGTGTTTGTCTGCCGGTTCATGCTTCGAACACCAACATTAAGCTGTTGATTTGGATCGATCACAATGTGACATAGCTACAATAGATGGTCATGATCTGCGATGTGTTGATGTCACTCTTTTGTGCTCTACGTTTGGTTGTAGGTGATGGGATATTTATTCACAACACAGGTAACAATGCACTTGGAAAATATTCTTGGGCGTGTTTGGTTGTTGAGAAAAGAAAATGGAAAGTACATAATAGACAAGAAAAAAAAGAAGATAATTAGTTGGTTTCTGTCAATGATTTTTAGAAAATAAAGAATATGAAAAGAAACATTTTTATAATTCATTAAATTATTAACCATTAAGAAAAGAAAATAATAAACCCAAAACACATCAATAGTGTCATTTAAGATCTTTTAAATATATATTGAATAAATTATTATACTACTATAACAATAACGACACCAGTATGAATCCTATTAATACGTGAAATTTGAATAAGTCCAATAGTACGCAATCTTACCTTTAACTAATAGAGAACTTGTTTCTAAATGATCCACATGAAAAAAAAAGAAAAAGAGAGAGAAAAAGAGGGAAAATAAATAATAATAATAATAATAATAATAATAATAATAAGAAGAAAGAGACCAAGAAGGAGATTGAATAAATTATTATATATATAATAACATATAAATTATGTATTTTGAATAAATTAATCAGCAAACAATTCCTTAAAAAATAAACTACGAACTTAAATTAATTAAATTTTAATATAATATTTTAAAAAATCTCAATGTAGCTTATCTAAAACAATTAATCATCTTATTTTCATGCAATTTTCTCAAGTAAAAAAAAATTATTATGCTTATTTTCTCTCGTTTCTTTGTTCAACAAAGCCACGTCCCTACATATAAATCATAAATAATAAATACATATGATTAAAAAGAAACTCGTTCGAACGGATCAATTGTGAAAATTTTAAACTAATTAATTTTTCCATTCGATTTATTTTAATTGTTTTTGTTCTTAAAAATAGATTAATTTATTAATTAATCGATTAATTTTTATAAACCAATAAGTTTTTATAAACTAAAACTTAACTAATTAATTTTCATTTAATAATTTTTTAGTTAAACTTTAAATTAAGGACATTATCCTTTTCCAAAATTATTTAATTTTTAATTAATTTATAATATTTTAAAATTTTATTTTATTTATTTAATTTCTGGTATGATTTTTTAAAAATTGATCACGACAATGGGTTTCGTAATTCAGCTTGGAACTCCTAACCCGAGTGCCTCGGTTTCCTAGTCTAGTTTGGATTTATCTTCTCTTAAATTTCAGGATATTCAGAGTACATTTCTTAGTTTTTATACTTTTTTTTCCGTTATCACCCAAAAAAACCAGAACATATTAATTTTATACCGTTAAGTCTTATTGTCAGAATATTCAGGAATTGTGCTTTATTTCGAGAAAAATAATAATAATGGAAGAGGGTTACTTTCTCAAGGTATCGTTCTCTCCAAAGAAAAGGCTATAATTCTTAACCTTGTCATTTTTTCAGCCAAAGACAATGTCTTCTACTTCAGTTAATGTTTGATGCTACTTCGTTAATTGTTTTTTCCTATGATTTGTGCATACTAAAGCTTCTAAGTTTCTTCTGAATGCATAATTTTTCTTATGTTCTTAAGTTTTTTAGACTCGAAGTTAATCCGAACCCAAGTTTAAGTTTCTTAAACTTGAAATTAATCCGAACCTCGAACTCAAATTTTTTGACCCGAACCCAAATTGGTTCGGATTTGATACATTAATTTCAGATTGAATAACATAGTTTCCAAACTTAGAAAACAATGGGAAGATTCCATTAACTGCTAAATCCTGCCATAGGAATCAGAATCACCCATACGGGAAAGACAATTTAAGTTCAAGATCGCGACTTTCATCATCTTCAATTCAATTTCATTTAAACAAACTTTGGATCCTGTCGAGTCTAAAGAGTTAGATGAGATACTAAAAACCACCAGCACAGTAGTAACCACATTAAGAACAGAGAATTTAAGTCAATATCAACTTGGCAGCTCCTACAATGATTTTTAAGGATTATGCGGCCTGCACAAGAACAAATCAAGAAAATTGATACAATTCCTAAACTTTTTCAAGTTCTAAATGACTCTAGAAGATGGTAACTGTCTCACTGCATACAAAAAATTACCCCGTTAGCAGAACCAGATGACCAGAAGCTACAAAGAGGACGAGCTAAAACAGGTGAAACGTTAAGCCAATGCTACGAAATCACATCCCCAGCTTGCGCAATTCCTCGGCTCCATGTGCAAAGTGGCATCTGTCCCCAAAAGTACAAGATCCTTTACCAAAATTCTCGCAAAGTTTGGTCTTGAAATTGTTTCCAGGGACGTGGTGCGAAGATGGGTTCTTCATTGGATGTCCAGCGGACTGACCAACGTTTCCAATAAGCTCTCGGACCATGGCGCTTGCTTGCTTAATCTGATCGAATGTGCCCTCAAGCTCAATGTTCCTCAAGTTAGGATCTGTCTCATGTTCTCTTATTGAAAGTTTGGCACCTGTAAGACGGCAGATTTGCTTTGAATGCACGCCATTTTTCCCAATGATTGCTCCAGCAAGAGAAGCATCGACACTGATCTTAGCAGTTGCAGAGGCCCCGAAGCTAGCAGCAGCACCAACACCATGTGATGGAGGTTCCATATGTCGACCCATCCTGCCAGGAATTGGTCCCATGACACGGGGATCTTCATAGGATGGAACAGTGGGCTTCCCGAGTTCCCATTCCCCGTGAGCAAAATGGCATTTATCTCCAAACTTGCACCCTTCAGGTGTGTTATATTTGTTACACAATCGGGTTTTCACAGCAGGAGGAGATGAACCATCAGGGAAAGATGGTGGGATTCCAGGATTTCTGGCAGGTGGTGGTGTACCAGTTGGGTTTCCACCAAGATTAAGCATCTGAGATACAGATTTGAAGCCTCCAGGAACGTAATGCAAGAAATGACATCCCTCACCAAATGGGCACCCAGAAGTACTGTAAAACGATATAAAAGTGAAGATACCATAAGAATTCCAATCTAATCAACATCACTTCAGGAATATAGTGTACTGGAACTCCTCCAGTGACTTGAAACAAAACAATATTAACCCTAGTATTAGACTACTTTTTGATAGTTGTATGATGTTTATGCTAGTTGAAGCAGTGAAGAGCTTCTACAATGTTTGTCAAACATTTCATTCCAATATGTTTTTAGAAGAAAAAAAGGAAAACAAGATGAGCTAATGACAGACAGACAGAGTAACATCACTGAAGATTGTGGCCGGAAATGCATCAATCACACATGCTGTCCACAGGAAGCCTGGGAAAACTGGACAGCATGTGTGATTGAGTTTTCTCTATTTCAAAGAACACGTGCAAGTTCCTACAACATCACAAATGCAAAAAAACTCGAGCCTGCACATCTATATGTCTATAGAGGAATTGGTGGAGACTAAATTACCAGCATCACAGCGTCACCCAATACATAAACACATATGCCCAATTATACTTAACATTGAAATAAAACCAAATTATATTGAATAGACACGAGAAGGATCCATAAGTTTAGCATCTTCAAATATAAGGCTAATGTATGGTAATGAAAAACAAAAACTCTATAATTTATGAAAAAATGTTTGCAATACAGTTAAATTGGTGTTTAATGTTCTTTTAAAAACCATCAGTGTAACATAAATAATGCTGATTACTAAAAGAATAATAACCAAGCCAACTTTGAACAAAAACTGCCTCAAATAATTATGCACACCAATTCATATAAACACCTCAAATGACAGCTTAGCATAATATACATGAAACCATTTAACCATCTTTAACTTTAACACTTAAGGATCTCTTACCCATTTCCCAATCTGCACTACCTCACAATGCAATAGATCAGAAAATGTGCGTCAATGGAAATTTCAGACACGACAGAGCCATAAGAAAATTTTAAAATTAAGTGACTCAGAAACACAGCTTGACACAGCAGTTCCAAGTAGTGGACCATTCAATTGCTGTGAAATATTCACAAGAATGCAAAGAAGAGGCTAAAACCTAATAATTTGTGATGTTTGATACACCCAGAAGTGATGATGTTACATACAAAAAAAAAAAAAGGAGAAGAATGTAAATCCTAGCAGAAACTAAGAAACGAGGAGGAGGAATGAGGTTGATAACACACCAGAAAAGGGAAAAATTATCAAATACATAGCAATGGAAGTGAGTTGACACTCAAATTGGACAGATAAAGACTCAGGAAAATCAAACAAAATGTGGAATTTGTACCAAACTTTTGATACCATTTTACTTGTCCATAAACGATGTCTTTACTCATGGTGAATAAATGATAAGCTACAATTGAGCATCATAATATGGACAAGTTTCAGGTTCCGTAAAACTTCTTCAGTTTACATATGCCCAGCGTGTAACTGCAGTTATCCAGAAGTACTCTCTGAAATCAACCCTTTCTGTTCAATAGACTTGATTTTTGATAAGCTGTTCAATAGTCTTGATTAACATGATTAGAAGTAAACCTGTATCACAACTTTAACTTACCAATAGATTAGTCCAAACCACAATGGATTATTTACCAGAAGTGTGCAATAAAGCTTATGTTACAAATATTAGAAATGTATGAACAGCATTTGAGGTATTTATTTTAGATGAGTTAAGATTAGAACCTGAAAAACTTTGTGCAAGGCTTGGATTTGCTTCCTATACCAGTTGAATAGGACTCCGATTCTGTTGCACAAAATTAATTGATTTTCCTCAGTTAAGATTCCAGTTGATTATTAGCCTTTGAACTCCAAAATAAACTTCTTATCATGTTACAATCTTGACTCAGCTGGTCATTATAATTTATGTGAGACAAAAGTAAATATACACGATTTCATGAGGAAGTGGATTCAACAACTACACTACTAAACATTGTTAACGATTCAGCATAAAGGGTGATGCAAATAGTCCCCAAATACATTTAAGTTTCCTTCAGTTACTTTGAGTCGAAATTGTTTTCTCTTCTTACCCATAATAGTTCTTGGAAAGACCACGACAAACTCAAAAGGCTGTTACAATTCTATTGGAACATAAACAGGGGAATTCTAATGTTCATTCCATCTTCTATATCCCCAAATCAAATCTCCCACTCGAACACATTTAATTCTCAAAAAGAAGCAACTTCTAAATAAAGATTGGCAGCTTCAACTAACAGTTAAAGAAAGCACTATAGAAAGAAAGCACTATAGATGCAAGAAAAGGGGCAGATAAACATCAAATATTTCAAAATTCAGACCCCAAAATTTCTCTACTTCTTTGAAAAAAAAAAAAAAAATCGTTCTTCGCACCCAAATCCACTAATAGCATAAACACACTATAAAAGCCCGCAAAACCCTAAAATTCCAAGCATTCATAAATCACACTCCAACAAATAAACACCACAAATATGTACACATACGTACATACATACACACTTCATCATTTTGAAGAAAAGCGGGGAAAGGAAGAGAAAGAACCTTGCTTGGATTTCTTGAAACCGCCATTGTCGTTAAGAGCAGCTTCAGGCCTACCTCGCTTTCGGGCGACTCCGTACTCCATAGATCCACACTCCACCAAGTGGTTGTAGCGGAGACAGTAGTAATAGCAGTACTAAACACCGAGAAAACGCGAGAAAATTGAAGTGAATGAAGGAAAGAAAGGTCTTTTCGGATGTGAGAAAGCGCGAGAGGAAGAGGGCAAAAACTAGGGTTTCGAAGAGAGAGAGAGAGAGAGAGAGTAATAAATAAATAAATAAAAATAAACAAGGAATTGAAAATCAGGTTTAAATGTAAGATTCGTATGTTTCATCATCATCAACGTCATCACATCTGACGGTCCAGATAACTCGATGAGATGCTGGTGTACGTGGGGGATTTGTTTGGTTTATTTATAATAAAAGAAATAAAATAAAATAAATTATTATAAATAAATTAAGAACTTATTAAAACAAAAGAAATAAATTAAATTAAATTAAAAACTTATTAAATTATTTTGATATTAATAACTATTTAAATATTTATTTTTCAAAAGACTCATTTTAATTTTAAATTTAATAAAAATTTAACAATTTAATAAAAATTTTAAAATCTTATTAAAAGTATTCGTATTATAATTTTTTTAACATAAATAACAACAATAAAATGTCATATTCTAAATCTTTAATTTATTAAATAATTTTTATTTTTCTTTTAAATAAATCAATAAAGTTAAATAAAAATATAATATATAATTCTAAATAATAATTATAACCAATCAAATTTAAGCTTGATTTAGTCAATCAAATATATTCAATTTAAAGGCAATAGATTAAACTAAATTTAATTTTACCAATCGAATTTAAAGTTAACAAATTAAACTTAGGGATAGAAATGAGTCGGCTTATGGCCAACTCCATCAATCTTTTTAACATATATTTTTTAAAATTAAGAAAATAAAATAATGTTTTTTTTCAATTAAGTCCGGCCTGAGTTGTTAGACTCATGTCTACTTGAGATCTAATTTTTCTAAGTAAACAATGTTGTTTTGCTTAGAGTAGTTGAGTTTTGAGTTGGTCTGAGCTTAGGCTTGACCTATGAACCGACCAGTGTTATTAATTTTGTACCGTACCGGCTGAAAATCGGTACCGGTACGAGTATAAGGATACCGGTAAAAAATACCGGTCGGTACCGGACAATTTTTTCGGTATCGGCCGGTATTCAAAATACCGGTCAAATACTGATCGGTACAGAAAATTTTAAAAAACTGGGGGATTTTTTTGCAAAATTTTCAAAAATTTTCAAAATTTCCCTCCTTTCCTCCTACCTCTCCTTCCCCCCATTTATTTCAAAGTTTTTAAAGTAATAATAAATATTTTATTACTAATAATAATTATAAATAAAATAAAATTTAAAAATAAATTATTTTTATTTTTATTACTAATAAATTATTTTTATTTTATATTTTATATAATATTTATTAATAAATACTAATAAATTAGTTTATAAATAATAATTTTAAAATTATTATTTATAAACTAATATTTATTTTATATATTTTCAATTATTAAATCAAAATTTATATATT